>CM062652.1:56703339-57303339 GCA_031772095.1 Zeugodacus tau
GGGCAAAATCGGTCCACTGCCACGCCCACAAAATGGCGGAAACCGAAAACCTATACAGTGTCATAACTAAGCCATAAATAAAGTTATGAAAATGAAATTTAGAACATAGGATCCCATTAGGGAGGGGCACATTTGGATGTAATTTTTTTTGGGAAGTGGGCGTGGTCCCGCCCTCGAATTGGTTTTTTGTACATATCTCGGAAACCAATAGAGCTATATAAACCAAACTTTCTGCGGTCGTTTTGTTTAGCCACTTCTTAGTACAGTCCAAAAATGAAAGAAATCGGATAATAACCACGCCCACCTCCCATACAAAGGTTAGGTTGAAAATTACTAAAAGTGGGTTAACGCACTAACGAAAAACGACAGAAACGCTAAATTTCACATAAGAAATGGCAGATGGAAGCTGCACTCAGATTTTTTTACAAAATGGAAAATGGGCGTGGCGTCGCCCACTTATGGGTCAAAAACCATATCTCAGGAACTACTCGACCGATTTCAATGAAACTTGGTTTGTAAGAGTTTCCTTACATTTCAATGATATGTTGTGAAAATAGGCCAAATCGGTTCACAACCACGCCTACTTCCTATATACCAGAACTTTGAAGACGATCTGAATCGTTTACTTTACAATATATAAAGTAAGCACTAGTGAAGATATCGATGCAGAACTTTGCATAAATACTATGTTAATAGTGTGGCTGCCCCATTCTAAAAATCGCCGAAATCGGACCATAGTGTTTTAAGGCCCCATATATCGAACACGTGAACCTCGGTGCTTCTAACCTAATATTAGGGCTTCCAACTTTCAATGGACTTTATACAATATATATGACGCATATGTGGGTCAAATTGTATATTATATAATATAAATAAAGTTAAATAAATAAATTGCGAGAGTATAAAATGTTCGGTTACACCCGAACATAGCCCTTCCTTACTTGTTTCTATTTGCAAAAATTAAGATAATCTTAAATGGTCGTCGTCGTCGACAATAATACAAGAAATCGCTGAAAGAGCCAAAGGATATAACAAAAATTGAGTTTGAGAAGTGTTTTGAAGAATATTGGAAGAAGTACATAATACATCGAATAGGGACTATTTTGAAGGCGACAATATTAATACAGACGAATGAGTAATTAAAAAAAGTCCCGTTATTTTTTGAACACATCTCGTATATCTCAAAGCCATTTATGAACACCCCAAATTTTTTTGTATGTGCTTCCTCTTCTTCCTGATTTTCTAATCCCTGCTACCATAATAAGTTTGGTCCATTGAAGGCGATTTCATGTCACAATTTCTGCTGTTTCTTCGATTGAATTTTATTTTTCTTTTTATTCCATTTTATCTGAGACATTTTGGAAAAATTATTATATTTTTATTCGGATAGATTCGGTCGTTTAGCTCTAATATGATTAAGTTTCTTTTCTTTATATTTTCTAGGGTAGTAATCTCACGTGTTCGCCTACTCCTGTATGTCACTTGACAGCTCTCCCGCCTTCTCTTACATTCAGCTTAATATTATTATTATATTATTAATATTTATAGTAATTATTTTTTTAAAGCTAGACTCATTTATATAACGGTCATTTCTAATATTATATAATATTAATAAAATTTTAGTAATCAATATGTATAGTCTCAAAACATTTAATTTCCTTAGCATAAGAATAATTATTATGCTCTAGCAGTTTTAATAATAAAAACACAAACTCGTGTTGCCACACAAATTCGCAAATTTGAAGCAAATGAGAGCGCAAACAACTGACACGCCGAGAGCCGAAAAGTCACACGCACACACACGCAAATTGAGTACACAAAGAGCCAAGTGAAATGACAGGATACACAAGTTGGCAAATTGTTTGTCAGCCACGGCGGCAGTCACTCGTTGCAACTTAAGCAGTAGACTAGATAGCATTATTCGAGTTTTATTGGTGCAGCACCCGAAAATCTGTAGCGCATACCGCATACCGCCGACTGCAAAGAAACTACCATAGCATAGCATGTAAAATCACTGTGAAAAAGAGTGGCTTTCCGTTGAAGCTCGAATTTGTGTGTGAAGTGATTTTTTTTTTCTTATTTTTTCAATCGAAAGTTGTGATTTCTCGTTGTGTTTTTGTGCTGTGATAAAGCGCGTTAGTAATTAAGTGCGAGTAAATGAAATTGTATTCGCGTAGTAAAACCGTAAGATATAGAAAATAAATAAATAAGCAGAGGAGCAAATATCGATTATAAGCAGAAAATATGACATTCGTGCAACGGTTTGTGTGCGACAGACATGGCCGGTAGCAAGCATACAGCAACAACAACAATAATTCAACACAACTGGTGATTTTAAAGTGTGTAAAAATGAAAATTTGTAAAAAACAAAATAAATAATTGAAAAATCGAAAATAACACAAGTACTACTAAGTAAAAGTATGTTTAAATAAAAAAAAATTATATATATATATAAATTAATATACAAATATAATATACATATTTTTATGTCTCTAAAATCAATATTATTTAAAAACAAAAAATTTACGCTAATATTATCTGTGTGTACACATGTGTAAATACATATATAAATATATAAATCACTTTCTGTCATCAACAAAAGCACAGAATGCCGCCATAGCTGAAAACAGAATAGCACCGTTTGTTGTACATGGCCCAGACAGACCTAAACACCCGACATACATACATACACATACATAAGTATGTATGTACATTCTTTAAGTATATTTATGTATACATAGTATGTGCAGTATTATTATAGCGGAGCAATATACGGTTTATTGGTATGGACATTTTTGATAGATTACCTTAGTTAATACAATTAGTATTTTATTTAGATGTAGCATGCAGTAAATTGTGAAGAGATACCTCCTTTAATTGAGCAAAGTGAATGTTATATAGGATAACAGACATATAAATATGCATATAACATATATATGTATATATATACCCCCACAAATATTTATAAATAGAAGTATGAAAAGTATATATGTAGACGAGTACGTTTTCTAGATACTACACTTTACAGAGATTAACACAACCTTTCTGGACAATATAATTAAATTATACTTGCCTGACAAAAAGCGAAAAAACAACAAGTAAGGAAAGGCTAAGTTCGGGTGCGACCGAACATTTTATACTCTCGCAATTTATTGATGTAATTTTATTAAGATAACACACAATTTAACCCATATATTCGGCATATATGATATATGAGGGCTGATGTAATTCCTAAACCGATTTCACTCATTTTCGCCACCAAGCTACACTATATCCAAGACTATGTATGTATGTATGTTATTGGCGTTCAACCGTTTAGCCGGTTATAGCCGAATCGATGAGAGCGCGCCACTCTTCTCTTTCCTTCGCAGTTCGGCGCCAGTTGGAGATTCCAAGTGTAACCAGGTCGCTCTCCACCTGGTCCCTCCTACGGAGTGGAGGCCTTCCCCTTCCTCGGCTTCCTACGGCGGGTACTGCATCGAACACTTTCAGGGCTGGAGTGTTTTCGTCCATTCGGACAATATGACCTAGCCAGTGTAGCCGCTGTCTTTTTATTCGCTGAACTATGTCAATGTCGTCATATAACTCGTACAGCTCATCGTTCCATCGTTGCCAATGTTCTGAGGACCATAAATCTTGCGCAAAATTTTCCTCTCGAAAACTTCTAGTGTCGTCTCATCTGATGTTGACATCGTCCAAGCTTATGCACCATAAAGCAGGACGGGAATGATAAGCGACTTGTAGAGTTTGATTTTGGTTCGTCGAGAGAGGACTTTACTGTTCAATTGCCTACTCAGTCCAAAGTAGCACCTGTTGGCAAGAGTGATTCTGCACTGGATTTCGAGGCTGACATTGTTGGTGTTGTTGATACTGGTACCCAAGTATACGAAATTATCTACGACTTCGAAGTTATGACTATCAACAGTATTAACCGATATATGCGGAATAAAGCCCGCACATAATTAGGTATGTGGGAGATAGGGGAAGTTCTGATCCGATTTAATAATTTTTGGAACAAAAACACACAATTAGGGGAAAAAAGGGGCGTGCTTGTGAACCGATTTGGCACATCCGTGTTGTCAAGAAAATATTATATACCGAATTTCATTGAAATCGGTGGAGTAGTTCCTGAGATATGGTTGTCGACTCATAAGTGGGCGACGCCACGCCCATTTTATATTTTGTAAAAAAATCTGAGTGCAGCTTCCATCTGCCATTTCTCATGTAAAATTTAGTGTTTCTGACGTTTTTCGTTAGTGAGTTAACCCACTTTCAGTAATTTTCAACCTAACCTTTGTATGGGAGGTGGGCGTTGTTATTATCCGATTTCTTTCATTTTTGGACTGTATAAGGAAATGGCGAAAAGAAACGACTGCAGTTTATATAGCTTAAGGAATATATGTTCCAAGTTTCATTAAGGTATCTTAATTTTTACTCAAGTTACAGCTTGCACGGACAGACGGACAGGCATCCGGATTTCAACTTCACTCGTCGTCCTGATCATTTATATACTATATATATAACCCCATATCTAACTCTTTTATTTCTGTGTGGTACAAACAACCGTTATGTGAACAAAACTATAATACTCTTGTGTAAAATGTTGCGAGAGTATGAAAAGATTGTATTAAAATCGAAATCGTTTTATTCACAAGACGATATGAAATTCCTGTTGTCACACCCACCTCGTTGGGGGTTCTCGCCTTTAAACTGTATACAATGTGCTCATACTGTATATGAAGCTGTGATGAAGGCCTAACACTGAAGAGTAAAGTAAAGTAGACATCGTAGCAACATTTGTTGCTTTAGAATATTGCAGATTAGCGATCGGTGGGTCCTCACCAATAATGATAGTGAAACCGTAGTTAAGCCGATATTGTTCGAAAAAACTACACTCGCTAAGTAATTGGAACGAGCGTAAAGAGTGGATTTGATTAGCATCTATGCGCACTAGCACTACACCGACAATGGTCCCAAAGTGGCATAATTCTTGGCTGCTTCGACTCCATCGCTAAAAAGTAAAATGACAGCGCAGCATATCCTATTCCATGTGATTCCTTCTCTGTCCACATTGAATTGAATTTCGAAGTACCGCCGAACTGAGAAGCTCGCACATAAGAGCGATTCAGCTTAAATCTAATCAGGTTGAAAACGATCTGGTCCTCCATTGTTCTCCTGCGTTTTGGCACAGGGTCGGCGGACCTCTCATGAGCTCGGCAAGCGGTGGTTAAGGACCAGCGAGATCCTTTTAGCCCAGAGTTGATCGTAGGAAGTTCACTGAATTGCTTACTCTCAGCAAAATTTAACGCGCCGCTATGGTGGGGATCTTTACTGCATACTCTCCAATGGGCTCACATGCCATGAGGGTAAACATTTCAGGATGCAAATTACTGATGTTCCATGGAGGAAGACGAAATTGAAACATATAAACACTTTCTCCTACACTGCACAGCTTTTGCTGGACTGTGGCTGAAAAATCGCGGTCCCACTAATTTCGGTGAACTGTGGTAACCATATTTAACAATTTATCTGTTTAATTAATATTGATTGAATTGGATCAACCCATTACCATACCTAACATAACCCAACGATCAAAGTGCAGACCCAGAGACCTCATAACGGAAGAGACGTTGTTGACCCCTTACAAGGCAATCGGCCGACTGGTTCTAAACAACGCCGATTCAAAATTTCCACGTTAATCTGATAGAATGCGATCGAAGAAATTGCTAGAAATTTGTCAAAATACGCAGCCACTCGATTCACATCTCGATTGTTTATAATGCTCATTTAAATATAAATGTGTGTCAAATTGTATTTACTGTGTACTAATTTATTAAGCTTATCTTTAAATTATACATTACATCATTCCTTTATTGTATCCCCTTGTGGCACCCACGCAATGCCATACAATACAATATATATATGTATATATATCCCCTTATCAGGCTACCAATTATCTTTAGGTGTTTTGGCAAATAACAGTCTTTTCAAAAATGGCAAATCGCCAAATGACATAAACGTATCGAGTATCGAGATAATGCTGTAATAAAGCTGTTCAATGCAAATTGCTATAATCGCACTTGTTTGCATTAATTCCACACAACTGAGCACGTTTAGCTGCAGAGGCTGTTCAAAAAGTGGGAAATATGCAAAAAAAGAGATAGAAAATATAGATATTTAAAAAATATATAAAAAATATTAATTCATCCATGATTATTATTAGAGAAATAAAATTAAAGTTTTTTATTAATTCATGCAGAAAATTTATGAATAAAATCCCCAACATCTTTCTATAAATAAATTGTTTAATCATCGATATTCTATGTCATCAATTAACAGTTATACAGTTTTCTATTATCCTCCTCCAACTCCCACTTAGCTAAATATTTACTTAATTATAGAAAGTACTTCCAGCCACCGGGGCGTATGAGTAATCTATGATTACACTGTAACATCATCCGTACAATACTTTAATGCATTATTTATAGATGTGGCATCCTCGTGGTTGTAACTATTTTATCGCGTAAAACCAACACACAAATACACGTACATATATAAATATAAATATACTTCTCTACATTTTAATCAAATGACAGGGGTGGCCTACACATGTGTGGGTGTGTATGTAATATTTACATTTTTGTCTTAATTTCCTATGACGGAAGCGTTTTTTATTTTTATTATTAGCAGGCATTTCCATATACTCATAGACGATTTGGCGCCAAAGTATTGCACAGTGGGTTGGTTTTAAGAAATAATAAAATACAAGAAAGGAAGGATTAAGTTTCATTTGGTATGGTATATCCAATACTTTACGGCCACTTAATAAGTAAAATATCTCATATATTAACCAATATATACGACATAAAGCCAATCGGATATTTGAAACCCTTAATATTAGGTATATGGGAGACAAGGGAAGTTATGAACAGATTTCGCCCATTTTTTGGCACAAATACACTTTATTAGAAGAAAAAGATTCCCTCTGAATTTCTTTAAAATATCTGAGGGATTTACCTTCATTTTTGGTAAAAAAATATTCATGTTTGATGTCTGTGGCCTTTAAAATTTATAGACTGATTTCGACAATTTTTAAAAGAGTGATGACACATCTCAAAAGCAAAGTTTATTGATTTTGAAAAATCGAAAATATTGACATAAAAGAGCTTTCTCAAAGCTTTTCAGCTAAAGTTTTTAAAGCGTAATCAGACTGTCTCTGTTACACTCAATAATTTCTGTAACAAGTTCGGAGACCTGTTACTAGCCGGAATTGGGTCATTTGGTAATTTCGAAACTTTGGTCTGGTCTTAAAATTGTTTAAAGGTTGCCTTGAAAACCGAAATTTAAAGACCCCGAGACTAATTAAACAATAACTTCAAGAATATTGCTTAGATCGGATTAAAATTTTGAGGACATATTCTTGAAATGTCAAACAATAAAAAAACAAAAAAAATTTGATTTTTCGAAAGTGAAAACCCTTACCCCGCCCTTAAACAAAAAGGCATTAAGAGTGTGAAGCTCTCGAAAGCTGGCAGGCTCAGTTTCTTCTCTGTAGGAAATGAAGGAATGAGGTTGTTTGCTAGATAATTTTCCGTTATTCGAATGTTAAACTTAACAGCCAAATATGGACGGGACAGTACTTATTGTGTTATGAGTCAAGCTCGGTTTCTAAAATGTTGGCTTTCTTCTTTTCTTTAACCCATGTATAGAGTTGTTTGCATTGTAAAGACTATCATTATTGCGCATTGAAATATTTTCAGATCATTCCACAAGCAATCTACAAATATGTTTTCATGAAAATGTCTAAGTTTTTGTAAAGAACACAACAAAATTTTTCAATTTGTATTTGTAAATAACATTTTTGGCAGCAAGAAAAAGATTGCACTCAATTAACTGCTGTGAACACGTCTTTACATTTTCAGGTTATAGACTGTGACTGAAGACAGTTAAATATCAAACCAACCAAGCAACCCTGACTTAGTCGCTATTAAAATAAAAATAAACAAAAATCGTCCATTTTCACAACACACACGCCATTATGGATTGGAGCTGGGCCATTGCGGGTGTTAACGATGAAATACCACGTACAGCCGGTCCGGAATGTATCAACTACATGACAAATCGTCGGCGCTGGATTGAATCCACCTTTTTAAGCGCAATCTTCATCTATCTAATATGCTGGGCTGCAAAGCGCATGGAACCGATTACATTGCCGCCATTGAAGGAGATCAATAAACCACACTCTGCCATCAGACTCATGCTAATGCTATTGATGACTTTCGTGTTTGGTGTGGAAATGGGCTTTAAATTTGCGAATAAAAATATGATATATGTTTTGAATCCATGCCACATACAAACTTTGGTTCAGGTAAACTTATTCTTTTTTATATTTGTAAAAAAATATTGTTCAATGATAGTCTCTTTACAGATCTATCTTTTAGCAGCCAAGCCCAGTAAGACGACCATCGCATTATTTCGCATACAAATGAATAATTTGAATGGTCCCTTTTTGGCGTTTCTATTTCCGGAAGTCGAATGTCGTACGCTACATTTTGAACAGGCAACATATTGGATTCAACATGCGTTATTATATATAATACCGGCATATATATTAAAAACTGGTGAGTGATGATAAAGAACTGATTTGAGAGGAAAGAGTAAAGTAACTTTAATTAATTTTGAAATTTTGATTCGGACATGGAGGTCTTACTATGTAAACCTTACGTTTTTGGGGTCGCTGAATTTTAGCCCAATTATTTTATTGATATTTTGTTCCTAAGTAATTAGGACTAAGTAAATTTGACACTTGGTTAAAAAAAAGTAAAATTATTTATTCTATTTAGTTGTTCTGTCATTCGTTTTCGAAATATAAACAACTATTTTTAGGTTATTTAATTTAAATGTAAACATATATTAAATAACGGGTGATCCAAGTAGAGGTACTTTTTTCAAGCCATCACATTTTTGACAGATCATGCGTGAGTCGTGTCAAGATTAGAGTTGTCAAGCGACATCACTTTGCTCTAAGGGCTATTGAAACGTTCCAAAAAGATCCGACGTTTTCGAGCCAAATTCTGTTCAGCGATGAGGCTCATTTCTGGCTCAATGATTATGCAAGCAAGAAAAATTTACCCATTTGGGACGGAGAGCAACCTGATGAGGTTCCAGAACTGCCATTTTATCCAGAAAAAACAACGATTTGGTGTTATTAGGGGGCCGTTGAAATCATCGGTCCATATTTCTTCAAACAGGATGGCGATGAGAACGTAACCGTCAATGGCGACCGTTATCGCGACATAATAACCTGAAATTGAAGCTCGTGATCTCGGCGACATTTGAATTCAATAAGATGATGCCACTTCAATGGATTTATTGAGAGAACACATCGGTGAGCAGATCATTTTTACGTTTTGGGCCGGTCGATTAGCCACCAAGGTCTTCTCCGTTAGACTTTTTCCTGTGAGGATATGTAATGTCTAAAGCCTATGCGGATAATCCCGATTCGATTCAGACCTTGGAGCAAAACATCACGCGTGTCTTGCTATCAGTCGAAAGCCATGAACGGAGACATCGAAAATTGGACACAACGGATGGACCATCTAAGAGGTGGCTCCGACCAACATTTGATTAAAAAATAAATACCAAAGACTGTCCTTTCGAATGATATTCCCCATTAAATTTGTGTTTTCTGTGTTCTTTCTTTAAAAAAGTAGGAAATCTTGAAATCGAACACCCTTTATCATATATTTTTTTTTTTTTCGTTTTACTAGCAAACTAGTGTTATTCGTTTACAAATATTTCAATATACTTATGATCAATCCACTCTAAAACACTTCTAGGCGCTTATCAAATTGAGGACTTACACGATTACAATTGGACTACTATCGGCACTGCTACAATGTTGCTCTATCATTTTGCCTTTCTAAGCACTATGTCGATGGTAAGTTAAAATTTGAATTTCAAGTAAAAAAATTTACTCCATAATTTCACTTTCCACTACAGTTTACCGGCATAAATCTCAGTCATATGCTATGCGCCGCACTATCGGATCCATTTCAAGGTCAGAACTATCGCATCGCCGCTACGATACATGAAATCTTTCTCTGTCCCATATTGAATAAAACAACGGTGCTAATGTTCAGTAAACCCACGCCAGTGTCCACTGTCAAGAAACTGAGACCCAAATTCGAATTACCACTCAATAGTAGCGCCAAAAACGATAGACGTCTCTCAAGCGATAATCCATTGCTCACCACAAAGGTCTGTCAACGGCACGGGCAACTATCAAAATCAGTACCAACGACACCTACAACCAACGTAGCACCAAACATCAACAACAGCTCTCCAATAAGTGAAATATCATTAGTGGCCGAAATGGCGGCCGCAGTGGCTGGTGGTAGTGGACCGATCACAGTGATGCGCCGCATGAAACGTAATTCCATTAATTCAGTCACAAACAATGCCGATGAGCTGGTGAATGGTGAATGCACGTGCGCCACAAACGCTGCCACTGTTGGTGCATACGCAAAGCGTGCATCCAAACTAGACTAGTATACAACGTTGGTTGCTGCTAGTACTTTGTGGATACAACTAATTAACATTTCAGGCTCGTAGTGCTGGTATAGTGTTGATATTGGGGGAAAAGCAATATAAAAAGTGCGATTAATTTGGCAGGTCAATTGTATTTGAGACTAAACGGCTAGAAAATCAAGCGGTCATTCTTTAATGTACCTGAGTATTCCGTATGCTGAAGATGACAGAAAATTCAAATTCAGAGAGGAAATTAAAATTCAAAATTATGGTGGCAATAAATCTTACACTCTTTTTTTACATACATACATATATGTATAAGCGGCTGTAAGTTGTATAAATATGGAAAATGTGCGCAGTTCAGGGACTGTAAATACATAGTACATAATTAGAAAACTGTAACTTCGTAAATTTTCAGAATATTGTAGTTGTATGCCTACACATACATACAAACATAGCAGATAATTTTACTTATAATTTTAAATGTAAACTAAGTAATTTACACACTTCATTAATTATTACACAGCAAACTTAAAATAAAAATAATAAAATTCTCATGCAAACTACGAAATTGCATAAGCATACATTAACAAATTTTTATAAACAATTAGGGTTGTTAGCAAAGTTAATGTAAAACGCTAACTAAAGCAACCAATTATTGTAGTCGATAAATGCTCATCAAAAATTATACTTAATAAAGGTCACTAAGTTGTTAAGCGAATCAGCTTTATAACAGCAAAACACATATGTAAATATATATGTTTGATTCTTAGAAATCTTGTATCAATTTTTCTTGCCAATTAATGAAAATGTTAACTATGCATGTAGTATTTAACTAGTGTCCAATCAAAGCGTAAATAATGCTGAATATTTAGAATTTGTCTTAATTTTCAAAGCAAAATGAAATGATTTCAAAAATTTATTTCTGTATGCATAAAAGTTGTGATTTCTCAAATAATAATATGATTTTAAAATATAAACGGTGAAGTCGGAGATACATTATGTATAAGTTTAGCTTATCGTGAATTATATGTATCAAAAAAATTCGTATAGTGTATAAAAAAAGTTAGTTAAAACAAACTGATACTCAAAATGACTGTAAACTGTTTCCAAAGACATATACATATATAACTATGTAATAATATTATTACTTAATAAAATTCATATAATAAAAACATATTTTAAAAACTTAACAGTCGTTATTTCTATATTATTACGTTTTATTTAGTTAAATAATAGATAATTTTCCAATGTGGTTGACATTTTGTGGAACGTGGATACTAAATCAGTGACAGATGGTAATGCTATACAAAAGTATAAAAACACATTTAGTAAAGTTGGTAATAATTGTTTTAAATAAAAAAAAACGCTACAAATAAACGCGTTAATTCGTTCACATGATATAAACGCTGGCTCACCTTAAAGCCGCTGCCACTAATTCGTTTAAATTATTTAAAAACTTTTTACAAAAAATGCATTCATAAATTATTTCTCTGCTCAAAAATGCCTCTGTGCTGTCATTAATAAATTTCAAACTCTGGCAACGCTGTAGTATATTTGACAGTACTAAAAACGCAGCTGTTTCCTAGCACAGCAAGTTTGCATGAATTGTTGTGAATTCTAGTTAGAATAGCGCTACCATTTACAGTAAATAAAACCAAAATATAAGTAATTATTCGCTTTTACATACAAATAGCAAAATACTAATTTTTATTAAAAAAATTGCAAAATAATATAATTTGTGTAAATAAAATAATTTTGTTTCATTGACCACTTTGAATATTTGTTTATGTTTACACTAGTTTTTATGTCATTTTCGGCGGTTATTACATCTGGCAAGCTTGTGTTTCTTGTTCTGTCCAACATTGTATAGAGAAGTAGAGAAACTATCAGCTGATAAAACGTAAACAATCCACAGCTGAGAGACGTTCATGGAGAACTGTCAAGTAGTCCTCGGGGGTAGGTTTCTTTGGGCGTCCAAGATGGCTGACTTTTTACCGGAAAATGGTTGCATTGTAGAATTTTTGCGAAATTTAATGAAAAGTTGTAAAAAAAATACAGATTATTTGAAAGCATTCAATATTTTATCGATATAAAAAGGGTTCCTTTTTACACTGAATATTACAGTAGTCTTTTTTACTTCCAAATTTAAGAATAGAGATAGCATTTATATGTGCCACTTTTACTAGAATGTGGTACCATAATTATTCACCACAGAAATATTGTAGCAAGAAATGAGCAACCATGTAAAATATTTGACAGTTTCTCTAGTTGTTGTTTCTGCTTTTCATAATTAAAACCTTATTGGGATAGGGTGGTAAAAGAATAAAACATAAAAAGGCAGAAAATACGTATTAATTATGAAAAAGGCACAATGAACCGAATATAACATTATACTACTAATTTTGATCAGATAATGGGAATGAAAAATCTGTCCAACAGATTCTGAATATATTTACTAAATATATACATACTTATAAATGTATTTATTGCATTTTCCACACCACCATGAGGTATGCAACTAGGCGCGTTACCGATTTTTTTTGGGTGTTCGGTTCCCCTAGAGGCCTATTTTCACCCATATAACTTAAAATTAAGTAATAAAAAGCAAAAGCCAACAATAACAAAACAAAAAATAAATAGAAAACAATTATCACAATTCATTTAAATAACAAATAATAAATAAATTAAAATTTATATACACTTATATAACTATAAATAATAATAATAATAAAACAACTTTTATATGTACATACATGCCAACAGTAGAGTTCTAACAATAAGCCTAACAAAATTCGAAGTGGAAGTGGTGGGGAGGGGTCTAGCATAAAAAAGCGGAAAGTGCCTAATAGCAAGAATAAGTGTGCATTCCTATCCTGAAACTATTACCAACTTAATTGAGCACTTCAAAAAGAAAAAAAAATAATGATTGGACAATTTACAAGTTAAGATAATTTCAGATTGACCCCCGGACAAGGACTTAAAGCATTTTACATGTGTGTAACACATAAGAATTTCACATGCTTGAAAGCAGGTGTACATGTCTGTTTATTAAAAATTTTAATGGAGAAGTACGTTCTTATTCTAATGAAAAGATATATAAGAACGTCTGGCTGTGAATTTTCACAGCAATAAAATGGCTCTATGTGTCGCATTTTTTCAAATAAAACTTTTGAAAACCCTACCAAATGGCAGCAAGAATCAAAATTCTCGCTAAAAACTTCCTCTAATTTTTCGAGGAAGCAAATAAAGTTTGAAGGTGCTTTCACCAGACTGCTCTCTTTGTATTCTTTTTCCATTGAAAACGAAAATCGAGAATCGTCAACATTTTCGAGGCGAGGCACGGGACTTGTACAATTGTGTACTTTGAAAAACTTAAAATACATATAGCCACAAAAATATGCAAATGAATTTTGTTTTAAGAAAAAACTTTCTGCAAAATCAATTTCTGGGATTTCAATATTTTGAAGTGCCCCTAAGGTTGGCCTTGGTAAACTTTGAAAGGTCTGCCAAGAAATATCATTTATCAAAGCGTCATTGCAAACGCTTTGAAGGGCGCTAGTGCTTAAACTTTCCCATTCTTCCTTCGGCAAAGGTTCGCAGTTTCCCTCAGTCACATAATTAACTGTCCTAAGGCCCCAGGACTTTCGGAAAAGGCTTGAGAACATGTACGGAGTAGTTCTCACATTAGTTCCGCCCCCCCTACGAATCTGTCCGAAATAATGCTCAAGTCTGTCTTGACAAAGGTTTCTTGTCTTAATATGTTCAAATCCTTTGGTGGACAAAAATTTCCACAATCGTAATAAGCTTTTTATATTGAGAAGCCATCCTTTAATAAAGGAGAATGTATTCGTGATGTCTCGACCTGAACTATCACTAATTTTTAAAGAGCTAAAAAACTGCTCGGCTTCTCGAAGAAAATTTAGTTGTTCCGTACTTCCGAAAAATGGATCATTATACTTTCGTAGAGCTCCAAGACTACTACTATTAAATATATTAAAAATTTGATCGAAAAAAAGAACAAATTCGGCTGTATTTAAAAATGTTGGAGACTTAGAAATATTCAAATTCCCGGAGCTATATAATGCGAACATTGCACTAGCAACAGTGTTGCTAAAAACTTGAGTAGCTAAATGCACACTCATTTTTTCAAATGTTGTGGGCCTAAGATGGGCCGATGTTATCTTAGGCGCACACCTGATACTTTGTTGGGCGTCCTGCTCATGGAAATGAACTATATCAGTCCATTTTACAAGACGCCCATTAAAACTAACTGAATTCTTGCTATTTTGCAGACAATTTCGCGCACTTTTTATGAGATGAGGAGAATCATAAAAAAATACGATTTCCTCTCCATTTACAGAAAAAAATGGCCTATCTTCTGTTACACCTACAACCCGGGCAAAATGCACAAAATTTGACCCTTGGTCACAAACAAAATGGCAGGGGTGAAGACCTATCCCCTGAAGTTGGGTCACAACTTCAAAAACATATTTTTTCAAAACGTCTCCTTTGCATGATTTATGCACAAAAAAGTATGCAAATGGTTGAGACCAAGGCTCCCCACCTATGCCTTGAACCATTAGTGTTAACACACTTGAAGCAACTCTGGAGGTACGATTTTCATCGCCATAATCCTCCAGACCTACAATCAAATCCCTATATCTATCATACTGCAAATGGGTCTTCAAAGACATTTCATCGCAGCATATGGACACGTATCTCTGTTCACTCGTAAAGCCACGACTTCGGAGTTCCAGAGTTTTAATGCTGCTATACGTGCATCCAGGACTTCTTGGCCAACTCTGAATGAATTTTGAGAGAGTTCTTGGTGATGGCCAATTGAAATAGGGCTTTAAATATCTATAAGCTAGAGGTGACAAGAAATGTACTCCCAGAGCTATGGTTTTTAATTCCCTATCATACCTATTACCGTGAAGGTTACGGTCATTATTTGTCATGTGATTCCTAACACATGCAGCAATATGTGGAGGCAACTTGCTACATAGCTCTACAATTTGCCTATTTTCATTTATTTTAATAGGCAAACTGTTTTTCTTTAAGGCCTCAATCTCTCTTTCCTTTTCTTCTAATTGTTTTTTTAGTTCTTGCACCTCATTTTGAAGAAAAAAATTTGATTGTTTTAAACTATCTAACTCATCTACAAATTTTCTTTTCCTAGGTGTCCCTTCACTCAAGTACGCATCTGTTTGCGTTTTGCAACTTTTAGCCCCAGTATTAAAATTGTCTAAAGGAGAAGAATATGAGTGTTCCTCAAATATATTATATAGAAGAGACACCTTCTCATGTACTTCATATGAATTTGAAGTACATTCTCCTACCTCGTCACTTAAAGTGGCTGAAATATTGTCTAAGGTGCCTAAAGGGTTTTTAAAGTCAAGTCTGTCAATTTCGCAAAAACTACCTTCCTCTACACTACCACTGTCCGAAGCTACCACTACTGTTGGCACTAACAAATTTTGATCGGGGACTGCCCCTTTCGATAATCTTAAACTATTCCTATACCGGCACGAGAAATGCCTATCGCAGGCATACAAATTTTTTTGGGATGAAACACTTCCTTCAACACCTAGAAGGTGTATCCACTTCATCCGCCTAAAAATTTAAAAATATACATAATATATTAAATGGAAACTTCAATAATATAAGAAATAAAAATAACAAGATAAAGAAGAAAAAAATGTACAAGCGTTTAAAAAAAAAATCATCGCAAAAACATAATACATAAGCAGCAATAAACGTCGTTTTCCACATAATATGTATAAATAATAAAAAAAGATACATACGAATACTTATTGAACAAGGTGATCCACCCTGAATTTAAGAAACGATCCCACCTAATGTCGGCTGAAAAATTTTTTACTGTATATGTATTATTATGTGTTTTTTATCAATATACCATTTAACAGTGTTATTAATTTCAAATGTTAATGATACTACCATGGTGTAGGCCACTTTTAAACATTTTTTACACATTTGAATATTCCACTTACATATCTATCTGAATCTGTATATATTTTTTGATTTACGAATATGAATATTCGAAATTCAATCTCAAACACAAATAAATATACAAACATTTTCAAATTCAAATTATTCACTAACCTGGGCATTTCTCGTACCGAAGGAAACTTAAACAAATTTTGGAATGATTTGCAGCCAACTGCACAACTCGCCGGCATTTTTACAAATTCTTCTATAAAACAGTTCCAATTAGTATTCATTATAATATTTCAATAGATAATTATAATTAATAATCAAATAAACTAACCTTTGAACAAATTCACTCCGTCCGTTGGAAATATTTTTAAATCAATATGTAAATAATGCTGTTCACGATAATGGATCAGAGTTGCGTAAGCTCAATTTATAATTATTTTTAAAAAGAAAAATATCTATCGTAATTTATATATTATAAAAATAAATATGTGTATATTTATTCAAAAATAAAACTTAGTACTAGAGTTATTAATTTTTGTAATATTCTTCAGCAGTAAGGACTAAAACACAAAGCGTAAATAAAATATTCCATTATAATGATACATACTTACGTGAAAGCAAACTTATTCGTCTCGATTATTTCTATATACTCATATAATTTGCAATAATTACATTTTATATGTTTCAAATAAATTCTTCTCATATCTATCGACAATTATTTCTTCTGTCCCACTATTAGTTACCCATGAATGATCAAATAAAAAGCTTCAAAACAATTACTATATGTGTAGTATATGAATTAATTGATTTTATTTGGTAATTTTTTAACATTAAAAAACAAAAATTGTAAATATTAAAAAACAATAATATCAAATTTTTGATTCTACGCAACCCATTTTGGTGAATGTTAACTACCGCAACCCCGGTCTACCACAGGCCGCCATGTTTGTTAAACTGTCAAAAGTAGTTTCTGGAGGTGGGTTTTCGGAGTTTCTCTACTTCTCTATACAATGCTGTCCAATTTTGCACGGAACTTGTTCTCGTTAGAATGTTTTCTACATAACGCGCATGAAAAACTGCAATTTTATATTATTTGGATGTTTTCGTTTCGTGGTTATTTATAACTAAATAGTTTTATTCATAATGAAGGTATAGGTTAAAATCCAAAGGTTTCATACTAATGTGTTGTGTGTGAATTTTGTTAAAAATTTGCAAAGCAGATGGTGATTAATTGGTTGTCAACGAGTGTCAGTTCTGTGTGAAAAGCAAAAAGGATCGCCAAAAATAGTGAAAGAGCGATATAAAGTGAATTGGTGCACATTCCGGTAAAGGCAGTGTTTAATAATATAAAACAACGTGTTCTCTAATTGTAGTTCCGGTTCATATTTAATATAATTACTAATTTGTGCTATTATGAAAGCTAAAAAATAAACCGGGTAACAGCTGTGCATTTTGTAAAAATAGTAATTTTGCACAAATAATTGAAACAAATTTGGAATTGTACAGTGGACAAACGTCATTTAATACCACGTATTTGTCTTCGTTTTTCCATTATCTCCCAAGCGATTTCTTGTATTCGTATCTTCCTTTTTGACTACACTACCACCCCCTTATAAATACGTATAAAATGAGCCATATGTGTGGCATCGAAAATGTTTGATCAAGCAGGTGGGGTAGGCGGTTGATATGGGAGCGACACTAGCATTAGTAAAGAATGAAGCAAAACCATATATTTAACAATGCTTGCAAATGACTCGTACAATAACAACGTACTGCAGCATAGTTCAGCTGGCGCTGATTACGGCGGCCGGCAAAGTGATTTGAATTGATAATTTAAAAATAAAGTCGTGCAGTGAATTTTGCTTTTGCTTACATGCTTATTCGTGATAATTTGATAACAATGGCACGAAATGTAATTGTAAATAAGTTGTATTCAAATGAAATTGAAAGCTGAAAAGAAAATAACAAAATGTAGTAAGAAGTGAATTTATATCTTATAAGTGTAAAAATCCAATTGGAAATTGGAATTAACAGATATCAATTTACACGTGAATATACATACCTATCTAAACAAACAAACATGTTATGTTGAATGTAAATAAGTAAATAATTTTATTGTTTACAAATAATGAAGAATATGTGTTTGATACTTAATAAATATTTACAGGTTCTGACATTTAATATTTTTCAACATTTGCATAAAACTATGAAAGAAATTGCGTAATTATGTTTGAAAAGAATATCTAAATCGAAATATTGTGGCCAACGCATTGTTAGTATAAAAAAATGAAATTACTAAAAGTAATGGAAACGCTTTTAGAAAATTTACAAGAAAGTGCGTAATTAAATAAGTATTTATTCTTCTGAATAAATACCAATTCTGTGAAAAACCGACTGAGTCGCGTGTGTGTCAACCGCATGCTGAAGTGTATATACATACTTCTTTAAATATAAATAAATATATAAAAAATATCACTGCGACAGAACACTAAAATTCTGTGGCTTTTGCTTATATTTAAATTCGTCTACCCTCACACTTTGCAAAGCTATCCACATGCAAGCGATTGCGCTTTCAATGTGAATACGCATGCTGATACAGTGCCGGTAGACGAGCGAAACCCATATGCAAAGCTGAAGAACACACGAATATGCCAGCTGTTGATTCTTCCAAAGTATTTGGTAATTCGAGTTCATACGAATACAATAAAACAAAAATAGCAACAATGACCACAACATCCGGTGGAGCTGCTAGTTTGGGCAATATTGGCGCAAACTCGGCCCAAAAACGCGCTTCAACCTCTGAAACTTCCGGTCTTCCCGATGCTGTTTCGCATTTCTACTATAAACATGGTCTCTTCCTCTCCAGCTATCCAACATGTGCCACTAGCATTGCTATTATGGCAATATTACTGTCGTGGTAAGTAAATACAATTGTTCATATTTGTATTGATAATTAGCTATTCTTTAGCATAGTCATATTTTTATTTATTTGGGGTACTCACATGTTGTCATAAAGTTGTCGTAATATCATAAAGTTTTGAACTTTTACACTGGTTTCAAAAATTGTTGTTGGATCAATTTACACAATTGCGTCTCAGTGCGCTATGTGTCCTGTTCGTTGTAACTGATTTTTTATTTACTTTTCATTTGTGCTTTGATCGATTTGTTTTGTTGGATAACATTATATAGGTAATATGAAAATGAAATTAAATAATAATAATATTAATAATTAATGTACATATGTCCAGGCAAAGTAAAAGCGGGTACGTTCCAAACCAACTAGATAATGGGTATTAGATGAAGAAAAGGTGTTGATTGAATTTTTTCATAATTAAAAAAAAGGGCATTACCATAAAATGTGCAGTAAAACTAAAAAGGAAAATGTGTTATATCTATTCTTCTATTAGACAACTTCCACACACTAATAATATGTTTGTAGTGCCGCTATGTGCTTTAATAATAAATTTTTAATATGTAATTGGTTTACACTGTACCCGTGAATTACAGATATTATAAATGAAAACTATAATTATGTGTATTAACGTAAATATATACGCACACATTCATATGCATACATATCTACACGTATTTTGTTTCAAGCACAAGTGCATATCTATCATGCAACAAGTTGTTTAAAAACATTCTCGTAGACGTGCCGGTGCCATAGCTGATATTAATGAATGAAATTTCAAACACTTGCTCTCAGTTTAGCTGCAAGTCAATGAGTAATATTATTGATAAAAATAAATATATTTCGCCCTTTTGTAATTTTTTTAAGTTTTAATCTGTAATTTGTATGTCGATATATTTTAAAAATGAAATTTCATTCTTATAAGAAGAGTATTACGTTCCAAATTATTATTGGTAGAGTTTTCTTCCTCGTCATACGCTATTTTTAGCATACATGTTATAATCTAAACTTGATAAAGAAAATATCATATATTATGTGTACATTTAAAACTTTTAATAACTTTACTTTTGATATCGCTGATAGTGCGTCGTTAAAAACCACGCTAGGCAAAGTTCATGAATCACACCGGGTAATAGGTATTAAAAAGTGAATGTAATTTAGCTATGGGATGGGGTAATAATTGAATAGCCGCGTGCAATAGTTTCTGAAGAGTATTTTGCATTTGTTAGGGTCCACGTTTAAAAATCACTTTTGTGCATTGGCATTTTTTTATCGGGGTTTTCATAACACTCGAATATAATGTATGTATTTGTCATGATTCAATTATAAAAGGTTTGGTAAGTAGTGATAGTTAAGATTTGACACTGCGTCACAAAAGGTTGTATTTGCGAAGGAAGAAGAAGGGAAACAATTATTCTCTTTTTTGTCAACGTAGTTAAAAATATATTTTAAGTAGTGTAAAATATACTACTATTCTCGATCCAAAATTAATAAGTAGGATGAAAATATGTCCGATTTTCTTCTAATAATGGTTTGCATTTTTATTTTTTGACATGACTTAGTCCAGTGCAGAGAGTTAATATCTATTTAATATTAAGTCATAGAGAATAGAATATTTAAAATTATTCTCCATGAAAGAAACATTTAATTTTTTTTTTGGAAATTAGTATTAAAACTTTAAATAAATCATCAGACACCTACGAACAGATTAGTCTGGCAGAAGTTGAATTGAAGTGCTAGGAAGATTCTAACAATGGATAAATAACGTTGATTGATTTGATTACATAATCTTTCAACGAGAGAGTTACAAAAAGAGCCAGAGTTGAGGTTATAGTCCCAACTTCCTTCTGCGAAATAAACAATTGTGAAAACAAAGAAGTACGATTGGAAAGTTAGTAGTTAAATAGCAAACATTAAGATTGACTTGGGCCTATTTAACTATGTACATATATTATCACTTGCAAACAATATTTTTAAACACGTTATTGCTATAATATAACCTTTTAACTTTCTTATAATTGTATTTCTCAGTTTTCTGGCTTCTATTTGAAATTAACTCGTACATTGGTCTTTGTCACAGTCCATCCTGGACCATCGACTGGAATTTCTTTGAACTATAGATTAGTTTTACTACAATCTTACATGTTTTAAATTCATTAAGTCAAATAAAGAGATGAGCATCTCGATATATGCAATTGAATAAGAATAATACCGAAGCGGTTAAACGATTTTTTACTAAAACATTTAATTTTATCAAAAAAATTTCCGTTTGCTCAATGTATAAATCAAATGTCAATAAAAAAATTCGAAAAAAACAGATAAAAATGAAACAGTATTGCCTACCCCTTGTATTGGTAAAATCTGCTACTATATACAAGATTTTGAACAATTTTTTGAAGATATTCCAAAAAAAACATTATTGTTTTGCTAACGCAGAAGGGTTGTCAAAAAAGAGTGAGAAACCTTTTATAATTGAATCATGTGTATTTGGCAAAACATAAACAAATTTAATTAGCATTGAAAAAATTTATAGTTGCCGTTCAAACAAATGTTTAAAATATGCAGACCTTTTTTATACCAAGATTTTCATTTCGGGTAGTAAAATGAACTTTAAGTATCCTATATTGTTATGTAACTTTCGAACAGCAGGGGGATAGCGCTCTTAGCTGAATAATTATTTCTCACAAATCTCTCGAGCAGTTGAGTAAATACTTAGTAATCGTGTACAGCCACGCCTATTATTACATTTCAATGTTAGCAAAAATACTCTGATCAAAATTAGTACGCATGGTAACAGCAATATGAGGTAAGCATCTAACGCCATTAAAAAATAAATATTCGCGAATTTATTAACATTTGACACTAAAGTTAATACACTTAGTGACAAAAGTATGAGCATAGTATAGACATTTTTTTGTCATTCCGAGAATGGACGGAAGTGTCTGAAGTTGGGTTCCATTAGCAGTTAATCTGCCTTTTTTTTCTAATTAACATTTTTTTATGTAAATAATTAAAAACATTAGAGCGGATAAGAAATGGAATTAACTTATGCACTTCCGTTTATAAATACATATATATTTTAAATGTTTGTAGATGAGATATGTATATACATATTTACAATTTTTTTCTCCAGAAATTAAATATAGAAGCGACAAAAGTTAGTCGCTGAATTACCATATATGGTTTTGTATTATAGAACATCCTCTACGCTCTATTAAAATTATATTCACTATGAAAAAAGACCAACAATAACAGTGAATTATATACTTTTCATACTAAATTCATTTGTGTTAAATGTGTATAGTATTTTTTATTATTATTATTTATTATATTTCGTTAAACAGTCGGCAACGAAAATATTTTCAGCTGTAAAATTCTTAATATTTTTATATTAACACTAGCAGACCCAGCCACATGTTTTGTGGCTAAATTAGTAAATCTTTCAATGCAGAGAAACAATTCTTACGCATAAAGACGAAAACGTTATAGTCGATAAATTTGAAAATGATTGATAGACATTATTGTAGATCTGTGTTAAGAGTAAATCACCATAATTTGTATAACTTTGATTTTTTAATCGTATACTGAAGAAAGTAACAAATGACCAAATTTCATAGTTGGCTTTATCTTGGCTTTAGTGACGATATTGATTATCTTCTTCACAGAATTTATGTTACGCAGTATGATGACAACTCACACTACTTTTAATTGCAAGTGAGTAGGGATAGTCCAGCAATTTAAAATAGTCTGTGGGATAATTGAATACGTCATCCTGGTTTGTAGCTGTGTCAACTCTCCTTTAACGAAATTCTAAATTGTCACATTAAGATCAAAGTGATCCTTTTTTTTTACCACCAATATATGTATGTTATTCAATCAGCCATTTATGTTTATTATATTATGGTTTCATGTCAGGGAAAAGATGAATAAGCTCCTCTTTCGAGGCCATGAAGTGACAGAAATCCGTTAAAAATGTTATTAATCCATCGAGGTGTCAACTGCGTCGCTACCATTTTCAACTATTTCTACAATCGCAGTATGATATTGTTGGAAAAATACTCGTATGTTATTTGTTAATTGGCGATTATTTATGTGACGCCACAAATTAAATGATTTTAGGAATGTGATTAGTTTGTCAGCAACACTTGATCCAGGAATAGTCTGGCGCAAATCACCTGCCAACAGAATCATGGCTTCATCAAAAATATTTTCGTTGTCGCGTAAATCTTTTAAAGTCCTGTGCAGTACCTCCAGCGACTTGAATATCTGGAAAATCTTCTTTATAGCTCTCTTTCTTTTTTGGCAAGGCCGAATTGCCGTTTGTCTGCCTACTAACAGGTGCCAAGTTGCCCCTATTCCCATTATAACTGGGCGTTGAAAATGAGTGAAATCGGTTCAGGAATTACCTCAACCCTCATGTACTATATATGCTGATTTTCGTTATTCTATTGGACTTTATTTCAAATTGTGTATAATAAAATTACATCAATAAATTGCGAGAGTATACAATGTTCGGTTGCCTTTGCCTACTTGTTACAAATTGTTTTGGGCTCTCGATGCAGCCTTATACAATTGAAAAATGATAAAAATATTTTAACAAAGCAACAATGACAACTTTCAAAATATTATTATTTTTTGTTTTGATTTTTTTTATAATTTTGTTGTCAATTCAAATAATATCATCTTCTTGTTATCTTCCTTACAGTTTTTCGATATATACTTACTTTCTAATCCTTCCCTGACCTTCCATAAATATTTCAAAACTAAAATTAGCCAGATCGGTTTGGCCCTTCTTGAATTTTTTCGAGACTAACGACACAAATTGTTTGTATGGGTGATTAGAAAATTGTGGATTTAAGACTTTTTCAAGCAATTTTTCTAATTTTTCTCTCCGTAAGAACCATCCGGGTAGGTACCTCTAAAAACATTCTAAACAAAGAATTTGCGAAATCGGTTCAGCGGTTCTCGAGTTATGCGCTTAGCAACACATTTTGCGATTCATTTTTATATTATAGATTTTATGGAATTAGTTTTACAGAAGTGTGGCAACTCTTTTCCAAATAATATTGTATATTCTACAATTTCCTTTTTAATTGAAATTATTAAGCAGCTGTTACCTTTAAATATTATTAAATATTATTTAAATAAATATTAAAAAAAAATATCTTAAATCATTCGAGTATTACGTCCATCAAACGAAAAAATATATCAAAATCGCTTCCACCTATATTCTGTATACTGTGATCGTAATGATATTACCACTATGCCTAAAGTAGTTTTAATTAAAACTCAAATTCTTTAAATTTGTTTTTCTTGTTGTTGCTTTGTCATGTAATTAATTAATTTAAAATCAAATTTTTGACTCTTTTAACCCTCAAAATCACTTTGTTGTTGCTTGTTCAAATAATTTTGTGTAATTGAGTTGACATTCTTTAAGTAAATCGTGTTCAGGTTACGTAGTCGCCACCCTCGTGGAACTGATTATCAATTTTATAAAACTAGCTGCTTTTCAATCATTTGACGTCACATTTCGCTAATGCATTTTTTGTTGCTGGCATTACAGCGTATCGAAAGGTCAATAGCTATTATTTTTATTTCAAAATAAACGCGCTAAAATGAGCAAAGTTCCTGTAAATAATGAAAAAAAACTAAATGATAGCGGAATTGATTTTCACCGTACGTGTAGGGAACTGCATACGTAGGCCTACCCACGTACATATACTTTTGTAAATATGTTTTTATAACACAACCCTAAAGTCAAATGAACTAGTTATATATTACTTTACAACTAGTATGAACCGCAAGCGCAACAAGTCACAAACAACTTGTCGTTTGCTCTTTTTGATGAACTCAAAGGTCAAAGGTCGTCTAAATAAATATGCAAACAAAGTCTGGTCGACAATTCTTAGACACATTTTCTGTCTAGTTGGATTTCAGACAGGAATTACTAGTTGTAGTTTGATAAATTTGCTGACCAGTTTGTCACCTCACTGCAGGGTGCCATCCAACATGTACATACCTCTAGTATTTATCTATGTAAGTAGCCGCGTTTTACATATTCATTAAAATTTTATTTGAAATTCAATACATACGTTTGTATTAGACATAAGTGACAATAGTAAATGATAATGTTTCGAGTTAAAGCACCTTGAATTAATATTTAAATATTACTGCGCCAAATTAAAATCGTATTGTAACGGATGTAACGGTGGGGAGGCGAAAGGTGACCGTGTGCGGCACACGCTTTGAGTTGTCATTTATATTACATTGTATGTATGTTGGTACCTATAAATGTACACCGTTCGTTATTTCCTTTTCTTGCATTACTTTAACTTGTATTTGCTTTAATGCTAATGAGATTGTTATTTAATCTCAATTAAAAATATTTGTATTTTCGTCTTCGATTGCTCTCTGTTTGCTAAGTTAGAGCTATGCTCTCTTATGTCATATAATAGAATTGATACACACATGTGTTCGATTCTCCACTTTTCCAAGTTTTTTCTATCGTCAGAGCTTTTACGAAATTACCACTATTTTTACAACAAAACAAAAATTTTAGGTATATTTCTCTTCTGGCTGCTTTTGATTATGACTTCCTTTTAGTCAAACTTGGTGTCACTTTTTCCAGAAATGCACCGAATGTTTATATGAAATTGCTTTACAGCTGCTGGTCTCACAAAAAGTAGTACACCGAAGGCATGAGAGATCCATTGATTCGGTTTCCAGAAGTTCGTCACAAAAAATGAGAGCTACCAATAGCGATTTCGCTACCTCACCAGGAAATATATTTTTCTTAATACTTGAATTTTTACCAAAATTTGAGCGTCACCACTCCCATTTTCCACTTTTTATACTAATCTGAGACCCTTCTGTACCATCCCTTTTATATAATTATGAGTTTGCGACGTTTTTCGTTAGTGAGTTAACGCGCTTTAATAGGATTTCAACATATCCTTTATATAGGGGGTTGGCGAGGTTATTATCCAGTTTCACCCAGTTTCAATACTAAAAGGTCTAATAAGTTTGGTTTATCTAGTTTTTGTAAATTGCGAAATATGTACCTAATACCTATTTGGGTGCAACCACTTCCACTTTCCCAAAAAAAATGCGTCCGAATGTGACCCTCCGTTGTATGATCCGCTGTACTAAATTTATGGCTTAGTTACAGCTCTTTATATCCCTTCGTTTATTGCCACTTTGCAGGCGTGGCAATGGTCCAATTTCGCCCACATACAATAGATAACCGTCTTATGGTGTCAAAGAATACATGTACCAAGTCTTATCAAGATACATCTTAATTTGTAAGATGTATCTTAATTTTTACTCAAGTTATCGATTGCTTGTACCGACGGATGGACAGAAAGACATCCGGATTTTAAATCGTATATAACCCTATATCTAACTCATTTAATTTGATGACTTCCAAACAACCTTTATGTAAACAAAACTTTTGAACTCCCCTGCAACATATTGCGTATAATGATTTTGTTCACTTAACAGTTGTTTGTTACACATTAAAGTATTTGAGACGAATTGGTCCATAAACACAAAACGTGTTATAACTTTATAACCAATTAGGCTGTGACACACAAAATCTTTGCACCAGAGAGGAGGAAGGAGAATTCGTTTGAGCACGCTCTTCAAGAACTTTATTGAAGGTATCTAATGAACATCTAGAACTGGGCTTGCTCAGACACCCAAAACTATTGCGAACTAGTCTGAGCCAAAAATTAGGCGATTTTCGTGTTTTTTTTTTTTTTTGTAACGAAAGTAGGTATATTTAAGATTTTAAGATAAGGTATATTTTAAGATTTCTCTCTTATAAAATTGAAAATTGAGAAGTAATGGAGTTATATGCTGTCTTCGGAGGTGCCAAAAAAAAAGTTCCTCAACTGCTGACATGATTCCGGCCGAATGAGTAGCTACAAAAAAATTCAAAAAGGTTATTAGAGTAATAGATATTACGTATGATTTTTGAAAAATCTCAAAAATTAAAATAAGTGTCGTTTTTTTAGGTAAAAAAATGGTCGCTTTTTCAATGCCAAATTGAAAAACTTCAACCAATCAAAAATCTTGTAAGACATTGTATAGTAAATATATTCAACTCAGTTTGAATTTCAAGTCGATCGGTAAATTTCTCGTGAGTTATGATGTCAACAATTTTGAAAAAAGTCGTTTCGAAAAAAACGCGTTTAAAGTTCCAATTATAGATTATATGTACCTGATCGCGATCACTCTTTAGAACGCTGCCATTCAAAAACTATTCAAGATACCATTATCGATTTCACGGGATATTTTTGAAAGTATAAATTATTATTTTTTTTTATTTTTTTATGTGTCACACTGGTATGGCACCTTAATGTCACAACATTTGTATTCGAATTTTTTTTACAAAACTTACCATTATCTACTCGTTCATATCGTAACACCTTTCAGTTGTGTCCGCTCTACACATCAACGATTCAAATCCAAACAAACTTTGATCCACCCTTGTTGAATTAATCGTCAATTTATATGCATATTTGATTTTGTTTTTATCTGATTACCGATTAAGGTCTATATCTATAATATACCTCTACGTGGAGTTATGGGTGGGAGATACTATTAACAGCGTTTCTACGTATGAAATGTTCATAAGTATTTAGTGTATACAGTGGAACTTCCATAAGTCAAACTTCTATAACTCGAAGTTCTCCATAACTCGAACTCTTAAATTGGCAATAGCGTTTTGAAATCAAATTTCACACAAATTTCCTTCCATAACTCAAACTTCCCTAACTCGAAGTTCTCCATAACTCCAACTCTTAAATTGGCAATAGATATGAAATTTCATACAAATTTCCTTCCATAAATCGAATTCTTCGACCAGGGCATAATACGGAATTTATAATTTTACTATCGAGGTACAATTTGAAAAGAGTTCTTCTATGTATATCGTATGGAGGAGCACAAAAAATAATATCATTACTCTAATGAATTTCATATATCGTGTAACAAAGACATGAGATACAGACGTCAAGAGCCAAGCAATAGCAAAATGCAACAAACAAAATTACAGAATACAAGTTTTAATGTATTTAAATAAAACTTTTTTCAAAGTAAATAACTAAAAAATCTATATTTTAAATCTTTTTGAAAAATATATGTTTTAATGTAAATTTTTATAACTCGAAGTTTTTTTGTGGATTATGGCGATTCGAGTTAGAGAAGTTCCACTGTATTTATATATGTAGATAAATGTGTATGTGATTGGCGTTCAACCGTTTAGCCGGTTATAGCCGAATCGATGAAAGCGCGCCACTCGTCTCTTTCCTTCGCAGTTCGGCGCCAGTTGGAGATCCCAAGTGTAACTAGGTCTCTCTCCACCTGGTCCCTCCAACGGAGTGGAGGCCTTCCCCTTCCTCGGCTTCCTCCGGCGGGTACTGCATCGAACACTTTCAGAGCTGGAGCACTTTCGTCCATTCGAACAACTTGAACTAGCCAGCGTAGCCGCTGTCTTTTTATTCGCTGGACTATGTCTATGTCGCCGAATAACACATACAGCTCATCGTTCCATCGTCTGCGGTATTCGCAGTTGCCAATGTTTAAGGGACCATAAATCTTCCGCAAAACCTTTCTCTCGAAAACTCCTAGTGCCGTCTCATCGGATGTTGACATCGTCCACGCTTCTGCACCGTAAAGTAGGACGGGAATGATGAGAGACTTGTAGAGTTTGGTTTTTGTTCGTCGAGAGAGGACTTTACTGTTCAATTGCCTACTCAGTCCAAAGTAGCACCTGTTGGCAAGAGTGATTCTGCGCTGGATTTCGAGGCTGACATTGTTGGTGTTGTTGATACTGGTTCCCAGGTATACGAAATTATCTACAACTTCGAAGTTGCACTTACAAACAGTTTAAGTGCATTTAATATTATTACTCATTTGCAATTCTTAGCTTTTTATTGAAATCATTTACACTGTCATAAATAATTAAGGAAAAACAAGAAAGGAATGGCTAAATTCGATTATATCCAAACATTTTATTTATTGATGTAATTTTATTATGAGAACACGCAATTCGTCCCGTATATTCGACATAAAGTCCAATAGAATAAGGAAAATCAACATAAATAATATATTAGGGCTGAGTTAATTTCTGAACCCATTTCATTTCACTCATTTTCATTACGAAGCGATATAGCGATGTATGTAGACCACCGTATGTTTGAAACATCTAATAATAGGTATAAGGGTGCTAGGAGAAGTTATTTTTGGCACAGAGACACATTTTTAGAAGACAAAGATTGCCTCGAATTACATTAAAATATCTTAGAGATTTATAAAAGATGGAAAATGGCTCCAGATATCGAACGTGAAGACTTCAAAGTCGATAGATAATTTTCAACCGAAAATTCGTGTTACGAATGGGTTAACAAAAAATTTGAAAACCAATGTATTAGATATTTACTATTAGTTGTTCAATGGGTCAAATTTTAACGAATGGAGTATCGAACAAACAACTGGTATAAATACAATGTACGACGACGATATAGTGGTTATATGACTTTAATTTGGCGTTAACATTTCATTTAAATCGATATTGCTTTTCTTGCAAACAAAGCAGAGTTCAAGCATAGGTTAGGTTAAGTGGCTGTCAAACGACGCACCTTGGCCTTTGGGGCCCAATGTGATACCACTGGGACTGAGATCCCTCACACTATCGAGTCATCATTGAACCACCCTGTGGTCCTGATAAAGTGAAAAAGTTCACACAATTTGACATGAGCAACTTCGCCCACATCCTCGAGAAAACCGCGTCCAATAGTTGCGATTCTTTTTCTGTACAGAGCTTTGCATCCACAAAGAAGGTGTGTAATCGTTTCTTCCTTTTCTTCTTCTTTGCAGCTCCTGCAGTAATCATTGAAAGGTAGCCCAGTCTGCTGGCGTGTCTCCCAATCAGACAGTGTCCCGTTAACACCCCTACAAGGGTTCTTATATCATTCCTCTTAAATTTCAATAAGCGACAAGTACGGCTCTTATTCCACTCTGGCCACGTTTGTCTGCTTACGGAGCAAGTCGTTACTTGTTTCCATTGTGATTTAGCCATATCTACTGCATGTTTATCGATTAAGTATTTGCAGGTTGCCAGAGGTATATAGATTGCCTCTTTATCGGCCTCCAACAGCAGTGTGGTGCCCAATCTGGCTAGTTCATCTGCCACACAGTTCGCAGGGATGTCACTATGTCCTGGGACCCATTGTAGGTGTATCGTGAAATATGACGTCATTGTCAATAATAAATCCAAGCATTCTTTCACTATCTTAGAAGATATTCTATGAGACCTTAATGATTTTAAAGCCGCTTGACTATCCGAGAATATGAATATTTGTTCAAGCATGGTGAACAAATTTTTTTAATATTTGTACGAGTATATACAATTCGAAAACTTTCGAAACTTGCCAAATTTTATTGGTTACGAACTGAAAATGTATTTATTTCACGAGTTCAGTGCCTTTCTGCAATGTATAAACACGCACATTCACGTGTTTAAATGTGTGGCAATTCTTGCGCACATTCTGTAATGTAATGTGAATCAACTCGCATTTTTATGCGTTTCCCCCGTCTAGTTGCTGATTACGTACGTAAACTTTGCCCTGCATTTTTGTATTGTCATTTTGTTTTCTTGAATATTTTTAGTAAAACTAACAGACACGCATAAGACACACTTCGCTCGTTAGTTGGCATCAAGCATGAAAAATTGTTTTTTTGCAAATGAAAGTGCTGAGATAATTGAAAGATGCCTGCTTTCGAATGCAGTACTTGAGTTAAACGACTTACAAGTGGAAAAAAAAAATATATATATATGTATATTTGTTTTGAATAAGCAAATAAAGACATTGTAAAGGTGCTTAGAAGATTTTTGAGATTGCAAATAACCGCAATCGTTAAATGTTTGAGACATTTAAACAGCACTCATGAAATTACAATGTGTCTCTATCTAACTAAAAATAATTGTATATACTATGTATATAAGTATATGTCAGAGATCAGCAATAAATCTGTTTTTGTTTTCATGGAATAACACCCTGAACAATTAAAATATAGCAAATTGTTATTCACTTAACTGATTTTATTGGATTCCGATAATTTTGCGGCGCCTTAGTAGGCTGATAGGATCTAGCTTTGAAGCCTTTTTAGCTATATACAAATGTATAGAGCTTAAAAACATAACAAATTAGATTCTAGTTTGTGTAGTTCACATTTGGTGTGGAAAGTCCCTAATCACAATAAATCGGAAATTTTCCAATCACACTCAGTATCATAACTCAAAATCGTTTACTGCCAAAAACAATCAAAAACTAATGTGTTACACTTACACACTGTGTGTACAGTGGCGTAACCAATATTTAATTAAAGGGAGATTATATATGTACTTTAATGTTAAAACAGCACATTGGACAGCCGATTTACTTTACCGATTTGAATAATGTTTTTAAGACCATAAAGTGAGCTTTAAGCCAAACAAATATTTTTGCTAAAAAAATTACTTAACAACTATTCGCCAAACTGAATATAACAAACGGCCGGTCATAAACTACGCCGCCCCTATATTCGCCTGAATTGAGTTGGACGTAGCTAGACCAAGATTGCCACTTGATTTCTCCAGTCGAGCACCTTCACAACGAGGTCCGTATGCTATCTGCATAATGAAATACTCTCCAAGCAGTTTCTGTTGGCATGTTTCCGCAGGCACTTGCTGGAAGCCGAGTTGTCTCCCAGAGCCATCAAGAGTACCTTCCTGAAATATGTCGACGGTTTACATAACTATACCCGGACCGGACTTCGGCCGCGGCAGACTTCCGACAAGCACTGAACGCCGTTTAATGAGTGAAGTTAATAGCTAACACCTTCCTTGACTCCCTTTCCGTTAATGGCGTCCTTGGAGTCAAATCACTACCAATTGGAGTCACCGAGCCCGAGTTGCCTCGAGCACTTTCGTTCTTGATACTGTAGTAGATTGAACTCCTACCTGTTCAGACTGAACCTCGGCTTTCCCAATATATGTCCTGCATCTAAGGGCCCTGCACGACCCAATTAACGACTCTCATCTAAAGTCCCCTTCGCTTTGGTCCGACTCTGACGAAGCAGCTCGTCTCCTGGGCCTCCCGTTAGATGACTTCGATGACAATTGACTTGTGCTTACCGATTCAGAAAGGTTTGAGTAAACGTTACAACAACAACAACGTAAATAAATTTATAGTTTGAATGAAATAAGGGTAACTCATACCGAATTTTTAAGGCGAGACATTATGTCTAAAATTTAGGTTAGGAAAATAGAAATTTGTTAAAAATAAACTTTAAAAACGATTTACTATTATGAAGTCATGAACCAATTTTCCGAAATCCATTTGAAATCATATTAAATCAGAGACAAACTATATACATATATCACTTAATACCTACGCCCCTGTGTTTAGCTCGGAAACTTATCACTCGCGTCTGCCATGCCACGCGCTATGTACATACATACATATATATATACATTTATATGTATAAGAAGTCAACGTGTTCACAGAGTCATAATTTTAGCGCTTATCAAGCATAGAAACATTGAGAATAGAAAATACCAGCGAGTCTCCAAGGCGGTCAAAAATATTTAAATATTTTCGTACGCTATGCATACATACGTATAAATATGTACATATATATGTATATATGTATGTTCATTGTTTATTTTTGTGCTAATCTTTCTTTTTACTTTACTCACTTTCTGTTTTTATTTTACTATTCTGCTTCTTTTTAATATTACTATGGCCTTGCCGTGAAGTTCAAATACACTAAATGTCGCAAATAATCTGAATTGATAATAGATTTTCTATATTTGACTGTTGCAAAATTGTATTTACTCGCTTCAGATGTATGTATGTAAGTACGCAAGTATTTGCAAATATTATATTTGCACAATATTAAATATTTCATAGTAGTTCTGCGATCTGTTAAATTAATAAGTGCAGCGCCGAGGTCTTATCATTTGAAACCATATTATTTATTTGACGCTATTTTCTATATTACTTATTCTTCATCGCAACGAGATCTGCGATTAATCCAGAGAAAAAGTGCACAATATTATCAATTTAAAACAGTTTTATTGTTCTGAAGAAATTAAAAAACAATACATCACTGTTTTAGAGCTTTTGCAGCCACAATAAGTATAAATAAGTTATATGGAATTTGATAAGCGTCTATTTGCAGTTTAAACTTTGGGTTCAAGTTTTTATTGGTAGAAGGTTATGGATTGCTGAAACAGCTGCATTGGCATACAAAATAAATATTAATCGTGCATATAAGGTAAATATGTATGTTTCCTATAGGCTTCGAAAACCCTCTACCGATTTTAATAATTTTTTCAAACAAAGTGTATCTGCTTTAAGCAAAAAAAAAATATTGTTTGAAAATTATACTAGCTTAACCCATTGAGTACTATGCGTTGTAGTAAAAGATCTGTGTTGGGACGAGGAAAGTTCTCCACTCGAATAATATTGCTGCTTTCTACTAAGATTCTGTCCACCAGTTCAAGAAAAACGAAAAACCTGCTTCTGACCAATCTGTAATCGAGTTTTAATGTGGATCATTTCCCATTTTTCAACAAGAGAATTGAGTGAATTGAGTATAGCAATGCTTATCTAATACTATAATTAAAAGTTATTTAGGGATGAGACTGTCTTTGATCGGTTATAGTTAAACGATGATGAGATTAATGTGCTATAAAATAGTTTATAATAAATCTGAACATGGTTGAAATGTAAGAAAAATCCAAATTCAGTTTTCAAAAATTAATTGGAAGAAGAGAACTTCATTTTCTATGTTATTTAAGGTTGATAGTATTTTATGAAATTTAAAGAAATTTAAAGTCACGTTCGGTAATGCCGTCATTGAGGGCCATGGTGAAAAAAGAAATATATGTAATAATAGATATCCCTACAATTATCTATAAAAAAATACTAACATTTTCAAGTCAATCAGTGAAGAACTGAGCGTGTCGAAAGAAGTTGTTGTGAGAGAAACACGTTCAATTTTTTATAGCTGCTCCGAGTGAACAGCACATGGCCCCAGTCGTGATTGAAATATTAGCATTTTCTCTAGTTATAAATATTGTTGCATCTTATTTTATGTAAATATAGTAGAACTGTAACTCGAATCACCATAATCCACAAAAAAACTTTGAGTTAGAGAGACTTCGAGTTATAGAATTTTCATTAAAACATAAAAAGATTTAAAATATAGATTTATTCACAGTTTTTTTTATTGTGAAGTAAATAAAACATAAATTCTATAATTTTGTTTGTTGTAGTTTGCTATTATTGGCTCTTGACGTCTATGTCCCATGCTTTTGTTAGATAATTTATGCAATCCATTTGTGTAATATTATAACTATTTATACTCTCGCAACCTGTTGCACAGAGTATCATAGTTTTGTTCACATAACGGTTGTTTGTGTCACCAAGAAATATAAGAGTTAGATATGGGGTTATATATACATAAATGATCAGGATGACGAGTAGATTTGAAATCCGGATGTCTGTCCGTCCGTCTGTCCGTGCAAGCGATAACTTGAGTAAAAATTAAGATATCTTAATGAAACTTGGAACACATGTTCCTTGGCACCCTGAGGAGGTTGCTTTCGAAAATGGGCAAAATCGGTCCACTGCCACGCCCACAAAATGGAGGAAACCGAAAACCTATACAGTGTCATAACTAAGCCATAAATAAAGTTATGAAAATGAAATTTGGAACATAGGATCCCATTAGGGAGGGGCACATTTGGATGTAATTTTTTTGGAAAAGTGGGCGTGACCCCGCCCCCAAATAGGTTTTTTGTATATAACTCGCAAACCAATAAAGCTATATAAACCAAACTTTCTGCAGTCGTTTCTTTTAGCCATTTCCTTATACAGTCCAAAAATGAAAGAAATCGGATAATAACCACGCCCACCTCCCATACAAAGGTTAGGTTGAAAATTACTAAAAGTGGGTTAACTCCCTAACGAGAAACGTCAGAAACACCAAATTTTACATAAGAAAAGGCAGAAGAAAGCTGCACTGAGATTTTTTTACAAAATGGAAAATGGGCGTGGCGTCGCCCACTTATGGGTCAAAAACCATATCTCAAGAACTATTCGACCGATTTCAATGAAATTCGGTATATAACACTTTCTTGACACCCTGATGACACGGGTGGAATATGGGCGAAATCGGTTCACAACTACGTCTACTTCCCATATAACCCAATTTTGAATTCCATCTGATTCGTTCACTTTATAATGTATTCATAAGGAACCAATGAAGCTAGCGGAATAAAACTTTACACAAATACTGTATTTGAGCTGTGACATCACTTGTGGAAAAATTGTCAAAGTCGGACCATGACTTTTCAAGGCCCCTGATATCAAACATGAAGAACTCAGTGCCTAAGGTTAATTTTTCACCGAAAATATAGGTAAATCCCTCAGATATTTTAATGTAATTCATTCCCTCTGAATTTTTTTCTTATAACAGTTTCTCTCTGTACCTGAAATGGTAAAAATCGGGTCATAACTTCCCCCAGATCCCATATACCTAATTATAAGTAATATTAAATTAAGTGAGCGTATAGTCTTCGATACATTGTATCTTGGTGGTGAAAACGAGTGAAATCGGTTTAGGAATTACCTCAGTCCCCATATACTATTTATGATGATTTTCGTTATTCTATTGAACTTTATGCCGAATATATGGGTCGAATTGTGTTGTCTTTATAAAATTACATCAATAAATTGCGAGAGTATAAAATGTTCGGTTACACCCGAACTTAGCCCTTCCTTACTTGTTTTTGTTTGCCTCCGTACAATATAGAGGGACTCTTTTAAAATTCTACCTCGATAGTAAAATTTTAAATTTTGTATTATCTTCTTCTTAACTGGCGTAGAAACCGCTTACGCGGTTATAGCCGAGTCCACAACAGTGCGCCACGCATCTCTCCTTTTGGCGTTTTGGCGCCAATTGGTAATACCAAGTGAAGACAGGTCCTTCTCCACCTGGTCTTTCCGCCGGAGTGGAGGTCTCCCTCTTCCTCGGCTTCCACCAGCGGGTACTGCATCGAAAACTTTCAGAGCTGGGGCACTTTCATCCATTCGAACAACATGACCCAGCCAGCGTAGCCGCTGTCTTTTTATTCGCTGGACTATGTCTATGTCGTCGAACAACACATACAGCTCATCATTCCATCTTCTGCGGTATTCGCCGTTGCCAATGTTTAAGGGACCGTAAATCTTCCGCAAAACCTTTCTCTCGAAAACTCCTAGTGCCGTCTCATCGGATGTTGACATCGTCCACGCTTCTGCACCGTAAAGTAGGACGGGAATGATGAGAGACTTGTAGAGTTTGGTTTTTGTTCGTCGAGAGAGGACTTTACTTTTCAATTGCCTACTCAGTCCATAGTAGCACCTGTTGGCAAGAGTGATTCTGCGTTGGATTTCAAGGCTGACATTATTATCGGTGTTAATGTTGGTTCCTAGGTATACGAAATTATCTACAACTTCAAAGTTATGACTGTCAACAGTGACGTGGGAGCCAAGACGCGAATGCGCTGACTGTTTGTTTAACGACAGGAGATATTTCGTCTTGTCCTCGTTCACCACCAGACCCATACGCTTTGCTTCCTTATCCAGTCTGGAGAAAGCAGAACTAACGGCGCGGGTGTTGTTTCCGATGATATCGATATCATCGGCGTACGCCAGTAGCTGTACACTCTTATAGAAGATTGTACCTTCTCGATTTAGCTCTGCAGCTCGTATTATTTTCTCCAGCATCAGGTTAAAGAAATCACACGAGAGTGAGTCACCTTGTCTGAAACCTCGTCTGGTATCGAACGGCTCGGAGAGGTCCTTCCCGATCCTGACGGAGCTTTTGGTGTTGCTCAACGTCAACTTACACAGCCGTATTAGTTTTGCGGGGATACCAAATTCAGACATCGCGGCATAAAGGCAGCTCCTTTTCGTGCTGTCGAAAGCAGCTTTAAAGTCGACAAAGAGATGGTGTGTGTCGATCCTATTTTCACGGGTCTTCTCCAAGATTTGGCGCATGGTGAATATCTGGTCCATTGTGGATTTTCCAGGTCTAAAGCCACACTGATAAGGTCCAATCAGTTCGTTGACGGTGGGCTTTAGTCTTTCACACAGTACGCTCGATAGAGCCTTATAGGCGATATTTAGGAGGCTTATCCCACGGTAATTGGCACAGTTTGTGGGATCTCCCTTTTTATGGATTGGGCAGAGCACACTGAGATTCCAATCTTCAGGCATGCTTTCTTTCGACCATATTTGCAAAGAAGCTGATGCATGCACCTTATCAGTTCTTCGCCGCCGTATTTGAATAGCTCAGCCGGTAATCTATCGGCCCCTGCCGCTTTGTTGTTCTTCTAATAATACTCCACAAAAATAACATGACAGCTTGACACGACTCACGCGTGAACTGTCAAAAAAAGGTTATTGACAAAAGTACCTCTACTTGGATCACCCGTTACTATCAACGAAATTTATTAAGCATAAAAGGTTGTCAATTAATATTTCCATATTGTGTGTATCGCTAAAAGTAATGAACCCCGAAGCTTTCAGAACTATTTCGTGCTAGAGTTGGCTTTTTTTTACCAAACCTCAATTTCTCTACCAACTTTTAACTATATAATATTTCTATATAAACATATACATATTTAAATAACATTTAACACATATAAACTATTATACAGAACTTCCGACAAATGTATTAAATATTTACGCAATTTCATTTCCGTTTCTTTTCGCCACCACAGTTACCCGCTCATCAATGTGCCATTGCCCGGCACCATACCCACGAAAATAATGCTACCGTTCGACGGTCGTTACTCACTTTTCGCAGAACAACCACAACAGAATGTCTCATTGGTGCGGAATTTTTTCAGTCCCCCCACCAGCAGTAATTTCAGCTATGATCCACCATTTCCGTGGGCAAAGAGTTCACCTGTATTCTACGTACAACAGATAATGCTACGCACTAGCGTGCTACCCTGGACCGAAGACATGCAGCTAATGGACGCCTATCGTGCGCCGCTCTACGAAGTTTTTAAATTGCTGGAAATCGTGCGCAATCATGAAAGCGCCGACAAGTGAGTAGCCATGTAGGCTATACCTATGCATAACATACATAAATACAATTAAATTTATTTATGTACATACATTTATATGCCCATATTTACTACATATATAGCGAATGCATTTACAATCTTATTTGCATGTCTCATTTTCATTGATAAGCTAATTTGAATGAAATTAAAAGTATTTATTGTTTCGCTTCTCCATTAGTAAACGCACCTTGGATCAATCTTGCTGGCATGTGGATAATGTGAAGCGTTCGCGCGATGAAAAAGTATTATTCCCCGAATACAATTGCTTGGTATTGTCGCCGGCGAATTTATGGTCTCAAGATGTGCAAAATTTTACGAATGACTCAAATCTCTTGAACAGCATTTTTCAATATCATGTAAGTATGGCGCTGTTTATTTTATTAGGTTATAACTTCCGCCGTTTTCCAATAGATGTCTCTAGGGTCAAGCACTGATCGATTAAATCGTTTTATATCGATCTTGGACATTTGTATCAACATTAACCCAACAAAATATTTGTAGAGATCTGTTTGCATCCCAAACTTATTCTCAAAACTGAAAAGGTCATTTTATGAGCCAAATTCTCGACATTTGTACTGAATACGCATGCTGCCAGAAAGATGGTCAAAAGTAGTAGCTAGCGACGGCCTATACTTTGAATAACATTTTTGTGACCGTTTTTTATACAAAAAAGCGTCAAATTTACGAAAAAAAAAAAAATACTAAAAGCAAAGCTGTAGACCTAATAGTATTAAATTATTTTTATATGAGGGCTGAGATAGGATAGGTACATTATATCCAAAATATGTTGTTCACCAAATTTGCTAAGATATCTCACATATTAACCGATATATACGGTATTAAGTTTACCGGTTGTTTGAAACTAATATTAGGTACATATGTGGTGAAGGTACATATGCTAGGGGAAGTTATGACCTGATTTTAACCATTTTTGGAACAGAGACTCATTATAAAAGAAAAATATTCCCTCTGAATTTTTAAAAAATAAGTGAGATATTTTCAGGTTTTTCGTTAAAAAAATATCCATTGCCACTGAGGGTTTCATGTTCGATATTTGGAACCTTTAAAAAATATGCTCCAATCTCGACTATTTCAAATGAGTAATGCCACACCTCAAATGCAGTCTTTGTGTAAAGTTTAATTTCGGTAACTTCATCGATTCTTGATGTACTCTATAGTGGAGAAGTCTCCGTATAAATCAGCCAAGCCAGTTCATTCCACCGCGCGATTTCTCTCTAAAGCCGAGAATCGAATCATTGACGAATATTCCTCTATTTCCATTTTCTAAACTCCGCAAATACTCTGCATTTACTGATAGTAAATATTTCTTGCTATAATGAGGTCATTGGATATACAGTGAGATTAAGCACGTATTGAAACGCCCCTCTTTAATATTTGACTGCACCCGAACTTAGCTCTTCCTTGTCGCTTCCTTGTTTGTTTTCTTCAATTTGTCAATTATGTCGTATTTATTTGAAGACATGAATGTTCTGAGCCACTTACCACATTCCTGCCTAGTTAACTAATCGTTGATAAATATTACGGAACCGACATACACACATACTTATTTTCGATTTTCGCTATAAATGGAGGTGTGTACGTACATTTTTTTATCAATTTAAATTTTTTTTTTTCGCACACAACTGGTAAAAGTGCTTAACACACAATTAACAAGGTGAGTCAACGCCGGCAATTAGTTGGCTATTTCGTTGACGTTTATTTAGCGTCATCTTGAATATCTTCTGTTTACTTCTATGAGCAAATATTGCATTAGACACTCACTCACACGATATTTGTTGACTTTTTTATATCCAATGCATAAATGAATATTCATGTATTTGTTGTTGTTGTCGTTTTGTTGAATTTACAAATTCTCGATAAACTGCAATGGAATTTTGAATTACTGTTAAATTAGTCAGTAGTTAATTATCCAATTCCAGTTAAATAAAATCCATTAGGTATTTTAATGTAAATGGTCTTCAGTCCCTAAACTGAAAAATAATCGTATATGAAAAGTTCAAAATAATATTTTTATATATACAAAAATATTAATATTTTATTCTTAAAACAAACCACTCTTGACTTACAGTCATCTCATTTGATTATTAAAATTATTGTTTACGGAACACCCTAATATATGTACATACTAATTGAATACTGACATTATTGACATTAATCAATATCAGGGGTGCTCAAGCAATTTAATTTATGAAGTGCGTGATGCACTTGTGATCGATAGCATGCCTTGAATGGATTTCCAGCTTAGCTTAATAAACGAAACGTGTGGAATTCAGTTTCTTTCATTGGTTGTACAGGTTATTACGAACATTGGTCCCTAAAGATACTATATAATGATAATAATTTTTATCTAAGCCTTATTGATGCTCTTATTACCCCAAGGGCGAAATGATTATCTCTAATCATGCTTTAACCCGCATTATGCGCAATAACCGGAAGTGCTGTTCGAACAAGTACTCAATCGATATTAGGAACCAATTTATTTGGACTAATTTTTGTCGTATACCTAGGAACCTGCATCAACACCGATAATAATGTCAGCCTTGAAATCCAACTCAGAATCACTCTTGCCAACAGGTGCAACTATGAACTGAGTAGGCAATTGAAAAGTAAAGTCCTCTCTCGACGAACAAAGACTAAACTCTACAAGTCCCTCATCATTCCCGTCCTACTTTATGGTGCAGAAGCGTGGACGATGTCAACATCCGATGAGACGGCACTAGGAGTTTTCGAGAGAAAGGTTTTGCGGAAGATTTATGGTCCCTTAAACATTGGCAACGGCGAATACCGCATAATATGGAATGATGAGCTGTATGTGTTGTTCGACGACATAGACATAGTCCAGCGAATAAAAAGACAGCGGCTACGCTGGCTGGGTCATGTTGTTCGAATGGACGAAAGTGCCCCAGCTCTGAAAGTTTTCGATGCAGCACCCGCTGGTGGAAGCCGAGGAAGAGGGAGACCTCCACTCCAATGGAAGGACCAGGTGGAGAAGGCCCTGTCTTCACTTGGTATTACCAATTGGCGCCAAACTGCCGAAAGGAAAGATGCGTGGCGCGCTGTTGTGGACTCGGCTATAACCGCGTAAGCGTTTTCTACGCCAGTCAAGAAGAAGACAATTTTTGAATTAACAACCATGTTTTTATTGGCCTTAGAATATTTCAGCACGATGCTTTAATATCGTTCGGTCCGAGGGTTGCTTTTCAAACCACTCCTCAAGAAAAAGTCAAAAGGCTAAGATCTGAAAATTTGGGTGACCGGACAAAGTCACACATTTTTAACTTCAGACGGCATTTTGTTAGAAAACTTTGTGAATTCTATATTCGCTCCTCAACATTTTCTTCCTTATTCAGATGCTATTTTCAATAAAATCGGGTATATTTCGACAATTTGTTTAGCTCTAATGAAGTTAGGTTTCCAGTGGGTTGATAAATGTCAAAGTTATTTAATGCTTACATGACTTAAAACTGGAGCACACTGTAATTTGAAAATAAGCCAACGGCACACCGATTTAGCTCTTCCTTACTCGTCTTAAATTTAAATTAGCTAACACTGACTAGACACTAGACTGCGTGACTGAAAAATATATGTATTTTTTATAGGCGCAGCCGCATAGCATCAATAATATTTGTTTACACACTTGTGGACTAAAGTGCTTTAAAATATTTTCAAACAAAAAGTACGTAAAACGTATAATTTTTTTTTTGTATTTGCTCACGATTATATTTGCTGAAAGAACGGCACTACCTTATCTACTTAAGTTTTTTTCTTTTCAAAAATATAATTGAAGTAGAAGTAGGTTAGGTTGTATGACTGTTCCGCAAAGGGGAAACACAGGTAGACTATGAAATACATTTGATTCGACAAGGCGCTCAGAACCTACTACAAATCTGCAGAGATGTTTCACTTCTATATCCGCTATTTCGCGCGATTGTTCCAAAAAAGTGAGATAAGAGAAATATTTTTTTGATCTCGCAAAGGCGGGACATTCCAGAAGAAAGTGATGAGATAATTCCACCTCCTCCGAGCAGTTTTTAGAGCTAGCAGCCGGTAAGATTTTTAACCTTACAGCGTGGATCCCGATGATACAATGACCAGTTAGAACCCCTAAGACTATGGAGAGATGAACTTTACTAAGAGTGAATGGTGCTCCTACATGTTCACATGCTTCTCGTAATTTCGCTGTGGCCAAGAACCCAGACCAGTATAATCGAAAAGTATAACGATGTCACTGATAGTGAAGACATGCATTCCGTAACCAGCCTTGAGCGCATAGTCAGCGAATTCAAGGCTAGTATCGCCGCTCTACTATCAGGGTAAATCATCACACGTAACCTTTGCTACTAAAAGGTCGACCAGATTTAAATAGGTCTCTGAAACTCAAAGGACATGTTTCCTAATATTCGTCTCTTCCGATGACTTGGAAATAAATATTTTGGATAATAAGTGATATAATTTATAAGTTGGAAATTAGGTATTTACATACCAATTACCATTTGGATCTTATCGGAATTCTTTTCATAAGGAATACTGGTTCCAAAAACCACATTTTTGATATTCAATTGCTATAGACATTTTGAAATATTTCATTTATCTTAAAATCTTTGGAATTTGAAGAATTATTTAATGCTCTGTCCCACCCAAGCTATACTGATTCATAAATTGAAGAAATGGTGATACCAGCAGCCGGAAATCTTTGTTATTGTAGTCGAAACAGTCACATCTACTTCTTTCTTATTCATTCCTATATAATAAAAAATCAATAATCATTAACCTTCTGTTTTCTTTATATTTGTAGAATCTCCAAAAAACCAAAGTCTCCATTGCCGAAATGCTCTTCGGCGTACCAATGCAAGATAGCGGCTTCAAGCGTTATCCACTTCGTTCGCGTTCGCGTATAATACAATATGCCATCACATTGATACTGAAGCAAAATGATCAGGAGTACTTGAGTACGCTAAAGCACAAACTCTTCCAATACTATCCACCGCTGCAACTGAATCCTACAACAACAACGAGTGAGCAATCAACAGCAAGTGAACAACCAACAACAAAAGTCGATGATGAGAAATCTGCAATCACTTACATTTTCTATCCAGATGAATTTAAGCTGTGGGAATTTATGCCGTTAGCCATTGCCTTTGTATTGTTGTTCTTTTATATGTATTTTTCGGTGCGTAAAATCGAAATAATACGTTCGCGTCTGTTACTCGCCATTTGTGCTGTTATAACAGTGCTCGGCAGTCTGACCATGTCGCTGGGCGTTTGCTCATTCTTCGGCCTCACCATTAGTTTGCAATCGAAGGATGTATTCCCCTATTTGGTTATATTAGTCGGACTAGAGAATTGTCTAGTCATAACGAAGAGCGTCGTTTATACGCAAGAGACGTTCGATGTGAAGATACGCGTTGCCAAAGCGCTCAGCAAGGAGGGTTGGCATATCTCCAAGACGCTGCTGACCGAGATCACCATACTCACCATTGGCTGCATCACAATGGTGCCAGTCATACAGAAATTCAGCATATTCGCCATTATCGGTTTGCTCTCCGATTTCATGCTGCAAATGTTGCTCTTCCCCACCATACTCGCAATGAATATCAAATTGCCGGAATACACGACCGAAGCGAAGCATTTGCCGAAAATGATGTTAAGATGCACGATGACTAACAACACGGCCACACCACCGCCCGGTGGTTTCGGCATGCTGCCGAATGGACGTAATGATTATCGTTTCTACGACAAGAGCCAATCGTATGTGTCGCTGGCGGGCGATGTGTCGACCACACCACACCAACCATTGAGTAATGGGGGCTTCGGCATGTTCCATCGTTCACAATCGCACCCCAAACTCACATTTGCCGATCTCAATGCACACCCGGCCGACTTGACCGCGAAGACGGGCATACAACCGAATAAAGATGGACGCATACCGAAGCGGCTGCGCATCGTGAATTTCTGGGCGCGTACACGCTTCTTTCAGCGTGCCTTCATGATTTGGATGAGCGTTTGGATTTGCACGATCGTCTACAATTCGGGCTGTTTGGAGAATCTGTTCGCCATGGACGGCAATCGCACAGCGTACGGTAACGACGGAACGCAACGATTTGTCAAAACACACGAACAAAGCGCCGTTTCGAGCTTCTTCACGAATATGCAGCATGTCATAAATGGCGCCGCAACAGCTGGACAGGACACCGAAGGTAAGAGCGGTGGAGTGAAGGGACAACGCAGTGGCCGTTTGTCAAAGGGTGAGAAGTCTGGCTCAGATGGCAAAAAGAAAGGTAATTAAGCAAATTATTAGATTTTATTTACTGATCACGCATTACCGCATTGCTTAGGCTCAACCGACGATGGCGCCATTAATGACACGGACGCCGATCTCCGGCGTCTGCTCTATCCCGACTACGAAATGAACTATTTTCTCTCGAATTTTCACTGGTGCGCCATCATGAAACAATACAATATTTCACTAAGTGGCCGTTATGTAACTTTACTACCCACCATCAAGCTATCGCATCCGATTAGCGCCGAAGCGGCGGTGCTCATACGCAACCCCAAAGAGAAGGTGGCGCAAAATTTCCAATGGAAAGCGCTGGCCGCTGCACTCGACCCCATTGATTTCAACGACGATGAACGTCGCGAATCGCCCATGGTGTTTCCCGGTGGTACACCACTCTACCCCAAAAGTCCAATGGAATTCTTTTTTGTCATTTCCATGTGTTTGATCAGCATTTTTGTGCTCAGCTACACAATGGTCGTCTTCTATCGTTGCATATGCACGCGCAACTATGCCGAGTGGCGTTCCAGTTGGTATGAGTCGTCGGAAATACAACAGAAAACCGAGCACATACTAGAGGGTGTGCCAACTAAAATTGCTGGACACAAGCATACGGTCGAATGTTTAATAACCGATGGTTCGCATATCATCAGCTGTTGCCTGCGTGGCCAAGTGAAGGTGTGGGATTCACGTAGCGGTGAGAATTTGACGGCAATTCATCGTGAACATATGCAAATTGCAACGAAACGTGAAGACGAACAGGTGACACTTGAACGTTTGCCCTACTCGCCGATCTGGTGCATGAATGCGTTTGATAACCTCGTTGCGGTGGGCTGTGCCAATGGACGCATTGAGTTGTGGGAAACGCCAGATGGTGTCCTGAAGGTGTGTACTCAATTAATTTGAAATTGTTTTTGCTTTTTTGCTACGAAATCTAATTGTTTGTTTTTGCATGTAGTGCATTTCACCTGGAGAGCTGAAGTCTAATCAAGGCATAACTCATATCTATATAAATGGTGATCGGGTCATTGTGGCGCGTTTATGTGGGCGTATAGAGTTCTTCCGGCTGGAAACCTATTGCAAAGGTCAACAAATCGATTGGAATTTCACATCGGCATACAGAAGAAGTAAGTGTAAATGGAAATCGTTGATAAGCGTTACTTTTTCGGAATCATTTCGGAATAATGTCATGTCTGCCAAATCATTTGCAAAATTAACAATTGGGTTTATGGCATTTTTAAACTCCCACAAAAAAGTTGCTAAGAGAGTATTATAGTTCACATAACGGTTGTTTGTAAGTCATAAAACTAAACGAGTTAGATATGGGGTTATATATGTACATCAAACTGATCAGGCTGACGAGGCGAGTTGAATCCGAATGTCTGTCTGACCGTCCGTCCGTCTGTGCAGAAAGAAGCTGCACTCCGCTTAAAAAAAAATTGGAAAATGGGCGTGGCGTCGTCAACTTATGGGTTAAAAACCATATCTCAGGAACTAATCGGCCGATTTCAAAGAAATTCGGTATATAATATTTTCTTAATACCCTGATGCCACGAATTGAAAATGGTGGAAATCGGCAACCACGCCTATTTCCTATATAACTCAATTTTGAATTCCATTTAATTCCTTCACTTTATAATATATACATTAGGAACTAATGAAGATAGTGGAATAAAACTTTGCACAAATACTGTATTTGAGGTGTAACATCACTTGTGAAAAAATTTAAAAAATCGGACTACAAGTTTTCAAGGCCCCGGATATCGCACATGAAGAATTCAGTGCCTAAGGGTAATTTTTCACCGAAAATATCGGCAAATCTCTCATATATTTTAATGTAATTCGGATGGAATCGTTTTCTTCTAATAATGACTCTCTGCACCAAAAATGGATAAAATCGGGTCATAATTTTCCGTAGCTCCCATATGCCTAATTATAGATATTTCAAAAATACAGTGGGCTTTATTCCGCATATATCGATTAATATTTGAAAAATCTTAGCCAAATTAAGTGAACATAAAATCTTGGATATTATATAGCTTGATATCAAAAATAGTCGAAATCGGTCGAGGATTTATCCCAGCTTCCATATGCAATAATTAATGATTTTCGCTATTCTAGAGGATTTTATGCCGAATATGTAGGTCGAATTATGGGTTATCATAATAATAATAAAATAAATAAATTGCAAAAGTATAAAATGTTCGGTTCTACTCGAACTTACCCCTTCCTTACTTGTTATACATTTTCTCTATACTCTAAATCTTATAACATCCTTGTTTCATTCACCACAGCGCACACCCGCACCAGTTCAGCTGGCAGCATTGGTCTCATGCATCATACACAACAACAACGCACCTATTTTACCGGCCAATCGCCGCCGCCCTCCAACAAAGAGGAAATGAAAATTAGCCTAGAAGCAGTGCGTTTCGCGCATCAACAGCCCATTACCTGCATGGAGGTATCCAATGGCATGGTCTTCACCGGCAGTCAGGATCACACACTTAAAGTAAGCAATTAAACAAGTTGTTTATTGATTTTTTTTTTAATTGTGACTCTTTTTTACGCACACTAGGTGTACAGTCTGACGAACGCCAACATCGAATACACACTACACGGTCATTGTGGGCCGATAACGTGCCTTTTCGTCGACCACTGGCAACCGGGCACTGGTGGCTCTGGTTCGCAGGATGGTATGTTATGCGTGTGGGATTTGTTCACCGGCGCTTGCATGTACAATATACAGGCGCATGATGGCGCCGTCACCGCGTTGGTGTGCGCACCCACATATGTCATATCGCTGGGCGTGGATGAACGCATTTGTGTGTGGGAACGTTTTCAAGGCAACCTATTAACGACGATCAATATATTGAACGCATATTCGAGTTTGCTGATGTTGACGCCATCACTGCTGGTCACTTGCAAAATGGGTGTGTATTTGTTGTTTTATATTAATACTATAAGAATTACTTACTATACTATAAGGAGATTTTAAATTATTTTTTAACTTTAAATTTCAATTATTTGTGATTATTACTAATTGTTATTACTCTATGCTCTCTTACAGGTTCCCTCATCGTTTGGGATGTGCGCACGGGTGAGCCGGCGCGTGAAGTTAAACTTGATCGCGCGAATTCTCTACTCTGTCCAAAAAAATTAATGCTCACCGGTGATGCTGTTGTGTGCGACTATGGAAATGAGTTGCGTGTGGTGCGTTTTCCTATCGTTTCCGATAAATACAGTTGAACGCGCTACGCACAGGTCGAACCACTAACTAATAATAATAATAATCAAAAGTGCGTCCACACACAGTTTTGATGGCAAAATTTCAAAAATATTGTCTATCTCAACCACTATGTACGTCCATACCACACACACACACACCCACACTCACACACAAATCACCAGATTGCCTGTTAACCTAGAGGCTGTGGCTGTAGCCTTGTGGCGTTTATTGGAGTAGATGAATGCATTGACAACAAATATTATGCAGAATAATACATTAAAATGTAACTCAACTTCTCAGAGAAGTTAGTTTATTATATATTTATGTAGCTGCGCATAGTAATTGGCATTGCGTTGGCATTAAACTACACTGTCCTATATAAAATAAGCACACACATATTTATACAGTTAGTTATTGAGTAATGAAACTCATCATTGCTTTAAGAGAATTTGCATAACTAAAACTAGTTTTTATTCCTACATTAGCGTTCATATTTTTTTACAATTTTTTATTATCTCTAACTTAACTTTTCGCTTGCAATTATCTATGTTTTCAAAGTTATGATGCTGATATCGTACTTTCTGCGCTTAAAAGTATGCTACAAATATCTGCAAGCCTGTTTTAGCACACTTTTTAATTTGGACTACGTTATTGTGCCTTTTGTGAACTGAACTGACTTTCATGTTTCATTATAAGTTCCATTAAACTCTCAACCAGTTCATTTAATATTTTAAAAATCCTATATTTAAGCATAGCTAAGCTATTTAAGCATATATACACAGATGTATGTGTATACATTTGTAGCCCACTAATAGGCGTTTTAGCTTTTTATTTCTAATTTTTATATTAAGCCTTAGGTTTAATTTGGATATTGTAACAAGGAAGAAACCCCGTTTGAGACATTTGTATATTTTTAATAGTTATAGTTTTACGATTTTATTTGAAATAAAATGATTTCAAGAAACAATAAAATATGATACAAAATTAAAAGCATTTATTTTAATATTTCTTTATAGGAAACAGTTACACTTAATTTTTTAGAATTTATTAATATCAACATACAGTGCAAAAATTTGTTTAATTTTATTTACGTTTAATTACAAAAAAAATTAACTCAATATAAACAAATGTATTGTTAAATTAATTCTGAAACTTTTTTGAGTAGTGTTTATAAATTTGTTTACGCTTCTCAACAAACAAAAACTCTGTTTTCTATAAAAATATCATATGGCAGCAGCCAAACGTTCCAAGTTATCTTCAAGCAGCTTGCTAAACTACATATTTACTTATGTGTTTATATATTGCCTTCAATTCACATTCTTATTTCTTCAATTTCACGAATTGCGACGAGAATTCATATACACCAACTGACTCTTTATTCTTCTGATCATATTCAACCCAATCATCTTCGGATAGATCCACATCTTCGAAAGTTTGACCATTCTCTGCGGAATGCACTACCCAACCGCTGCGCGGTGAAAAGTCAATGGGCTCCACACCACGACAATCGAAAATGACAATTGTTTTGTACTTGCCCGCATCTTCATGTGTGTAGGGCGCTGTAAGTAAGCATATAAATAAAACCACATATTTAAATTATTTATAAATCGCAACTCATTACAATTCGTTTTCTCCATTATATCAATGCTGTTCTCCCGGCCGCACATTTTACATTTCATATAGAAGTTAAAACCATCTGGATTGCGTGTATCGGCGCCGCCTTGCATATGCTCCGATTCTGTTATATCGTGCCATTTGTCCGACGGTTCACCACAATTAGAGCATTTGATTTTCACAAAAAATGCATAATCCGGATGATTTGTTTCCAGACTTTCGATATTCTCTAAAGTAGCTGAGATTTGCAAACCAATGCGAACCATGTTTTTATTTATTTTTGCGCGTATTTTACTTATAAAAAGTATATAGCAAAACAAATAATTTCCCGATATTTGCTGAAATTTTCTAGAATTTTGACACGCACACAGCTGTTAACAAATTGTCAAACTGCCGGTTGCTATTTGTGAAAACCCTATTTCATAAAAACACAAACCGTCAATATGTTCAGCAAGCGAAATTTTTTAATTGTGCAATAAACAAAAGAACTGTTTGATTAATTTGAATTAATTAGATATTTTCTGTGTTTTGATAGGTCATTAAACCTGTATTCTCAAATGCTTAGAAGCAGCAAAGCTGTTATTTCTTATAAAAAATATTCTATTATTAGCATCAGCTGGTAGCACTGTTAACAATGCATGAAACAGCTGATTAGAATAATTTGGCATTTTCTTATCGCCAATAAATTCATTGTTTGATATTTGTGCGGACACAGTTTTATTTGCAAAAAGTTAAGTTTACGAAAATATTTTGTAAGGCACAAGTTAAATATTTACCAGTACAACGGATCCTGTATTGCGCGAGATGAAGCCAACACCGGCTGCCGATGAAATGTTCAGCACGGATATGGAAGAGGTAAGCGCATTACTGCAGATGAAGCATGATCAAGTAAACAGTTCCCACAGCCTTATTTAATACACTGCTAATATCCATATATCAATTTTTATACACATCCATGCCTTCTCATTGTAGTCGGGTAGCTCCTCCGGTCTACTCATCGATTTGCCAACTAATGAGAAGCAGGTGCATGCCGACTTCTACAATGATTTTGATGATCTATTTGATGATGATGATGATGTGCCAGCAAACACTAGTGGATAAATGTGCATTTTCGCAAACATGTTAAATATAAGTAATATTTTAATTAATAAAACTACGTTCATTTGAATTTTTAATGTGATTTTATATTTTCTTATATTTACATATACATTTTCGCTTAACTTATCCGTTATCTTTGAGAGTAAAATAATATAAATGACCGATTTGATTCACTACTTACAATATTTGTAAAATAGGCATACAATCTTAAAGTAAACTTAAAATAAATTAAAGTTATATTTACAATTGTTCAACTAATAACTAAACGAGAGAAGATGGACTAGCAGTGCAACTTATGAAATTTACCAACAGTGAAGAAATGTATTAAAGGAGATTCTGTGCCATATAGCTTACAAAGCGTATTTTTCAAGTGTTACGTGAGTGTATTTTTCTTAGAATTACACAAATTGTGACTCATTAAAATTAAAGCACATTTTCTATGCATCAAAATATGTGCATGTAATAGCCTAGTGAATCTCACGTTACAAATATTGCACACGGGTTAACACAATTTTCTTGTTTGCTTGCTAGCGAACTTTTAAATTGATGCCCACTTTACCTTAAACAAGGGCAAGTAACTAAACACTCTATACTTTTCCTACACTTTACTGCCTGGAGTTTTTGAAGAGACGTTGCTATAAGTGTAAATTTTGAATATATTTTTTGTCAATGAACTAAAACACTTGCGATTAAAAACTATTAATTGTTTAATTAATAAAGTTATTTGCTCAAAAATTGGAAGCTAAACTGAATCTATAGAATTTGAGTGCGTAAGAAAACTTTACTGTACTTCATTTGTTTGCTTAGTTAGAAAAATTAAGTATAAAAGTTATGCTATTAAAATCATTGCCTCTTTTTTAGGATGAAAACGTGTATCCTTTACATATAGTATTTATGCTTTTCTAATTATTTTACCATACTGTCTGTAGAAAAAAAGCAAATGAAAATTTCAACCATCTAACGGCGGTCCTAAATACACCATCGATACCTCCGTGTTGCCATATACCGCGGACACTGTTGGATACAGCTTCTTATCTGGCAAACCTGTAATATACACATATATATTTGATTGGAAATTATTTATAAATATATATCTATCATCAGCTATTTGATGAGTATTTATTTATTAACTTACCCTTAAATGCTACACCTAGAAATTCACTGTTCTTTTCGAAAGATAACGTATTATCATCGCAATCAAGTATGACGCGTATCCGTTCGCCGACCTGCGTTGCATTAACAAATAACAAAATTAGAAAAATAAGTTTATACAAAATTAATGTAAGCTACCTGATATTTTGGTGGATTATTTAACAAGGGATAATTGCCTTGCGCATCACCATTATGCAGCAACGTATTTTCCACCAAATTCCAACCCCAGCTCTGATCGTCTGAACCCAATAAAGCCACGTAACCGTGACACTGTAGAGCTGCCTCTTTTGTGGATATACCAATTACGGCGACCGTGCCAAGTGGTCCCTCCCATATGACCTCCCATGAATGACGTCCTTGCCGAAAACCAATTTTACCACGTGCTGCGTCTGTGCTCTGCGCCACAGGATTGCTATAAAGAATTTACATTAATGTTTTTACTACATTTATTTATGGTTTATAATGCATTTGTACGTACCGATGCAAGGTAAAACTATTTGGTTTTATATAAACATTACGTGAGCAATCATTGGGGTTCCAGGCATGGTAATAAGCGCGTAATCTTTTCTTATACGTAGTAACTGAAGACAACAAATCTGATTTGATAGCCTCTTGTGGTAATTTCCGTAGGCAATGCATACGCCATACTTCTGAGCTCTCATCGTTCAGAAAGTGATACCAATTCCAGCAGACCAATGCACAATTTCGCAAATCACGTAAATCCAAATAAGAGAAGATTACCTCTAAAACATTGTAATTAGTCGCCAGTATTGGATCAACCATTTTGTGGTTTGAAGTATGACGGTATTTAGATTAGTTTTGAAATAAATCTCTTTTTAGACCGCAGCGGTTTAAAGTTGGTATCAAATAATGAGGAAAACAAAAAGCTGGTTATACACTGCTTGCCTATATTTGTTATTATTTGTTAAAGTATCTCGAAGCAATGTGTTAGCAGTAATTAGAATTGCAGCACCTAGTTTGTCATCCTACACACTTTCAAACGCACTTATCTTCTTTTATTTGTTTTATGTAGTTTATGCATTTTCGGTACTTTACACACTTTTGTAAATTATTATTTATAATAATATTATAGCACTTCACTTAATTTATTGCATAGCAATTAATTTTTACAAATCTTTAACAAAACTGAAGTTACAACGCTTTTTTGACGTTTCTCTTCCAACATAATTCGTTTCAATTTTACACAATGACGTCAATTTTTGTGTCTTGGCTAAATGGGTGGTTCAGAAATTGTTAATTGTAATAAACATTGGATTGAGCGCTGCCATATAGTAGAAGCAATTTTCATAAATTTATTTTTCCTTAGCTTGGTAGCACTATTACATTTCATTTGTTATAAAACTGTCAAAATATAGAGATTGTCATACGATTTAATTCGCGGATTAAAGTGTTGTTTTTTATACAATTGTGTTGGGAGAATAAAGTCTGAAAAGGTTTTTATTTGTTAAAAGACAGATTAGCTAATACCAGTTAGTAGTGTAAACATAACTATTGCAAACACTTAACTATTAATAAACAATTCGCGATAGCAGATTAAAGTCAATCGATAAAATCAACTTCTACGAATACATTAAAGAATTGGAACAAAGTTCAAACACTTTGCACATAGTGAAAACGAAGGAATAAAAGAAAATAATGGTTGATAACGTTGGCAATACAAATAATTTCCGATCTCCTATATTGATGGAATCAAATTTAATACCACCAGCTAGTATTTCAACTGGCGGAGGGATACGTACCGTGGGAAATAGCAGTGATTCACAATTACACACACCTTTCGCTGGAAATGTGCGTGCTTTACCACCACCGCTGCCACAAGGTCCTTATGGTACTAACAGCGGCTATAGTAGCAACAACACTTTCGGTGCATACGGTGGTTATACAGGTTACAATAATTTTGGCAACAGTTTTGGCTCATACGGTGGTTATGGTAATAGTTACGGCGGTTTCGGTTCATTCGGTGGCTACGGCAGTGGTTTTGGTGGTGGCTACAATCGTTTTGGCATGGGTGGCGTTAATCCGATGGATCCTGAAATGCGTTTCATACAAATGGCAGAAGCGAGCGCTCGACCTGCATTTCAAAGTATTGAATCACTTGTTTCAGCTATAGGAAATATAGCGGCAATGTTGGATTCCACATTTTTTGCACTGACTAGTTCATTTCGTGCTATACTGGGTGTGGCATCAAATTTTGGACGATTACGTGGAGTATTTGCACAATTTTGGCAAACGTTCGCCATACTGCGTGGACTAACATGGATTTATAAAAAGTAAGTTTATATTATATTATTATATAGATATATATTATTTTTTACAATAATTTTATTTATAGAATATTGTACTGGCTTCGTTTATCCAATATTGAACCCTCAAGCGAGACTTTCAAACAAGCTTTTGCCGAAGCAGTTAATGATTCTGCACAACAGTCGGGCGCACCTAAGTTACCGCATAAAGGTCAATCCCCATGGCCGGTGCTGGCATTTATAAGCTTTATATTTACAGCACCATATCTTATCATGAAACTCTTGGGTACTGTTACAAATACAGCGCAGGAAGAAGGTATGTATCTTATATGTGGACCCTATACATATATATTTGAATCTAATATAACCAGATAAGATCTGCTTATATCTTATCGTCATTCCTGTTTCTTATTTATAAATCAGTTCGCAATCAAATCGCAAATATTTAAGATTAGATAATGTGTTGAGAATAAGCAATTTACTTATTTCATTGTGTCTATTTACAGCACGTAATCCAAAGAAGTGGATTAATCCTATCGAAACTATTGCAATGTATGATTTTCAAGCTAGAAACCCTACTGAGTTGAGTATGCAAAGAAATCAACCTTTGCTCATTGCACCGAAAGAAATACAGAATACACTTGGCATGTTGAATACCGGCTGGGCAATAGCCTGTACTGTGGACCGTCAACAAGTTGGTATTCTACCGATAAATTATGTCAAAAGTCCGCAACAATTGCGTGAAGAACAACAACAACAGCAACTAAAATATCAACAACAACCGTTAATGCCTGAGTTGACCGAGTCGAACATAAATAAAGAACCACAACCAGCGTTGATGGACTTATCAGCAACATCTTTCCCTGCACCGCCCACAATGCAACAACAAAATGTTGGTACTGACGCGCTGCCTGATTTCGATATCGCACCACAACCACTTGGGAAACCTGATAATGCAACGCTATTAGCCACTAGTGGCAGCGATGAAATGTAATGAGTTCATTATTATAAGTGTGGAATTGTGTGTTTAAATTGCTGTAACTTTAAGTTATTATATATATTTATGCGTAATACGTCGAGAATTCCTGTTGCTCAAGTGAATTATTTAAAAGTTATATACTGTGAATTTTGTTAATTTCATTTTGTTGCATATTTTTTGCATTTTCCATTTCCTGTTTTTTTTTTTATTTAAATAGGTGTATAGTAAATTTATAATTTTTAAATATATGCACGTAGGTTTAAAGTTGTAGCTTTATATATATTATAACTATTTTTGTGCACTGATTTATTTGTAAGCTTCACTGAAAAACTGTTAGGCTTCAATAGCGGTAATTCTTATTTTTGGTAAATAAACTGTTGTATTAATTTATTGTAATTTATGGCTTGTGGTACTCAGTTGTTGAAACTAAAATGTGCTAGATGGTTTACATATACAATTAATATATATGCACATGCTATTGTAATAAATGTGCTGTAGAAAATCGTATCCTTCGGTAAATTTATATTTTTTACTTTTTTCACTTTGTTTTATGCCATATTTCTAAAATTCAGTACAAAACAATATTACGAAAGATACAATGGTACCAAATTAATTTGTACATTCCCCATAGCAATATTTAGTTGTCTAGAAAAACAAAACAACACAAATATAACGGAACTCTGTATCGAAATTCAAATACAATATATGCTAACTCAAGATAAGTAAGTTTAATATTAATATTTTGTAATTTGTTGAATTTATGCCTTAAAAATTAAGTTGCTACAATAAATAAAGAAATTTTACGGTTATTTCATAAAACAGTGCTGCCATAAAATATTTCACTTACGACCAAACAGTGGTTAATAAAAAGCGTTTATCTACGTAAATAAATAAAAAAGAAAAACAACGTATTTTTTCTGATTTTTATAAATTTAATTCATTATAAGTAGTACACTTTATTTTACTAACTCATTCTATGTAGAATCATCAGTTCAGTGTCATTGTCGCGTACAAAGTCTGCAATTGTGATTTTCATAATGTCTCCACACATTACATAGTGTTTACAGCGTTTTGTTAGTCTAAACATTTAATAATAATATTTTCAATAATAAATATTGAATTATAACTACTTATATGCGTTTCTTATGCAATATACAGCTATTTTATATACTCGCTTTACATACTGCACATATTAAATGTGAATTTGAGTTAAAAATGTTTTTTTGTTTTGTTTTTATAAGATATTTGCACACAAATTCTGGCAATTTGATCAGTTGATCGGCTTACATTAATATTTGTATGCATACCAAATTTATGTATTAAATTGTATGTATTATTTTTTAAATACCGCAGTATTTATGCTCCACTTTTTGTGCACTTTCCCCAATAAATAAATAAAAGAAATCAAAATTTCATTTTCATTTCATTTGTATTGACTTTTTAACCATAAAAGTGGTCATGATTTCAGAACATGCCGATTTGCTCAAGACTTTTGTTTGGAAGTATTGGACGTAATCATTTTAAAAACCTTTCCGCAAAGCGTGCACGCCATATTTAGACTGTATGCTTGACAAATAAGCCTATATTTGAATTTAAAAAAATATTTCCAACTACAAAACATTTCTGCATTTATTGAGGTTACGTTTTTTCTTATATTATACAAACCATTTAATATATTATTTTTTGTTATCAAATATGTTTTTATTTCTTGATATTTTGTTATTTATTTGCTCCTATACTTCATGCTCACACTTAGAGAGATAGAGCGCTTCTCAACCAATTTTTGATAAAAGTTTAGGCTTTCAATTTACTATTACTTGTTTCATACAGTTAATTATTATTTTTTTATTGTTTAATAATTTAGCGTAAAAATTTAATAAAACTAGGTTGTTGAACTCTTTATACTAACATATTTTATATGTTAAAAAGTATACAATAAATTTAGAAAAAAAAACAGCTACTTATACAAAAGGTATTGCCTTGCAGTTTTCGGGGTGTGATGAAATACAAAAATATTATATTTTTGTAATAATTACAAAAAGAAATTTCGTGTCAATGATACAAATCATATTAAAATTTTGGTTTACAGTTATAACACAATTTGAAGAATTTAAATTGATATTTTAATGCTTTATACCAACAAGGGCTGGCTATAGCAGCATTCCCACAGTTATAGCAAACATTTAATTTATTTAATTAAAATGCAGACCAATTTCTGTTTACATTTTATGATTATGCGCCTAAAGGTATGCTTCAGCATATATTAAATATTAAAAATATTATATTTAACAACCGCGGCATTGAAAAAGGATTTCAAGGAAATGTTGCATTTGCAATTTATTTATAAACTGTAGTTTATGTGTCCGCAACAAAATTGTGATTTTCCAAAATAATATTTGGGGAATGCCGCATCGGTGGCAACCCTTAATCCCACATAAATCCACATCCTTTTAAGTTTTAGCACATTTGTTAATTTTTGAATATGTTCAAGACACTTTCGAAAATTTCAACAAGCGTTTAAAGCACTTGCTTAAATTTAATTAAAGTAAACTCCGCAAACTACTAGAAATTTACAGTGCAAGCTAAAATTATCAAATAAAAAAATTATTGTTTTACTTTGCATCAGCGCTAAAATATTTAATTTGCTATTATACTAAACATTTGGAATATAATTTGTTTGCGTAAATATTCATTTGTATAATCGAATTCATGCACAACTTTCACAAATCATCACAATTTAAATCACACCCCTTGGCTGATAAAGTCTTATTATGCACATTAAAAATCCAATACAAATTTGCAAATCGTAATGCAAAAACAAAAAAAAAACTACATTAAGCCTAACAAATTCTCGACAAGGAGAAATTTAAATAGTAAAATTGAATAGCAAAAGTCTATTAAATGGTTAAAAGGCTTTGCCTCACTTTCCTTTTTGCAGAGAGTACGGCAACATACACATACAAATACATTCAAACTACATTAGTCGTGTAATATACAGCTCACACTCCCGTCGTTCAAAATGCACCAGCACGCTCTGCACGACGCAAGTGTGTGTGTAATAATAAACAAATTGACAGCTAAATAAACAATTTTTGGTGTGAAGAAAATGCACCACTTGCCGCACTTTGCTCCTCCGCCGCGCTCTAATGCAAACCTAATAAGGCCGAAATGAATGAGAAACTGAAGGAGTCTTCTGTTGCATGTACGTTAGCATCGCTAATTGTTGCGCCTACACCACCATTGGATGTAGTGGTTGTGCGGCTGGGTGGTGGTGGTTGTGGTATTGTTGTTTGTTGCTCCATTTCGGTAAAGTTGCTGCCACCAGCGACCACTGAGACTCCTTCATTTGTTGTTGTTGTTGTTTTGTTATACAAATATATATTATTGTTATTGTTGCTGTTGCTGCTGCAGCTGTTTATTTTGTAGTTGTATGTATTGTTGCTGTTATTGTACGCAACCATGAATTCGCCTCAATCAATATCGCTATTTTCCAAGAAATCTTCATCATCATCATCATCATCACGTAAGCCACCAGTTTTAGCACAACCACCCCCACCACCACCACCACGACCATTACCGCGTGAATAGCCATGCGATGAGGAATCATTCGTAAGTTCAGCATAGCCGGTCATGGTGTCGTCATCCGAGTCACAGGCTAAGCCTTTACCATTGCCATACGCTGAAAAGATATGATAAATTATTAAATTAACAAATTAAACGAAATTTTATATTTTTTTACAGATATAGAGTTTTAGTAGTTGTTGTTGTTGTAACGGTTATCCATAATAACCTAAATTAATTGTCAGCGAAGTCATGTAACGGAAACGAGCTGTTTCAACAGGGTCGAACAAAAGGGGATGAGTGGGGTTTCGGAGGCATACAAAAAGGTGGTTAGTGTCATGCGGCGACTCTTTGCAAGGAGGACATATATGGAGTATGTGTGAATTTAGTCTGGATACATAAGAGTTTAAGCTGCTACAATATCCAGAACGAAATTGCGCGAGGGTCACTCTAGTTTCGCGAGACCACTCGAACTCTGTATCTACGATGTTGTTGTTTTATCTCCAAGTACGCCATTCACAGGGAGGGAGTCGATGAAGGTGCTAATGGCTCCTCTGTGAATGGCGTTCAGTGCTTGACGGAAGTCTGTCGCATTCAAAGTCCGGTCGGTATAGTTCTGTAAGTCTACGACATACATATTTCAGGAAAGTACTCTTAATGGCTCAGAGAGTCGGTTCGACTTCCAGTAGGTGATTTCTACGAAAGCATCCCAAACAGAAACTGTCTGAAGAGTATTTCATTATACTACTTTATAGGTAGCATACGGGTGTAGGTGCTCAACCGGAGGCATCAAGAGGCTGCCTGACCGGAGAGCGGTATTCTGACAAGTCTGTAGCTTCCCCAGCTGCTGCGTCCTACTGCATCCAGGCGACCAAATAGGGGCTGCGTAGTTTATGACCGTCCGAGGGATAGCCTGGTAAGTTGCCAACAGCATTTCTTTGTCTTTACCCCATGTGCTGCAGGCTAGTGACTTGAGGTTCTCTGTATCTTGGTAACAATCGCGGTCGTATGGGGAGTGAAAGAGAAAATCATTCAGTAGTAGTTTCTTATACCTTCTATATATTTCTCGAAATTCGGTGGCACCAAAGTTTTGGCTCGTTCGATATCCTCGTGTGAGCATTCGCCTTTGTCCAAACCTTTGAAAACAAATTATAAAATTAGTAAATAAAAGAGATGCTTAAAACCACATATATGTAGGTAGGTATAGTGGATGTTAAATGACAAAAAAAACTTACCACCAAGTAGACCCATACGTTTCAGTACTTGAGCGTCATCGTGCATCTCGAATTGATCATCAAATTTGAAAAAATACTCGGATCTGAAGAATTTTATAAATTGTTACTAAATTCCTTGAAATTTTGTTTTAATAAAACTCACTTGTCATTCGTAACGCTGCAATTGATTTTTGTTGATTTGTGCGTATTGACTATAATGAAGGGTAGTTGTATGGATGAATTGGGTGTTGGTACGTTGCCTTGTCGTTCCGCTTCCTTGTTGCGTTCGATTAAGCTCTTGAAAGCAACTTGATGCAGCAACAACTCATTCAATTGTTGATGCTTCTGTTGTATGCGTTGACGACACTCTTCGTTTTGTCTTTCCAGATCAGAGCATTGCTATAATAACAAATTCGTAAATTTTTAATTATACAATAAACAATAAAGAAATACAATAAACTTATACCTCAGCTGAATTTGATGGCAAGCCTATCCAACGTATTTCTTTTTTGTCTTTTGATATTATTTCCATGGCCATAAGCACGTTCAGCGCATCATATACACGCCGGCGTATATTCTTTTGATCACAGTTTGCTGAATCTATGGAATTCATATGTAGTTCTTCGGCGACCAATTCATCGGCCACTTCATTATAGGTCGTGACACCCTTCTCCTTGACCTTTTCACAAACCTTGAGTGCAAAATGTCGCAAGCCTTTACCCGCTTTTTCGGGCTTGCGTTGCCTTCGTGCCGAATTCGAATGTGGACTACTAGTGCTGTGGCTGTGTTAAAGCAATAGAAAAATATTTAAATTATTTTAGGCATATTCAAATAATTGTTAAAGTGGTCTTACAGTTTTGATTTCATTTTTATATTATTATTTGGTGTGTATTTTGTGTAACGCTCCTCCGTTTTGATGGTAACCTAAAATTGGTGTGCAAATATTTTTTTGTTAATTGTGGTTTTTTTATTAGTATTTGTGCGCTTACCGTGTCAGGGGTTTCGTACTTAATCGCTGTGAATGTCGGTTGGTGGCTGCCGGCACTACTTTGAGTTGATATTACTGTGTATGTGTTGTTGCCTAATGATAAGAAATAATTAATTATGATTCTATATTAATTATTAACAATAATTATGCTTACTATCGCCACTTTGTAAATTATAACGGCTCAAATACTGTTGTTGACTTGACGTAGCCTAGGGTGAAGCATAAAAGAAATATGATTAAAATTATTACAACGAAACATTTTTTGTATTAGTTTATCTTAAAGGATACATTTTAATTGTAATACAATATTTTTAATCAATATTAGTAATATTAGCTAATAAATAATTAATAATTTTAGTACATGAATACAAACAAAAAAAATTTCCCTTTACTTTAAAGTTTATTTATCTACATATATACAGTTGAACTTCTATAACTCGAAGTTCGAACACAACAAATTACCTTCCATAACTCGGAAGTCTCTCTAACTCAAAGTTTTTTGCTGGATTATGGTGATTCGAATTAGGGAAGTTCAACTGTATATTTTATATTAAAACATATATTTTATGTAGTGCAATATTCACAGATTGTATAGGTTCATATATATAGAATTTAAATTATATTTTTTTACGCTCTACAAAGCATTTTCAAGCCATACGCCAAACCATAATATCAAAATTTTAATGCATATGTCAATATTAACAAACATATGTACATACATATAGATGTCATATATACATGTATATATGTATAAACATATGGAGGTCTTCACATTTGCATACATCTTTGAAAACCAAAAAAATATTAAGTATATTTGACCAGCTGATTATAACCAAAATAATAAATTTGACGTTAAGTGTAACGTAACAGCATTGCGCATGCTTATATTAGGCGGTCTGGCACAATTACCACAGAAGGCAGTGCGCCAATTTAGTAAACAGCCGCACAAAACTCACTTTACAACAACAAAACTCACATACATACATACATATGTATATAAGAACTGAAATGTGCCATTAACTTTAGCCTGTCAATTCGCACGCATTTGGCATTTTTTTCCTCCCTACATTTATTACTTACCAACTGTGTGTAGGAGCCCGCACTGGAGTTATGGGAACTGCCACTTGCGTTACCAAGTGTTTCCTGCTTTATATCCTTTGGATTCAGTATCTTGACAAGCTTGCCTGCAAACAGAATAACGAAACTTTTATGTGATCATACGTACACATAGTTACACAAATACACGTATGCTGTATGTAAGTGTATGAATGTATGTGCAATACAACTAACGAATGCGGTAGCGAAAACAAAAAAGCATTTGTAAATGGTAGGCAATAGATTTAGGTATGGTAAGAACCATCGTGGCATCTAACGCAATGACATTAGCGTTGAAAGAAATTGAGTAAAGGTAAAGATAGCAGGCTATGACACTCAACTGCGCTAAGAATTTTGATATTTTGTGTTACAACTTAAATTATTTAATTATTTAAAATAATATTCTATGGCGGCGCCAATTTTACTGTCCCTTCCCACTCCTCTCATATCAAATCTTACTTACGCAGCACACGTTTACAACCAGCAAATGGCGCTTAACATACATTATGCGCTGCTCCAAGTTTCATATGCGTTATTTCCGATATACTATATTATAATTGTTTTGATGCATTTACAAGTCTATAGTCTTTAGCTTTAAAAGGTTAGCATTTATAATATACGCCCATATACTATGTATGTAGTTCGTCTTAGTCGAAATGCGGTAGATGTGGTATGTCAGCGCGCCTTTAAAACGCAGCGTCAATGGTTGGAGCCAGTCAACAACAGAAAGCAACCAAAACACACGAGTAATAAATGCGGCGAACTGGCAAACATAAATTTTGATGCCTACGTTTTTCAGCTTCTAGTAGTTTAATTAGGGTGGCAGTGTAAGAAATTTTAAACCACCATACGAAAGTATACTGCATAAATTTTGATTGTGTAAATCTGAAATATTATCCAATTGCGCCAAATATGAGGTTATCCTATGTAAAGAACTACATGTCATTAAATATAAAATATTGAACCCTTATTATTGCGACATTTGAAATTGTTCTTTAATTTGATAGCATGTAGCAGCAGTATGTTGACAAAAATATGTACAATATCGCCGTTATCTTTATCGTTGGATTGTTATTTTAATTGTTTAGTTCGATCGCAATTTTGTTATTAACAATCCATACACCCTTCCAGAGTCAAGTTCAAGTTTTCATGTTAAAAATTTATGCTTTGCGTATTCAAAAATGTTGTACAACTCAAAATAACACTATTTTCATGACAATAATAATCTTAAAAAGTCACGCTGAATTCTACACATGTGTAATAAAGGCGGGTTTAACACGTAAAACTTGGAAATCTCGGTACACATATCGTATAATAATAATGATAACAAAATATTTAGAATCAACAGCTAAAATATTAGAAGATTCGGTTTTCTATAAGTTCATTGACATGCGATTTTTAATTTTCTACACTGAAAACTAGTCTCTTACAGTCCAAAAATTAGTATAAAGCATTAGATATTTAGAAGTTTTACCTAAAACAATTTTTACGAGGTGATCGAACTTCTGCATAACATTATATGAATGAAATGACATCACAGATAGCTGCATGGAGTGAATATTTTTGGTATGTAATATGTTCAATATAACGCCCGGGACAAACGCTAAGTACTAGACGATATCTATAGTAGCAATGCAGTTGTTAGAAATGCGTGGAACCAGTCCACAGGACCTCATCCAATCCCGAACAATATACCTATATGTATTCCATTATCACGGCACGCTCGGGAGCAACTCAGATATACTTTTTCATGGATGCAACATTAACACATTTATGTGAAACATAACAAAAGTTATGCAGAGACTATGATATTCAATGCAACGCTTTTCAAGTAATCATAATTTTTACACTTAGAACCACTCTATACGGTCTTGTCACCTGAATACTATATATATTTGTTGTCATCAATTTGCTACATTTCCTTTTCCGCTTTGTGTTTTCAATATTTCTCCCATTTCTACTATTTCTCATTTTCTTTTACCTTGTGCGGCATATGCACGTCTTTTCTGATTTAAGCGCTTCTCACCCTCTTCTTTTCCGTACTTCATTTCCCATTCACATTTTATTCATACATATGTGTGCCGCCCAGCGCGATCTACACAATAATATCAAAAATGAACACACGACATGTACAAATAACAACAGCAATGCGACCTCAACTGCCAACACGAGCAGTGAAGCCAAGGTAACTATTTTAACTTCGTTGCATCGCCGATAACCACCTACTGTCGTTTCGACAAAACTCAATTGTATCCCCCCGTATCCGTAAAGGATTATCAAAAATAGTAAAGTAATCCTCTAACTCACCATTTACATCCTGGATTATACAGTTGATTTCACTAGTCGCCGATGCGGCAGCGGCTGAAGTTGTTGCTGTGACTATAGTCGCTGTTGAATGCGCCATTTTCGTTTCGTTTTATCGTTGTCTTTCCTTCGTCTTTTGCTTTTTTATCAGTTCAATTTCTACTCCACCGTCCAGACACCTACGCACCGTAAAAAGCCAAGACTACAGACTATAAGAATTGCGTGTAATCACGCCCCAATGCTCAAAGGATATTATTGTCGTCTCCTAGGATTTTCTTTACCACTGAGCTCCTTTAGTGGCTTCTTAGTTCTTCTGTACGCTTATTGTTTATTATCGATATCTTCCCGCCTCAAACTCACCTACAAGCAGATGCAGTAGATTATCTCACGATAATCCGCGAAAAAGAGTACAAGTGCGGATGCCTATAAGGCGAAACTTCACACCTTTTTGGCGCTGTCCACTTATTCAAATGTCTCGAACTATTGGAAGACCACAATATATAGGCTTCTATTTTCAGAATCTCCTTTTTGGTCTATGCCTTTTTGTCGTATTGGAGGCAGAAAAATTTTATTCGACTCAAAATGGCGAGAGCAGCAGCAGCGGCAATTCGAATTCCCCACCACAGCAGCGCGTTTTTTTCTACCCGCACACACACCACACACCGAAAAATACGAATTTTTCCAGCCAATTTTCACACACTTACCCGGCCCGGATTTTTATCAGCTTACTTGCAAAAAATTCACAAAATTCTAAATTTTACAAATTCAATATTTCCAAACTATTCACTTAACGTTAAATTTATGAAATCTTTGCACAAATTTTGCCTTAAAAAATTCGTGTGTGGAAAACGCGACTTGCGATACTTTCGACGTGCTGCAGAAAGAGTAAGCAAATGGGCATGATAGAGGCGGAAAGCGCTCAGCTGATTGTAGCGCGCCAAAGCGACCAAATCACGCATCTGGCAATGTTGTTTCTTTACTGCTTACAAAAGGGATATTTCTTATTCAATTTAGAAGGACTTAAATAATTTCAATCCAATTTTTAATTGATCAGACCAGTCTGTTTTTGAAAATTGGTCAGCTAAATATAGATAAACTAAAAATAAATATAAATGAATTAAAAATGTGGATGTATTTAAAAAAATCAGTGTTACCACAAATTTATCCCTTGATTTTAAGAAAACAATGATGAATTTGTAACAATTCTTATCTCGTGCTGCCCTTATATGGGTAGTACTTCAGGTGTACAAACAATAAAAAAATTTAATATTGAGTATTTTTACTACAACCAAAAAGTTATTAAAAACGTATTACATAATTTGAATAGGAATTTTACCCTTAAACTTATAAATATTTTACCATTTTATCTACATTAGAAATCAGTAACGCTATCTAAATAGCGTTCCTTAAAAAATCGACAGGGCTTACGTTGCACATCACCGTTTTTTGTTGCACCTTTGAAGAACTTTGTTAATTTGGGCCCAGCATATTTAGGTTTCTGATCGTCTGGTTCATCGAACTCCATTCCAAGCACCTTATTAGCAAGAGCATTCTCCGCAGTTGACCAGCTGAAACGCACAATACGTGGAAACCCGAAGACCATATCTAAATTCTCACTGAGAAAACGTTTAGTCACTGGATCTCCTGGATATCCACTACCAAATTTTACCGAACTCAGTTCGGTACTCTCACGAAATTTCCACACTTTTAAAGCAGTGTCGCGGGTCACCTTGGCACAAATACTAGCAGCCGAGACAATTGGATAAGTAGAATCAGCCTTTTTAGCGACTGTAATTTTAAATTGTGGAAATATTCCTTTCAACTTTTCTTGATATTTTTCTGGAGGTCCAACCGTATCCACATATACCTCTGCAATATTAACTCCTTCCTCGATAGCACGTTTAATAAGTTCAATGGCTGATGTCATAGATACTTCATTAAGTGAACATTTTGTGCGTCGTAACATACTAGTGCTAATAGTGTTAGGTGAAATCAATTCTACAGCCCAGCCAACGCAATTCCGTGGTGTCTCTGACGTATTCATTTCGTTAAATATAAACTCGCGCTTTTCTTCGGTTAGTTGTTTGGAGTCGGCACATCCTAAATCTATCAATACTTGTTTACTGCTTAATGGACAAAATGCTATGCCATAAACCATTGGACCGAGTACTGGTCCACGACCAGCTTCATCTACGCCCAGCATACATGGTTCAGTCTTGCAAATATCGGGCAGGTCCTGGAAATAAACGGTGTTTTGCGAATTGTCTCGCGCAGCAATATACGGCCCCAAAGTTTTAAGTGAATCAATTTTATCCACGGCTACATCTGAATCTGTGGCAGTATCATCACATTCGCTCTTTACCTCCTTGTTGGGAGAAATTTCCTGTTTAACTTCCGCTTCCTCCAGTTCATTTTCCTTTTTGATATTTACAACTTTTGGTTTTATTTCAATTTCATTTGGTTCTGTCTTGATAATTTTCTTGGCTGGTTCCTCTAGTTCAAAATCCATAATTGTATTCCAGAAGATGCACTCTTCATGTGATTTTTCTTTAGTTCGGTTCTACTGCTGCTTTTTTCGCGCCTTTTGTGTTTGTTTACATTTTTTGTTTATGGTTGCCAATTTGGTTCTGCTAAATTTAAATGCCTTGTTGTGTTAACTTTCTTAGCTGTGATTCGTCTTTAAAGGAAAATAATGATATTATATTTTGCTTAGATCTTATTTTAATATTATTATATACTTTACTGTTTAAAATACAATAAGAAAACGTAGCAAAAATTAATATTTCAATAATTATTCGGTTTAAATGGCGTTGGGCAGCTCTAGTAAACAGCTGTTTCTACGGCGGCCAAAATTGACAAGTGGTTACAACCCACTTGTTTTCCAATTATAGAAATACTCTTTACTTATCAGATAACAAATGAAAATTACACATAATTAATTCAAGAAAAATTTAAAAAAATTGAAGTTAGTAAAATTTACATTCCCTTTAGAATATCTTATTTCAACCTAACAAGCACATTTAATTCCAATTGGTTAAAAATTCCTCAATTTCTAATCTGAAGTACGGCAGCGTCGCAGTTCAGCTGATTTGTTTACCGCTTACTTGTTGTTTGTGTTTTTATGTTGACATATGATTACAAGGCGAAAACGGAATAAAACAAATAAACAAATAAAAAATTTTACAAGTGATTGTAATAAAAAATTGTGAAAGTAAATACGTAATTACTCATCTTTCGATGAACTCAAAAGAACTTTATTCTATACGAGAATGGGCACCTTTAACAGATATAATGGAGAAAATACCAGTGCGTATGATACGCGCACTTGGCATATTTCCAGCAGATTTAAATATCACTTGTGTCGATGCAATTTCCGAATTTATAGCATTGGGTAGTGATGCTGGCATTGTATTTTGGTATGACCGGTACACCGGCGAATTGCAGAAGCTGCGCACAGAGGTAAAATTATTATTTTTATATTAAAAAATATAATTCCAATGTCTAAATATACCCCACCTCCAGTCATAAATGACTCATACACCGCAAGGATACACCCATATTTGATGTTAGATTATGTATATTTTGCGTGTCTAAAGTATATTTACTTTCTAACTAATCAATTTTCTTCCGTGTTTACCGTTAATATAGTTTCCGGCGCGCATCACATGCGTGAAAATTGTCAATTCGGTAGAGTATATGATAGCCGCGGGAAATGGTAGTGGTCAAGTTAGCGTCTTTCAAATACAAAAACAATTGCCGCCAGATTTGAATTTAGTTGCGCCATGTACGCGAGCGAAGCCCATTGAAAGATACAATATACGTGATTTGCATAGCTGCGCCATAAGCTGTGTGGAATGGTCCAAGAATGGCATGAAACTCTATTCAGGCGATCGACAAGGCGTTGTAGTATTAACGGAATTTGACTTTCAATCAGTAAGTTGCTTATGTAAAATGTTGAAAATAGTGAATATATTTTCTTAATTCTAATTTGCAGCACATCAGCAAGGCGACCGAAATACTCAGCGAAGCCTATGAAATTGTACAGCTTAGTGTTTGTCAGAGTTATTTACTAGTATCCACACTTTATCGTTCCATTGTATGCCAATTCACCACCGTCACCGGTCAATGGCAGGTTACACAAGTTGGAAAGAAAGATCGGAAAGTCTTGTCTGATTGTGGTGGCATATTCCTCAAACAACAAAACAGTCGGCCATTCTTGATCTGTGGGCGTCCAGGTTTACGATTTTGGATCGCCGATGCCGAAGGTAATGTGGAAAAAACATTACTCTTTCGCGAAGCTGTGGCACGTAGTCCTACCTGGGAAATACCAATACTTAACCCCAAATCAATGGGCGGCGAACGAAGTACAACTTCCTATACAAATGTGGCCGATAGCGATGAAATTAACAGAAGTTTTGGCGCAATACGTTTGTACAAGGGTGACGAAAAGCTGATTGTCACACACGATGAGTCCACATTGTACTTATTGAACTTGGATCGACTGCGTGTCGAAGCTGTGGCACGAGGTTTTCGTAAAATTCTTGATTTTTGTGTTTACGATAAGGAGATTTTTGTTTTGGAAGGTTCACGTTCTCTGCTGCGTCTAGCGCCGAAGCCGGAGAAGCCGAGTAAAACTGGTAGTTAAAAGTATACATACAAACTGTTTACAATTAGAATTTTATCAATATCTTCCATGTAGCCAAAGTAATTTTCAATCCGTCAATGCCGCCACCAGTCCCTTTGCTAGGTGCTGCAATCGCTGGTTCGTTGGACTCACCCGCTGAGTCTTTTGAACCACCCGAACAGCCAGTGGGTAAAGCGGAAGAATGTTTTGAGTTGCCGCCTGTTGAGTTACTCAATTTAAATGTACCAATCGAATTGGCTGTAGAATCGCCACGTGCCGAACAAAATCGTCGTTTGGAGATTTTTAATCAAATATCTGAAATGGATTTCGATCAATCCATATTACATCATAGTGGCATATCGCAGAGTGGTGGTGGTCGAAAAAAACGTACAAGGCGTAGTCGTGAACGAGAGCTTGCTGCTAAGTGCAGTAACGAAGTTGCGGCACCAACAAAGTCACAGGGCATTGTAGAAATTGGTCGTTTTGTAGAGCCAGAAACAGACTTGGAAACAGCAATTAAAACCTTGACTGCTGTTGAAGTTATGGAGGTTAAACCCCATGTAATGCAAACCACCACAACTAAGCCAACATTAATGAATAGCAATTTTTGCGCAACTACTATGACAAAAAATACCGAAAGTGATAATGTGAGGTAAGTATACGCATGTTATTTATGTCCACGTATTTAGACGTTTTTATAATCTTGTAACATTCAGGATCAACTTTTATTTTCTTTTCATTATTTTCACTAATTTTATTCAATAATTTTATGGGGGGTCCTTTTATTAATTGGGCAAATTGCTTTATTGGTTCTTCAATCAGCTGTTGCTACAATTAATCATACGTATTCGCTGTTTTAAATAATCTATACTCTAGTGAAGTAAACTAATGTCAACACACTCAAATCATCCCAAAGTGTAAAAGTAAATTATCTTTCGGACATCTTCATATGAACATCACAACAATTATTTTCATTATCATTCTAATTCAAGGAATACTAAACTAATCAAAGTAGTTGCAGTTAATTTTATTTATCATGAATTGCTTTCTTAACATGTCTAGAATACGGTAATAATGTGATTTTTAGAAATTTGAAGTTGTTTTAAGGGGTTAGTTTTAGTTTTTCAGTATTTTTTTTTGGTATTAAATCATGTTATTTCACAAAAGTAATAATATGGTATTATTACACAATGTTTTGACTTGAGGTCGGGAAAATTAAAAAAGAAATTGTAATTTCCAAAGTTATAGCTGTGACCCAGTTCATAAAAAAGGTCCTTGCGGTGACAATCATAAGCCTAATCTGCTAAAATCAATCGGTTAAGAAAAATTAGTTTTATAAAATTAAATAATCGAAATTAAAAACAAGTAAGGAAGGGCTAAGTTCGGGTGTAACCGAAAACCTATATGGGAGCTAGGAGAAGTTATGACCCAATTTCACTCATTTTTACCACGGAGACATATTATTGGAAGAAAAAAATGTCCTTTGAATTTCTCCAAAATATATGAGAGACTTACCTATATTTTCGGTAAAAAATTTATTAGAAGCACTGAGGTCCTCATGTTCGATATATGGGGCCTTGAAAACCCATGGTCCGATTTCGTCGATTTTTAGAAGGTCGATGCCACACTATAAATGCAGTATTTATGCAAAGTAATCTTCTTAGTGGTCACTTTATATTTATATTGCAAAGTAAACGATTCAGATCGACTTCAAAGTTCTGGGATATCGGAAGTAGGGGTGGTGGTGATCTGATTTGGCCTATTACAAACCGAATTTCATTGAAATTGGTCGAGTAGTTTCGGAGATATGGTTTTTGACCCATAAGTGGGCGGAACCACGCCCATTTAAAATTTTGTATACCATTTTGAGTGCAACATTTCTGTACCATCTTTATAATGAAATTTAAGGCTTTTGGTGTTTTTTCCTTACTGAATTAAAGTATTTTTAGTCGTTTTCGACATAACCTCTGTATGGGAGGTGGGCGTGGTTATAATCTGATTTCCTCCGTTTTTGGAATGTATAAGCTTGTACCTAAAAGGAACGACTCTGGAAAGTTTGGTTGATATAGCTTTTACGAGTTTACGAGATATGTACAAAAAGCTTAGTAGTGGACGGGGTTACGCACACTTCCACAAAAAATTACATATTTGATATGACCCTTCATAGTACGATTCTTAACAAATTTTACTTTCAAAACTATATTTATGGCTTAGTTATGGCACTTTATGTGTTTTCCGTTTTCGCCATTTTGTGGGCGTAGCACTGGATTTCGCCTTTCGAAAAATGTATAAGCAGCTCTAAAAAAAGATAATGAAGACAAAGCAATTATAGTAACCCAATACCATCTAACAATTCTATTTAATAAACAAATGTCACATAATAAAATAAATGAAGGAGGAGCTGCTATACATATTACTAGAAACCTTTAACATGATCAGCGATAATGTATATGTACATATTATTAGACATAATTATTGTATTTCATTTCTGTTGAATTTTAAACGAAATATATTACGACTTTTGAATTAGTCTTGATTTTTCAACTCCACATCTTTGTACACGCAATTTGCACTATCCCTTGGTCGTATAGCCATGTGCACATATTTTAACGAATAATCGTAGCCGTGCCATGAATGCCAGTTGATGCCTCTCGCATATTTTGTTTTAGTGCCAAAATAATACTCGCCATTTAGGTTACTAAAGTTGGCAATAATAATTAGGTGTAACACTTTACAAAACTAGCGAATTGAATTTTACCTCTTGTGGCAGTCGTTGTACCACCAGCCACCTTTGAAATTATCCGCACAATTCCTCCCTGAATCATCATCGTTATCCCGATCGAATGTAGAGAACTTTTGGCCATCGTGAATGCCTAGCATGGAATCGCCTGCATTCCCAGAATATGATCCCAAAATATTCAATGTATATTTTTCGCTCTCATTGCCCACAGCAAAACTATCGTAGTGGGCGTACTTAGCAGTATCGTTGAAATCAAGCAATTCGATGTGTAGTTCATTAAGTTGCATTTGTGTGAGTGCATGCAGTTTGTCCAGACCAATGAAAAAATTTGTGTTCAAATTTCCGAAGCCAATTTTGTAAAAATACCAGTTGCGATAGAAGTTAACATGTTTGTCCTGTCTACGTTGCACCAACATCCAGGGGTCACCACCGTTGTCATCGAGTAAACAGTAAACGTAGAAGGGTTGATTCGTCCAACCATCTAACGGTAAGCGTATTTGATAGATACCACTTTGGGCCTTTGGACCCGCCAAGCACACTGCCTCAACACAGTTAGAAGCTAGAGTCGTATTGGACTCCTTGTTCAATATATTCGTCGAGGCGATGCTCAGGAAGAGCACCACAAGCACAGCGTTCACCAACATTTGTATATATGGACTGTCCAATTCGAACGCTATTTTGTACTAATCAGTCGAAAATAAACACATGTTTATTTATAATCGAACTCTCGCATATCCGCTTGCCTCTTCCATCAAGTAAATGATTCACGCAAGTAAATACTTGTAAGTTGTTGGGATATATACCTATAAGCAATGTACTCTGTTTTGTTTTTGTTATGGGTTAATTATGTTAAATATAAACAAGTAAGGATGGTCTAGATTCGGGTGCAATCAGACATTTTATACTATCGCAATTTTCTAGAATGAAAGTCCGGAAAATATTTGAGGATGTTAGCAAAACTGTGTCGGAATAGTGAATTGATATTCACCAATCAAGGTCTGCTTGTTTTTTGATTTTAAAACATGTTATGGTCTAGATAATATTTACTACACGAGTTAGATATGGAGTTATATATACCAAAATGACCAAGATCCGGATGTCTGTCCGTCCGTCCGCGCAAGAGATAACTTGAGTAAAAATTTAGATATATTGATGAAACTTGGTAAACATGTACCAAATCGGGCGAAATCGTACCACTGCCACGCCCAAAAAATGGCGAAAACCGAAAACATATAAAGTGCCCTATTCAATTTGTGTACAAAGGATCGCACTATGAAGGGGCATATTTGAATGTAGTTTGTTTAGGAAAGTGGGCGTAGCCACGCCAACTACAAAGTTTTTTGTACATATCTCGGAAACTACTAAAGCTATATCCAAACTCTCAAGCGCCATTACCTTTAGCTACTTCCTTATACAGTCTGTAAGAAGGAAATCGGATTGTAACCACGCCCACCTCTCAAACAAAGGTTATGTTGAAAACTACTAAAACTGCTCTATTCTAAATAAATTCAAAGGAGATGTTTTCGTTCTAATAGTCTGTGCCAAAAATTGACAAAATCAGGCATATATTTTCCCAAGCCCCCATATACCCCATATTCGGATTTTCAAACTTCTAGTGGATTTTATACCGTATATATAGGTTGGGATGTGAGATATCTTAGCAAAATTAAGCAAACGTAAAATCTTGGATATAATGGAGCTTGGTGGCAAAAAAAGAAAATCGGTACAGGAATTACCCCAGTCCCTACTATATATATGGGCATTTCCGCCATGTCGAACGGGACAATCGTACGCCTTTCAACTAAAAAAAAATGAACTAAAATGTTTTTTAATTTTGACAGTCGGATTTTTTAATAGCCCCTCATTAGCTCTACATTTAGTGTTAAGGTTGATTTTGGAACGGTTTTCATTTTCAAGAAGGCATTCGCACGGGACAAAAAATGGAAGTCGTTTTTGGGGACAACGATTCAAACGGCGATTTCAGCGAATTGTGAGGCAATATTCAAATGTTTTTGATTATAAAATGTTGCGCATTGATGACCTTTAAAGATGGTATGAATTTCATCCAAAAATAATTTATAGATTTTTTTTTAATTAATTATTAACCACATTCGCACGGGAAATTTTTTTCCATCATAATATTTATGTTGATTTTGTTGTTATAATACGGAATTATTTAACAACAAGTCCAATAAAATGGCTTAAAATAGTAGTAAATGTATTTATTTATTTATTTTAAGTAATATCCAACGAGAAACACAACAACAATTCTATAGTAATGAAATGAAAATAGTATTATGAATGTGAAATACAGTTTTTTCAGAAAATGCTGTCCTCGGGTATACAAATTTTTAGATTTCGTTATCTGCTGGGCTTTCATTTTGATAACTGCTCCCAGTCCATCGGTTCCTAGCAAAAAATTATATTCTAATGAAGAGTTAATTATTTTATAAAATCAACCAGGCTTAATAATATAAATTTGATTTTAAACTGAGAGCAGTTTCTTTAAAAAAATATAAATATTTAAGAAAAGCAACTAAAGGATTTCTTAATTTTGGTTAAGAGATTTATCAGGAAAATAATATGTCATACGTTAACTTGTCACTTTTAAAAGCAAACAATTTTCTTCTGACAACCTTGTTAAAATGAGCACTCTTATTTTGATTTGTAAGCCTATAATTTTCGGCAAAATCTATATATTGAATAGCTATTTCAGTGGAATTTAAAGTGCGGTTTTTGCTTATATGTAATTAATTAATGTAAATGTATCTATTTACACGCTTAAGTCAACTTTATAAGACAAAAAATAATTTTAAATTTTTTAATTCCGCACCTACGATGTCGCACGTGACCAATTTTAAGTAGTTACCAAAACCACAATTCTTCTGATTTTTGAACAAGTTTTTTTTTTTATTTTAATTGTATTAAAATTTACTGTTTATACCCAAAATTTGGCGAACTTGCTGCTTATATTTGCGATGCAGTGGGAACAAGTGTTGTTTTTTGATGTCGCACGGGACATTAAAATATAGGATAATAAGAGAGCAAAAGCATTTTATTTTGCTCTTTGTACCCTTATAAAGGTTTTACACAAAGCAAAAAAAAACAAATGTAGTAGAAAAATCGAAATGAGAAAAGTAGCTCCTATTCGACTTGGCTTTGGTATATCTCGTAATTGGTTATGAATTAATTTAAAAATAATTTAATATAAATAAATTTAAATATTTTCCTATGAAAATATGCAAAAACTTTGTAATTCTAATAATGTTTAATATTTTGTCTGTGGTAGACCTTCTGGCGGAAATGCCCATATGTATATGTATGATTTTTGTTTTCTAGTGGACTTTATTCCGATAATTTCATTTTTTTCAAACAAACAAATTATTATTTTCTATAAGCTATACAAGTAAATATATTTCTTTATATTTCATAGCAAATCAAATGAAACAACATTGAAAAACAAACCAAAATGTGGTTCCATCTCGACACCATTATCGCCTGCCTCACCAGAAGCGGCCAAACAAAAACTCCCCATAAAACCTAAAAGTCTTGCTGAAGAATTAAATTTAGCTGGTATTGCTTTTGGCCCGAAACAATCTAGTCTAGAATGTGCAACACCATCTCCAATACACTCACCGCCCGCTGCGCCAGCGTCAACACCCACGCCAATGCCACTTAAAGAGCTCGCACAAGCATATCCCAAACAAACTACAGTTGAAGATGCTGGCGTGCAGACAACGCCACGCAAAAAGCTCTACTACATGGAGGAAGACGCAGACGATGCTAATATTTACTCAGACTACAGTGCTGGCCAACCAATTGATGAGATATGTCATGCAGCTTTGCGTGCTGCAACACTAGTTGAGGAATATGAAGAAGAGAAAGAGTGCGCTGATGCGCGCATTCGGCCTGCGCATCCAGTCTCCCCAATACATTTACAATTCGTTCGTACACAGCCGTTAAATGAGGAGATTAAGAGTTTCCTACCAGATTTTCGACGTGCATGTGATCCGTGTGCTGTGCCGCCAGCAGTACAACAAAAGACACCGCCACCTTCAGCCGAGTCTAATGGCAGTTCTAGCGAATGGGAGTTTTTGGATAATTGAATTGATAACTTTGGCGCTGGTAAAATATCATTCCGTGACATTACACATCACAAAGTTCCAAAACAGTATGCTTTTTGAAAGTGCTGCCGAACTTATATAATTATCAATATTAAGCTTATGTAAAACATATTGGCGCTTTTGCACATTGGCTTCTAAAATCCAAATCAATTTTAAATAACCAATTTATGTATTATATAATATTATGGTAATATTGTATTATCCGAACATTTTAGCCACATTTAGTATTTTGTTTAATATTTTAGCACTTTTTTATTACTTTTTTGTTGTTTGCTAATTTTTAGCCTAAGCACTATCGCTTACACGTCTATATGTATGTATCTGTATGTTAGAAGAGCAACTCAATTTTGCATTTATTTGCAATTTGCATATGTCTGTATGTATGTATGTAAAAAATCTATACCAAATAAAATTTATATATATGTATTTGCTTCATTATGAACTTGTGTATGATTATTATAATATGTATGTATAAAGGAAAGCAATTGTTTATCGTTCACTGTTTTATAAGTGATCAAATAAAAATATTTCAACTTATTGACATTAGCATGAATTACTCGGCGCTCATACATATCCGCAGCTGATTAAGCGTCGTCTCATATCGGCCTTGAACTTCAGAAAACGGAAGTGCATTTATATAAGTCTGCAATTTTCAGATTTCGAATATCAGCTTTTACGTTTTATAATAAACCCGCTAATCAAAAATACCCACGCGAATGCTCTTATGGTGATATCTGCATATATTTATATATGAATGTATGTAGTGAAAATAACGTTGTTTATAAATAAAATGGATACGGTTGACGGTTATAATATGTACTCGTATATCGTTTACGGTCTAAAGACATTTAGAATTTTCTCATTGGCACGTGGAAATACCCAAAGTGTATTCAACAAAGTGAACTAAGTATTTGACATACCCGCTTATGACAATAAAATAGTAAACAATACATGTATTTGTTTACATTAACCCGTCTTTTTTAACTTTAACAATATAATATATATTGATAAAATTGTTTGCAATTTGTCAGTTGGAGCACAAGACCTTAGCAAATTGCTTCCATGAGTTGTTTTGCCTAAGCAGAAAGTATTCGGCATTTTCTTTTATTCATTTAAAAAATATTTTTTTTTGGTTTGAAATTTGTTTACTTTTGAATTTCAAAATTTGAATTTTTGAATAAATGTATGGGTTAAATCAATGGCAACAAACATGTCACATTCGGGTAAAAAATTGTGATATGTCATATACCTGGTTCACTTTGTTGAATACACTTTGGAAATACCTATTCACTTTTTACGATTTTACTTTTTAAGATTATTTTTTATCAAATTCTTGTAATGATCTTTTTTTGGGACCTTACTATTTTTTATAAGCTCATCTGTAACGGCATAAAGCATTGCCCGAATGATTTTGAGGAACGTTGCTGCGTTGACTGTACTTGACTTGATAAAAAACTGGGTCTCATTCAATTATATAGGTAGATCCGATTGTTATGAGAGTCTTATAGTCTTATAAATTCCATTTTTATTTCAAAACATTACGGTCTCTAAAGAATTCAGCTAACTTGTTTCTTCCTCGAATGATTTTGAGGAACGTTGCCGAGTTGCACTTCTTGACCTGCTAAAAAATCAGGATCTCATCCGGTTATGTAGATCCTGTTGTTATGAGCATCTTATAGTGGATTTTTGAGTTCCCTTTATATTTGCAATCTCTTCGCTTTCACGAAAATTCAGCTAACTTGTTTCTTCCTCAATGAAGAATTATGGAACGAATTGGACTGGTAATATTCCCACAATAGGAATGAAAGCAAGATACATATAGTTATATATATAAGATGCTATCCACCCACCGTTTGGTTATTTATTTAACTGGAGAGAGTCAACTGATTTTATGCCTTTAATGGCGACAGATGACAATAGTTCGAGCTCTGAAGAAATCGGAAAGATCATGTCGATTTTCTTTTGTAACTGAGAATTTCGGTTGTAGGTTCGGGGTAGTTAGATTTCACCCAAATTTGAAAACCCCAGTAATTTCCTGTTAATAATTTATTATTATTATAATGTAGTTATTCTTGCGACACTGAGTGTATATAATCATTAATAAGAAAATACGGATGTCTCAAAGTGCACGTGATCGCGGATTAATCGCTTGAGAGTCCAATTCTTGACTGCAGATATGCATATAGTGCAATTCTACATATTAATATCCAATACTCACTTATCACGTTGTGAAAATATGTATTCACTAATGAAATAAATATTTATATATGAAATATGGAATGGATAATAATAATAATAATATATAAATAAATACAAAAAAAATTAATTAAATAATGATAATAATATAACTTTTATTTTTGATGTAGAAATGAGGAGTGTCTTTTTAAAAGGGGATATTTACTTTTTTAATTTTTTTTTAAATATGTATGTATGCAGTTTCGTCACTTGTATTATGATCTGAATGAGATAGTTTCCAAGAAAAAAAGTTTATAATGATTTTTTTTATATAATATTGGACATTTATTTATTGGGTCCCCATAATCGAAGCAAGTGATTATCCATGCCGCTTCAAATAACATTCCATATAATGGAAACATAAATAAATATGCAATTACCAAACATGTGTTATAGATATGGAATTGCACAACTTAGGCTTAAAATTACACTCTTTATATAATCTTTGAAATATATGATATAGAAACAGTATTAAATAAATAATGGAAATTTTTACTTCAGTGGAAATTTCTCTAGCCAAGTGGTCTGCCGTTCCATATGTGCAAAATAATTTCCGTAATTTAGTGCGATCGTAAAATTATAACTTTTTTCAAACATTCACTTTCTATATTCCATGATTTGACGTTTGAGAACACCCTACAAAATTTGAAATTAAGCAAGAAAACTGAATTCGCCAACCTTTAGCAGTCTATTTAGAGTTTTTAGAGTAATACTCAACTCTTATACTACTTATTTCGTTTCACCGTACAAATCGAGAGAGAAGTCACTGTAAAGATCTTTAAATATCCAAAAAAAGGAAATAAATAATTTGTAAACTTCACTTCGCAACTAACAATCTACATAACGTTATTATGCCGTCTGTAGAGTGCCTGCGCTTGGCCAGCAACAGAATGACATTCAACTCAGTTGGTGGAAAATTTTACTAAATTACTCCTTTTTTGTTTTCAATTTCCATTACTACTTTAATTAATATAAATATATACATACACATATTCATTTGAAAATACATATGAAAGAATATTCCAATAAAATTGCACAACAATAATTGCATGGAAAAATAACAAATTACTTCGAATTGCGACAATGGCCTATAAAATGTCTAGATTTTCTAGACTTTTACAAGTAAACGCATTCTTGCATACACACTACGAATGTGGTATGCATTTTTTATCGTTTTTAAACTTAAATCGTTTAAGGAAATAAATGCATTTGCAGGTTGTTGCCCAGGCTTAAAAGCTTCTATTGTTTATAAAAAAACGAAATAAGCGCCAGGGTCAAGCAATAACTGCGCTACTGATAGCCTCAGTTCACTAAAAACCCTAGTAACAGGAATTGTGGACATTTTTATGAGCGATAGATAAGCATGTTATATAAAAGTCTCAACTTTGTCACCTTCATAGGGCTGCTTTCATTTCATTCTTTCATTTTGGCCATCGTTAGAAAGCGCCGTATATAAACATGTACTTAGTTTAGGAATGTTTTCTTTCGCTACAATATTTTCTGAGAATTTTTTTTATAAAATTCTTGTAATGTCCTTTTTATCTTCGATTTTATGGAACGCTGCAGCGTTGACAATCCTTGACCTGATAACAATCTGGGTCCCATCCGGTATGTATGTATATCTGATTGTTATGAGAATCTTCTGGTGTATTTTTGAGTTTGAATTCAGCTCTCTTCTTTCTTCTACAATGAAAAATTCTGCGAATTGGAGTAATATTCACAGTACAAGTATTAAAGTAGATATTTAGACCTTTCGTCCACCGTTTTTGCCGGGTGTGAGCCATGTATCAAGAAACCAGATGTAACATAGTTGGAGCTCCTCTTAATATTATTATAATGCAATTATTGTTGCGAAACTGAGTGTATATAGACATCAATAAGAAAATATGGAACAACAAAAAAATCATTACTGAATCTCCATAAAAATACTAATTAGGAATGATCTTCCTGACAAAGCATTTTTTAGAGTGATCTTGGGTGAATACAGAGTATAGAGGTATACTATTATCAGGGCGTAAATGAGACCTGGGTCATAACTTCGAAGTCGTAGATAGTTTCGTATACCTGGGAACCAGCGTCAACCACACCAACAATGCCAGCCTCGAAATCCAGCGCAGAATCACTCTTGTCAACAGGTGCTACTTTGGACTGAGTAGGCAATCGAAAAGTAAAGTCCTCTCTCGTTGAACCAAAATCAAACTATACAAGTCGCTTATCATCCCCGTCGTGCTTTATGGTGCAGAAGCTTGAACGATGTCAACATCCGATGAGACGACACTAGGAGTTTTCGAGAGGAAAATGTGCAAAATGTATGGTCCTCAGAACATTGGCAACGGCGAATATCGCAGACGATGGAACGATGAGCGGTACGAGTTATACGACGACATTGACATAGTTCAGCAAATAAAGAGACAGCGGCTACGCTGGCTAGTTCAAGTTGTTCGAATGGACGAAAGTGCTCCAGCTCTGAAAGTGTTCGATGCAGTATCCGCCGGAGGAAGCCGAGGGAGGGGAAGGCTTCAACTCCGTTGGAGGGACCAGGTGGAGAGCGACGTGGTTACACTTGGAATCTCCAAATGGCGCCGAACTGCGAGGGAAAGAGAGGAGTGGCGCGCTATCATCGATTCGGCTATAACCGGCTAAACGGTTTCAACGCCAGCCATATCTTCTTCTTTACTGGTGTAGACACCACTTAGCCGAGTTAACAACAATGCGCCATTCGTTTTTTCTTTTCGCCAATTAATGATACCATATGCAGCCAAGCCCTTCTTCACTTGGTCTTTCCGAATAGTTCTCTACTTCTCCCGGCGGATAATTCATCGTATACTCTCAGAGCTGGAGTGTTCTCATCCATCCGGACCAAATGATCTATCTAGCGTAGCCGCTGTGTCTTGATTCACTGAACTCGATCAACATTGCCGTATATCTCGTACGTTGAGCTTATCGTTCCATCGAATGCGGTATTTGCCATCGCCAAGAACCATAAATCTTCCGCAAAACCTTCCACTCGACAACTCTTAACGAGTTAACGAGGACTCATCTGTTGTTGTTATTGTCTATGGCTATGTTTGGTCTGTGTTCGTCGAGAGAGGACAACACACATAACTAACCTCAACTAATATCTTTCTCTTTTGATGGAAACTCTAAGTTTGGAAAATAAACTCCAGCGAGATATAAATACATACATTTATTTGTCTCTATTTATGTGTAAGACCCTGAAAATGTCATTATGTTTTATTCAAAACAAATCATTTTATAAGTCATGACATTTATGTGACAAGTTATAAGCAATCAGTATATTGGTTTTTAAAGATCTCCTTGTATTTAATTAATGAAACACCATTAGCGTCAAATTGCCTCCATAGCAATATCATGTGAATAACTTATAGGAAAGCGGAAGAAATATCTAGAACTAACCAGCGTACGCGCGAAAAAGACATCGAGAAGCGATAGTTGTATGCCTGAAACTGGCTATAGCTGACTTGGCGGATAGATGGTCACAACTTCACGACGCTTTGAAGAGGCTCCCACTATTGCATATCGCAAACTTCTTGTTTTGCTCCAGCCATCAATTGACTGCTCATTCATGATGCAGACTCTTACATATTTATGTATATATGTAGGTATATAACGCGTATATGCGTGTCATGTTTATGCTTTTCTATGTTTTTTGCACAATTCTCCAAGTACATAGTTTGTTTGCTTACACACAAAATATTAAACAGCAAAAAATTAAACAATATTATTCGTTGTAAATTTCCATATGCACTGACCACTGTAGATCAATTGAGTTGGGCTTGTGGAATTTTACCAGCCACCAGGCGCAGCTAGAAATTAATGAAACAGACCGTCTTATACCCACATATGCGAACAAATATGTATGTTCACATGTGAACTAATGCACATACGCGTGCATTTGTACTCCGTTCCATAAGTGTGCGAGTACATGAATATGTGTCTACACATTTCTTTTTCTATATGCTGCTGCTGGAATCGCACAATGGAAACGCATCGCATCAACTGGCGCGGTGGCTAGCCACCCGGTCATTGTCAATTCCAGCCGGTTGCGAAACGCATTTCTAGAAGAATCCTTAATGGCGGGGCAACCGGACGAGAATCTACAAGCATGAATGTCAGACCCACTAAAAAAAATAAGAATAAAATAATACAAACAACAAAGCATTTGTTGTCGAAAAATGAGAACAAAACAAAGCGCATAAAAGTACGAGCAGGCATAAATTACTAATGGAGTTGTATGCGGAAGAAAAGATGGGCATGCAGAAATATCAACATGCTATATACCAAAGATACTTCACATGGTGTACATGTTGGCTGAAGAGTGCAGACAAAAATATACATACATATTTGTATCCGTATTGTATGCATACATGCGTACTTATGTGCATCAAGCGGTAGAATTCTGTCTGTATGTACATATTTACATCTTTGTATTTGACATTTTGTCTTTTATTCTTCCGCATTCGACTTTGGTAATGCTCAGCGCCCTTGAAAATGCCGCGAAAGCTCAACGTCCTTGAAAATGCCACAAAAGCTCTGGAGAAACCTTTAGCATAAGCTTATGAACGGTGCTCCCAAAAAGTTTTCAGCACTCCTCCACAGGAAGAGCTTTTTTGTGACATTTTCTCATGTGTATGTATGTATGAAAACCAGTAGAGAGCGCCAAAGAGAGTTTTTATTAAGCGGAAAGTGGATTGGAGTCAAAGGCCTCAGCTTTATGCCCGCGATTTCATGTTTTTACATCATGATCATGAAAAGATTTCTAGAAAAAAGTGAGTTAACGCACCATCAACTTTTTATTTCTGCAATTTGGTGGGAATACTCACCTGGTATTTCTAACGGAGTGGAGGATTTACTCTTCCTCTACTTCGCTTATGGATTTCACTAAATTCTTAGGGTTAAATGATGTGATATATGAAGGAAAAGTATATTCAGAAAGATCTACATATATAATATCCCTTTGAAGATAGGTTCGTTCCTTTACATACATATATTCTGTATTCATATATAGTTAGGTACCACGAGAAATTCTAGAATATGGATTATAAAAATCCATAATTTATTTCAAAGAAAAACTTGTAGAACTTACTATTTGAGGATCTATGTTATTTTCCTTGGAAATAAAAATAAAAACAACAGTCGTATTGAAATTGATTAATAATTTGGCAAAATAAGCGTTGTTTATTTATCTTTTTCTCTTCCTCGGCACGAAAAAAAATCAGTGAGCGCAATGAGTTGTTATTCGCCTGAGAATATTTGGAATCACATTAAGTAAGCGATCTAATTTTCGTGCCGAACCAAAAATTATCAACAGAAAATACGTTTCAGAGATATTATTTGGTATAATATTAGGTCTACAACTTTGCTTCCGCCGTTTTTTTGTAAATTTAAGTTTTTTTTTGTATAAAAACGGTTACAAATGTCGATGAGCCTCAGCCGCACTTTTCTTGGGATTAAAAAAAAAGCAAAATTTCTAGCGAATGTCGAGAATTCGGCTCAAAAAGTGACATTTTCAGTTGAGAATAAGCTTGGTATACCAACAGATCTCTACAAATATTTTGTTGGGTTAATGTTGACACAAATGTCCAAGATCGATATAAAAAAAATCGTTTTAATCGACCAGTGCTTGACCCTAGAGACATCTATTGGAAAACGGCGGAAGCAAAGTTGTAGACCTAATAATATAATATTGTTGGTATAATAAGAGGTTTAACATTCCGTACTTTCGTTATTTATGTTGTTTTTATACAAGACTCGATGGATCCTGCCAGTTTTAAAGTACTTCCATACAGCTAAGAGCTTTTTATTACCTTTCGGACATCCACTATTAGACCAAACTCATTTCATTCTTGTTAAAAGCTAAGATGAAACCCAAATTCTGGGTATAAACAGAGTCTGGTTAGAAGAAATAAGCAATTTAAAGTCTTATTAGAATATAGAATAGACTAAATTCTAGGGGATTTATAATAACAATCAGCTAATACATATGTTAGCGTTATTACGCAACTACTGGGAAATTTTAAGCGAATCGCGCATTATTTTGTTATTTCTTTATAAAAAACGGACCAAATATGACACCACATTTACAATTCTCGTGTTTCTTTCCATTTGCTGTTCATAATTTGAGGAACTCTTTGACATCATCTCTTAAATATATTATAACTTTTTGAATTTTTTTGCGCTCTGGCATAAAAACTACGCACACAAATATACATATATACGTATGTATTTACGAAAACAACAATTTTTTTTGCAATAAAGCAAGACGAGCAAATGCAAAACCGGCAAAGCGCTGCCACGAGCCAGTAGTGCGGCCGATATCGTAGCCGGTACCAAATGTTTAGCGTTTCGCTCAAAAATCAAGCAACATACAAACTTATATGTAGGTACTCTGCCAGAACTCATTTCATTTCATTTCATTGTGGGCACAAATACACATATGTATCTACTTACAAATATACTCGTATGTACATATGTTGCCTGTATGAATTAGCGCTCGAATGTGTACGCGTGTATACGAACTTGCAAGCCACGCGATATCCCAATTTATTGGCGGGGGTGTACACATGGCCCCCCGCGAGTTGTCGGCAGTTCTATCGATACACACCACTACACGTGCAATGCTCCGTTGGTGGCTGTCAGCTTTGGAGAACAAGCAAACGCCGGTTGGGCCGTCAACATAAATAGGAGCGCATGGTGTCGTGAGAGTTCATTGGTTGAAAAACTGCCAAACTGAGCTGAACTGTGAGTCAAAAGTAAATATCGCAACGCTACCGCAACAATAAAATCAAAAAAAAAAAATAATTAGAAAATTTTCCAAAGGAAGACATATACATAGATATACATACATTTATATGTATATGAAAACTACAGCATAAAAGGAGCCAAGTGAAGACGTGTATTCTACAAAACAGTTTCGGCAAATATTCAATTAAGGATATTTTCAATTTCCAAAGACTGTAAAACCACCGCAAGAATTTTAGAGCATTGTTTTTGTGATTTCTGTACTTTTATTGACATTACGACATTTGTGTGACAACACATCGAGCAATTAGACACTATATTCAAAAAGAATATAGCAAAAACATAAAAGTAATATAAGCGAAATTTATTAATTGCATTAATCCGATAAAAATCAATAACACATTTACAATATGAAAGTGGACACTGCTACTTTGGAAGTCATTTCGCCGAAAGTGCAAATCAGCGAGAACTACATTGAGACCGACTACGAGTACCAGACGTCGCATGTCAAACGTAGCGCCAATGGCAAGATTCAGGTGAGTGACACACAAAAAATAGAGTTGTGCGAAAAATGTTGGAATCGGAAAGAATTGAAATGCATGAACATATGAAAAAAATATATACATACATATATTTATGAAAAAAAGCAATATTGTCATTATCAGTTAATTAACTATTGCATTAACGGCAAAAACTGTGCTGTTGTATTTACACGTATAACGCGGATTATTCACATTTGTTCATAAATTCACTACTCAAACGAATATTGTATGTAGTATTTACTTTCTGATTGATTCTCTATGTACATATCGCTGGCTGGCCGGTTATTGATTTTTCTATGCCTTTATGCATGTGCTTATGTATACAAAATATTAATGATGTGCCAGTGAAATTGTTACACATCAGTAATATTTTGCTTCTAGAACTTTTCAATGTGGTATAAGAAAATTCAAATATTCTTCATTTGTTTTGATTTCGGCGAAATTTGTTTTCTTAAAATATTTTCTATGAATTTTGGTTTAAAATTTAATAAAATTAATTATATAAATTTTAAATTCTAAATATATTTTTATATTTAACTATGTAGCTCAACCGGTGAACTTTGTACCATCCAAAATATTTGAAATAATTCCTTTTTATTTTCATTTTCATTTCGATTCGAATATTTTCTATGTATTTGGAATTTTCGTTTTTGTTGAGAGGATTAATGATGGCTTTCCTTCGTTCAATAACTAGATATTTTTATTTCGAAGATGTCTGCAAAATTTAAATAAAATCGCTGCACAACTTTTCGTAAAATCGTGTCCACCGACTTAAAAAATTTAGTTTTGAGATAAACGCGTTTAAAGTTTTAAATTGAAACTGACGTGGCCTGATGGTTAGAACTTCCAAAGATCTCATCTCTTAGAATTTTTCTCGGATTGGCTGAAATTTTTGGAGATATTTCAAACATATTGTACTTTTTAATAAGACAAAAACATTTTTTTTTCAAATCTAAAAAATTGAAACCCATCTAACTTCTTAAAGAGTTCTCGAAGGTGTAATTTTTGACAAATTTTTTGAGAGTAAGGAGGTATAATTAAATTTCCCTTCATTCAAGCTTTATTAAACATATATTTTAGTGTTAGAGAATATTATTTTTAATACAAAAAAATCTTCGGAATCACCTTTTCTAGAAGGCCATGTGCCCGACGGTGATTTCAGTAACTTGTACTATCGAAAACAAAATTTAAAAAAATTCTTATCCTTTACAGGCTTTATTTTTTATGATTTTTTTTTCATAATACTATCAATTGGCCAATGTTTTCGTACCCGAATGTTTATTTTAATGAAAAAGGGTTAAATTTTGGGAAAATACTAAACTCCACTAACTCTTTTCTTGAAACTTTCCGATATTTTCATAGTTATTTTGCTATTCTTAGCGGAGTCCAATTCAACGATATGTTCTTCAATTTTAAATGGTGTAATTAATATTTACTGAAATCTTTGATAAAATTATAAATTAGTTCAAATTGTGTTTAGGTCTGCAGGTAATTTGAAAAAATAATACAATTAATAAATAAATTGATATTTTATAATTTATTTAAATACACAATATTTTATAATTTATTTAATTAAAAATATTTTATAATTTATTTAAGTTATTCGCTTCATATTTCTTATTCTAAAAAACATATTTAATTAAATTTCACGATTCCAAATATTTTATTTTATTTTTGGGAGAGAGTTCACTTTGTTTTTTTTTTTGGTCTAACTTTTACTTTAAAAAAATTTCGGGATAAAGCGTCCAGAAATATAGAAATCATATATAGAAATATGCAATGCTTACTTACTTAAAAAAATTCATCAAATAATTTATAAAATAGAATATAATTAAAATTAACCACACATAAAATAAAACAATTTAAAAATCAATCAAATTTAGCCATAATAAAATTATACAACTATTTCGTGCAAAATGCGACTCTGTTATTATCATTATAAAAATTACATACATGCAATCATATAAGAATTTCTTATATAATATAAGTATATGGACAAAATAGCTAAGAAACAACAATTCTATGGAACTGCACTGCGTAGGAAAAGCTATAAATAGCCTGCAGTAATGTGAGCAGTGGCATTGCGTCTCCTACTATCCCTTACCTTGCCGCCACAAATTCCAGTCGACTTAGAAATGTGCACAGCTCAGCTGATGCATGTGGGAATGTTGTGACCGCAAATACACTTACAGCACCATATAAGTAAACAATCTGTATGTAAATAATATTATGAACGCCCTGACGCCACTCAAACAACCCACAATTTATCGCGCATGCGTTTGAATAAAAGTGAAAAGTGCAACTGGAAGAGTGCACTACTTGTCTGTGTAGTAGTAATAGTCTCATATGCTAGTGGTGGTTTGTGCATAGTGTGCTCGAGAACTTGTTGTGATCAGCTGTTGCTTTGTTGCATGCCACCACTTGAGTTGTTTCTCTTTCCAACATCTAGTGTTGACGAGTTCACGTTCAAGGTCGATGGATATGCGTGTTTGGGTGAGAGCGAAAAGTCAATAATACACCTGTTGGCTCTCCTACGCATCAACGGGCGTTTTTAGTTTATTTTTCCTAAGGAAAAGTATGTCAGTTATGCAATTGAAATCGAGCGTAGAAATATTATAAATAGCGGAAGTGTTTGGAGATGAATCACAATTATAGTTAATGTATATACTAAATATAAATAGATTTATTTTTAGGGAAAGTTGCAAATCTTTTCAGTTTTTTTTTGACAGTTTTTTTGACAAATTATTTGATACTGAGTCTAGATGTGTCTTAAGAGGTTAGGTGGCTTTCAGGGCTTAAAAAGAAGGGTATTCTTAAATTTTTTAAATATATACAATCATATCAATAGATTTCATTTAAACAATTCAGCGTACCAAAGATACATGTTTAAACAGTATTTTCTGAAATTTTTATTTAAAAATTCCGAAAACTCAGCCGTTGGTACCTTATCTCCCACGACGTGTTCAAAAAAAATCATAACTCATGATTGATTCATTTAAAATGAATAAACCAAAAATATTTCGCGATAGTACATGAATAGATCTAGTTAATAAACGAAGGAAAAGAGAAAATATTGAAATTTGAATTTTTGACAGAGTTTTAACCAAAAAACTCACTCAAAACTGGTCAAATTATCGCCAAAAAATTGTTGTAATTAAAATATAAAAAAATCTTCGTTCATTAACTAGATAATGTTATTCTAAAGATGTGTGCAAAATTTTAACAAAATCGCTTCATAACTTTTTGAGTTATCGTGTCCACCGATTTGAAAAATTTAGTTTTGAGATTAACGCGTTTAGAGTTTAACATCCAAACTGATGTGGCCTGATGGACGGAACTTCCGAAAGGCATATCTGTTAGAATATTACTTTGATTTATTTAATAATTTTTAATTTTAAAATTTTTTTAAAATTTAAAATGACAATACATTTTTTTTTTTTTCAAAATTTGAAACCCATCTAACTGCTTAAATCAGTGTTTGTTCTCATTACGTAAAACTGAATGTCGTCAGTATGCAGGCATAAACTGGAACTTAAAGCTGAAAAGGGGTCTGTCTAATTTTGGAACCTAAAATTTCTCTTTCTATGTACATATATACATATGTATTTATTCATGCAAATCCCAAAATATTAATTCCTATCTGATAAGTTAATGTATTTTTCAATTCTTTTTAATTATGATTAAATATTATTAAAATATAGTGAGTAAAGTTTAATGCCACTAATTCATCTATAAATTTACTGATGAAAGATTATGATATTTGCTATACATACTTACATATGTACACATTTACAAAATTATGGAAGCTATCATAAATTTGGTCAATCAGTTTGTTGACACGGAAATTAATTGCTTTGGTGATTATTTGTCGTCATTTTGAATTTATGAGATCAATGATTAAAGGACGTAAGTTGATATTTAATATTTATGATCACAAATTAATTATTATAGATGCACCTTAATCAAGCCTTGAATAGTGACGAAACGAGCAAACAACTGTTATAAATATAATATCATAATCAATTATTTCACTTCAAGAGGTTAGGTGGGTTTGCGATTTTGAGAAAGAATGTTTTTATAATATTTTTAATATATACAATTATATATTTCATTTAAACAATTCAGCATTGATACATAAACAGTATTTTGTGAAAACTCAGGAGTTGGTATCGCATTTTCCTTGACGTCGCAAAAAAAGGGTCTTGCCGTGAAGATGATATAACTCATTATTGGTTCAAATAAAATCAATAAACCAAAAATATTTCGATAGTATGTGGATAAATCTCATTATTGAACAAAGAAAGAAATATTAAAATTTTAATTTTTGTTAACTTTGAACAAAAAAATATTTTTTTTTTTATCAAATTATCGCCACATATCATCTCGAAAAAATTAGTTGTAATAAAAGTAAATAAAAAATTCTTCAATCACTATTTAGATAATTTTATTTTAAAGTAGTGTGCAAAATTGTAATAAAATCGTATAACTTTTCGAGGAACAGTGTTCACCGCCTTAAAAAATTGTGTGTTTGAGATAAACACATTTAAAGTTTTAAATTACAACTTGCATCTCCTGATGGACGAAACTTTCAAAGGATCTACATATGTCTTAGCATTTTACTCGAATCGATTTGAAATTTTTGGGCAATATTTTTAACATATTGTTCTATTTAATAAGACCACATTATTTTTTCAAATTTTGAAACCCACCTAACCCCTTAATAATATAACCATAGACTATTTGGATACTCTTTGTTTATTATCTAATAAAATAAAGAGTTCCTATAAGCTAAATAGACTTTATGAAAAACTTTATCATATAAGAAATACTAATACTAATTCCAGAGTTCTTGATAATTTGCTATGGTCAAGATTTTTATATACTCACCCGAAATTTGTCATGTTTCAAGTTCCTTATATCTTTAGTGGAGGAGAAAACGTCAAGTTCAGTGTATCCCATAAGTATCTAAGATATAATAGAATTACTGCCAAATTTAAGAAAGAAAGACATGCTAAAGAAAATATTAAAAAGTCACGCCACTGCGAAAACAACACGTGTGCTGGTAAAAGTATGCAACAAAAGGCCGGTTAGAAATTTACATAATTTAATATCTACATATGTGTATCTACATGTGTCACTACGTAAATAATAATTATACAACAGGCAACAGCTAGTTCTTCGAAATTGTATAAAAAAATACTTTTGTAAATGCCGGCCGGCCCCCATGCTTCCTCATTAGCAATCAGGCGATAATTTTGTGGCGCTATTTTATAGTTTAATTTGCAAAGTCTTATCTATGAATGTGTTTTTTTAATGCTAGAAGAATATAATAGATAAATATCTGTTTTTACCAATTTGTTATCTGCTGTTTGCAAGTTAGGGGTGTTCTAAACAACTTAGAAGTTAAAAACTAGCTTATAAGATTATTATTTTTTAATGAACCGTATAAAGAAGTGTTTTTTATAGTTAGCACAATAAATGAAAACTATTCAATCATAAAAATATCATGTTGTATGTAATACTCTATAATTTTTAGAAGTCAGTTGGTTGAAGTTTGTAGTTTTCTCTAGAGAATCTTTAAAATTATTATATTCATATATTTATGCTACAATTTTTTTGTACAGTTACGTTTATTGTCCGTAGAGTCATACATAGTACAAATTTTCCGTTCTGAAAAAAAAATTAATTTATATTTTATTTAATTATTCTTGTTTAGTAGTTAATTTAATATTAAGTATTTTATTTAATATCAATTAAGAGAAGTTCACATATTTTGTATATCCCTAATGATTTTTTTTAAATTCGTGCACATGCCGTCTTTTTGCAAATCCTTCAAACGTGAATTTGTATATACATACGAGTGCTTGACACACCCCTTTAAATTACATACATACATATATTTTTGCTTGTTTTTATTATTTATCGCGGGTGTATATTATATGCACAAAGACACATATGTTTATGCTGAACCCATCACCTATTTAATATTCATACATAAGCGTTTCACAAATATCTGATTATACTCATATTCAGACCTCTTGTAGGTATACTCTTAATGGTATATTTGTATAAATGGCACACCGAGTTTACATACATATTTATACATACTATATATTGTACATATACATATATTGATGTTTTCTTGTTTACTACCGCCAGCGGATTGGTACACGTCGTTGTTGAGAACTTGTTAAAAGAAAGAATGAAAATAAAAATATAACTACTTTTTGGGCTAAGAGGTTCTAAGTAAGGTACAACATTAGTATGTTTTGCACATGTGCCGTTATGTAGTTTATGCCTTTTCGAGTCGACATAATAAACAGGTTAACACGATGTATCGCGTGATTTTTGGATACTAAACAAGTAAATGGGTTTGTGCTCACTGCCTTTTATGTAGTGTGCAGTGGATTAAAATTTGATAAATATTATCAATTTAACCTAAAATTTGATCACCTGATTTTCTGACGTCACAATAGCGAATATTTGAAATACATTTGGACTTCCATAAGTCGAACTATTGAATTAGCAATATAACTGAAATTTCATACAAATTATCTTCCATAACTCGAAGTCTCTCTAACTCGAAGTTGTTTTGTGGATTATGGTGATTTGAGTTAGGGAAGTTCAACTGTAGTTGGTTTCCTCAAGATCTATCTATCTAGAACTATGTAATATATTCTACCGTCATCATTTACAAAAGAGGCTTGTCCTCATAAGTTTATTGACCTTTCAATATGTATTCTTCACACATATGTTTTCAATTTTCTAGAGAACCGAAACGCATGAGAGTGGCGTTGGGTATAAATAATTCTCAAAAATAAAATTTTCCGATTCTTTAAAATATATGTATAACAGAAGTTTGATATGTGTACGAATTTGTGGACTTTGATCTCTGGCATTGATATACACACATATATACGTATGTATATTTGTGTGCAAAGAAAGAAAGAAGATTAAATATTTCTTTCGAAAATGTACATTTATATCACTAGTTTTCGTGTTATTATTTGTTTGTGTAATCGATCTTCATACTTCTACTAATAAAGTAATGATATTATGATTAAAATATTTTTAGCCTTTATAAAGACCACAATTAAATTCTACCTTCAACTCATTACAGGTTCACCCGGAGACAGCCGCGCTCAAAATACGCACCGATCGTCGTGTGCCAAAATTGGGTTTAATGCTTGTCGGCTGGGGTGGCAACAATGGTTCCACACTGACAGCCGCCTTAGAGGCTAATCGTCGCCAATTGCAATGGCGTAAACGTACCGGCGTACAAAAGGCCAATTGGTTTGGTTCCATTACACAAGCATCGACCGTACTGATTGGCTCCGATGAAGATGGCAAGGATGTGCATATACCAATGAAAGATCTCGTACCCATGGTCGATCCCGATGATATTGTCGTTGATGGTTGGGACATTAGTGCGGCGAATATCGGCGATGCCATGCAACGCGCACAAGTATTGGATGTCGAGCTGCAGGATCAATTGTACAAGCATTTATCGACGCTCCAGCCGCGTCCTTCAATTTACGATCCCGATTTTATTGCGGCCAATCAATCCGAACGCGCCGATAATCTGATTAAGGGTACCAAGTTTGAGCAGTACGAACAGTTGCGTCGTGATATACGTGATTTCAAGCAGAAGTCCGGTGTGGATACGGTGCTCGTATTATGGACGGCGAATACAGAACGTTTCTGTGATGTAAAAGAAGGACTGAATACCAGCATGGCTGAGTTGGAGGCATCGTTGAAGGCGAACAAAGCAGAAATATCGCCATCGACTATTTTCGCAATGGCCAGCATTGATGAGGGTGTAAGTAATGAGAAGTCACATGTGTTGATTGAATTTTTGTAATAATTTTTTCTATGCCTTTACAGTGCACCTATATCAATGGCTCGCCGCAAAATACTTTTGTACCTGGTCTAGTTGAATTAGCCGAACATAAGGGAATTTTCATTGCCGGCGACGATTTCAAATCGGGACAAACCAAGCTAAAGTCTGTGTTGGTTGACTTTTTGGTGGGCGCTGGCATTAAGCCAGTCTCCATTGTGAGCTACAACCATTTGGGTAACAATGATGGCAAGAACTTGTCGGCGCCGCAGCAGTTCCGCTCTAAGGAGGTGGGTGTAGTGCTACATATGCTTTTTTTTATTTCGCTAAAATATATAGTTATTATTTATATACTAACCTCCTTTGATTTTTCGTTATAGATTTCCAAGAGCAACGTTGTCGACGATATGGTCGAATCGAACGATGTACTCTACAAACCCAACGAGCATCCCGATCATGTGGTGGTCATCAAATACGTACCCTATGTTGGCGACAGCAAGCGTGCCATGGATGAGTACACCTCGGAAATTATGATGGGCGGTCACAACACGCTCGTCATACACAACACCTGTGAGGATTCACTACTTGCCTCACCACTCATACTGGACTTGGTCATACTCGGCGAATTATGCTCACGCATACAGATCAAGAGTAATGAACGTGCCGACGCACCTTGGGTCTCCTTCAAACCGGTGCTCTCGCTGCTCAGCTACCTATGCAAGGCCCCATTGGTGCCACGTGGCACACAAGTTGTGAATTCACTCTTCCGTCAACGTTCCGCCATTGAGAATATATTACGCGGCTGTATTGGTCTGCCACCCAATTCACACATGATGTTGGAACAACGTTTCAATTTTGCGTCGATCACCAATGAGCCCCCCACAAAGAAATTGAAGAGCGTGTCGAATGGTTGTGAATTGAATACCAAATGCGCCAATGGTCATGTTGCCAAAGCATCTAATGGTCATTATGCCAATGGCAATGCGAATGGTCACACGAATGGTCTCACTCATTAGAAGCTCATTTGTTGCGGCGCTCAAGCATCTTTTTGGAAGAAGTCGAAATAATGTGACACTATTGTTGGTGGTTGGGGCATACGAGAACTATTTAGTTAATAGTAAATATAAGATCAGTGTGAGACATTCCCTACACGTTATCCCACCCTTGACGCATATTTATTTTGTAAGCTTCACTCCGGCTCATTTTACGAATAGATGGCGCATTAGTAACAATTTACAAAATAAATAGTTTAGTTCTATGTAGTTTATAGCGCACCTTTAATATTGTACTTGCAAACATACATAAGTATGTAACTGTAAAATATATATACAATAACAAATAACAAATACATGTTGGACAAATTTGTTTTTAACCAAATAAATAAGAAAAAAGAAAAAAAATACAACAACTAAAGCAAATTCCTAATGGCCAATAATATTTGGCATGGCTCATTGTATAACGAAATTTTTCCATTAAAAGGAATAATTAAAATAATTATTGTTTTATTATTGAATTGAAAAGTGAACAAAAACAAATAAAATATGAGAGAAAAAATTGATTTGATATAGTTTTATATTTTTTAAATAAATATTTTTGCAACATATTTACTGATTTTAATTTACTCTGTTAAAAATGAAAGCATTTAAAAAAAAATATTTTTATAAATAAATAACGGAAAAATGTAAAATTTTGTGTATGATTTTAATTGATGTAAATTCTGGAGAATTAATTTCGTGTAAAGAGATTCTTAAACTAATTAAGTAATATGTGGTACAGAGATTGCTCTAAAAGAGAACGTGAAATATGGTTGGTTGTAAGAAAAAAAAATTCTACAATACAAAATTTTTAAAATTACAAATGTTACTAGGTGTTTGAAAAGTTCACTGTTAACCTTTTTTAAAAGGTATAACCGAAAATATTGCATTTAGAATAAAAAAAAATATATACATATATTTTTTCTAATTTATCGTAAAAGCACTGGTTTAATATAATTTAATGACTATTATTTTATTGTTCGAATTTTTATTAAAAAAATGTTAAAACAAAATTCTATGTTTTTAAATTTTTTTTTTTAATATACATATGTATTTTTGTAATATAACCTATGAAAAAATTTATAATACCAAATGAATAATAACACTGTGATAGTAAAAAAAAAAGACAAGACTGGATTCGACGGTTTCCCCCTATTTCGGGTCCTACGAATCGAACTGCATCATTACTTTTTTGAGTTACAATCATGGTTTCATACAAAAATTTTTGTTGAAGTTTTTCATCAAAGTTGCCCATTGTAAGAGAAAGGCACATTTTTCTTCGGTCTCTAACTTTTTTAATGTTGACTTTTTTGGTAAACTTTCTTTGGCAAAGCTTCTCAGAATAAGTCCGTCTTTAAGTTCTTAGATGACTGTAAACCCCAAAATCAATGTTTTGTGTGTCCTTATAGCCAATATGTCGAAAAAACTGAAATTTAATTCATTTTTTTAATGTTTTTTCCCTCTATCTCTATTCTCTGTAATCTATGCTTAAATTTTGACTCTTAGGCAATCATTTAACGTTTCTTTCAAACGTTACTTGTTGTTATTTCTTATCAGTACAGTGGTTAAAAGCTTTACTCGTTGCTAGCTGATTTGTGTTGGACATTGATAGATGAGTCTTATTATTGAAAGGAACGTTAAATGCTTGCCTAAGAGTCAAAATTTAAGCATAGATTACAGAGAATAGAGATAGAGGGAAAAAACATTAAAAAAATGAATTAAATTTCAGTTTTTTCGACATATTGGCTATAAGGACACACAAAACATTGATTTTGGGGTTTACAGTCATCTAAGAACTTAAAGACGGACTTATTCTGAGAAGCTTTGCCAAAGAAAGTTTACCAAAAAAGTCAACATTAAAAAAGTTAGAGACCGAAGAAAAATGTGCCTTTCTCTTACAATGGGCAACTTTGATGAAAAACTTCAACAAAAATTTTTGTATGAAACCATGATTGTAACTCAAAAAAGTAATGATGCAGTTCGATTCGTAGGACCCAAAATAGGGGGAAACCGTCGAATTTGGTCTTGTCTTTTTTTTTTTTTTGAAAAAAACTATCACAGTGTAATTATATATATTTTAATTAAAAAATAATAAAAAGCAGCAAACAATTTTGAATAAAAATAAAGCTATGAAAATTTTCCTAAAGGATTTGCATTGGATTTTATTTTTTTTTAACAAAACTGTAAAAAAATGTTTATTTGTAATATTATAATACAAAATAATTTAATAAAATTTAAATATTTGCTCTATATTAGCTATATTAAACGTTTAATAATTTTTTTTTATTTAAAATATCTACAAATGTATATATATGATGTATAAAAATTAACATATTTTATAAATAAAAACGACTTTGATTTATTTATGTTTTTATTTGAAATAAAATACTTTTATGTATGTGTGTAATTGGTGTGGAAACCGTTTTACCCGGTTATAGCCGAAAAGATAGTAGCGCGCCATTCTTTTCTTTCCCTCGCAATTCGGCGCCAGTTGGCAATCCCAAGTGGAACCAGTTCACTTTACACTTGGTCTTTCCAACGGAGTGGTTCTGCTTCCACCGGCTGGTACTGCATCGAACACATTCAAAGCTGGAATGTTTTCGTCCCTGCGGACAACCTGATCTAGACAGCGTAGCCGCTGTCTTTTTATTCGTTGAACTTTGTCTATGTCGTCGTATAACTCGTACAGCTCATCGTTCCATCGTCTGCGGTATTCGCCGTTGTCAATGTCCTGAGCACCATAAATCTTCCGCAAACTTTTTTTCTTGAAAACGCCTAGTGTCGTCTCATCGGATGCAACGGACTTTCAGATAAAAGAATATATAATTAAGTTAAAAAAAATTAAGCCTTCAATTTCGAACACATTTGCCTCATCATAATTTGCGAGGCTTAAGAACATGTGAAATATTACGAGTTTTTGCAACAATGCCATTCTATTATTTGAGTTACACATTTCAAATCTTCATCGATATTTACGACATAAAGTAATTCAGAAGAACCAAAGTCTGCATATATGGCACATGGTGGCTAAGATGAACTGATTTCGATTATTCTGGATTAGTGTTATAATAGGTCATAGATTAAAGCCCACCGTCAACAAACTGATTGGACCTTATCAGTGTGGCTTTAGACCTGGAAAATCAACAACTGACCAGATATTCACCATGCGCGAAGTCTTGGAGAAGACCCGTGGTGAAAAGAGGATCGATACACACCACCTCTTTGTCGATTTTAAAGCTGCTTTCGGCAGCACGAAAAAGACCTGCCTTTATGCCGCGATGTCGGAATTTTGTATCCCCGCAAAACTAATACGGCTGTGTAAGCTGACGTTGAGCAATACCAAAAGCTCCATCAGGATTGCGAAGGACCTCTCCGAGCCGTTTGATACCAAACGAGGTTTCAGACAAGGTGACTCGCTATCGTGTGATTTCTTTAACCTGATGCTGTAAAAAATAGTACGAGCCGCAGAGCTAAATAGAGAAGGTACAATTTTTTATAACAGGGTACAGCTATTGGCGTACGCCGATGATATCGATATCATTGGAAACAACACCCGCGCCGTTAGTTCTGCTTTTTTCCACCTGGATAAGGAAGCGAAGCGAATGGGTCTGGTGGTGAACGAGGACCAGACGAAATATCTCCTGTCATCAAACAAACAGTCAGCGTCTTCGCGTCTTGGCTCCCACGTCACTGTTGGCAGTCATAACTTTGAGGTTGTAGATAATTTCGCATACCTAGGCACCAGTATCAACACCGATAATAATGTCAGCCTTGAAATCCAACGCAGAATCACTCTTGCCAACAGGTGCTACTATGGACTGAGTAGGCAATTGAAAAGTAAAGTCCTCTCTCGACGAACAAAAACCAAACTCTACAAGTCCCTCATCCTTCCCGTCCTACTTTATGGTACGGAAGCGTGGACGGTGTCAACATCCGACGGCACTAGGAGTTTTCGAGAGAAAGGTTTTGCGGAAGATTTATGGTCCCTTAAGCATTGGCAACGGCGAATACCGCAGACGATGGAATTATGAGCTGTATGTGTTGTTCGACGACATAGACATAGTCCAGCGAATAAAACGCTGGCTAGGTCATGTTGTTCGAGTGGACGAAAGTGCTCCAGCTCTGAAAGTGTTCGATGCAGTACCCGCTGGTGGAAGCTGAGGAAGAGGCAGACCTCCACTCCGATGGAAGCACCAGGAGGAGAAGGACCTGGATTCACTTGGTATTACCAATTGGCGCCAAACTGCCAAAAGGAGATCTGCGCGCTGTTGTGGACTCGGCTATAACCGTGTAAGCGGTGTCTACGCCAGTCAAGAAGAAGAAGAAGAAGTGTTATCATAGGTCAGATGCATGATTTTGTGTGGTTTTATTTTGCATCTATACTTGATTTTAAAATAGATAGGTCGTTATATAGCAAATATTTCTGGGAGAGCATTGGGATAATAATGTGTACAGAATTCAAATCGGCAGCTCAGATTTTTTGGGCTATGAACAAAGTAGTCAATGCCTTGCATTTGATGGTCACAAATAAAATTAAAATTCAACCGTTGTAAAATATAAAAATTGGCAAATTTTTTTTTCAAATACCGTCTGTCCTGTTGTTTAACCAGCGATTGTATCTTCAAAATGAAACTATTGATAAATTTATTCAGTCTGTGTAAGTAACTTGAAAGCTAGCCTTTTCGAATAATTTCAAGAGAGTGCCTATAACTAGAACAGTTCTTATGAATTATTCAAGCTATAAAATTCGAAAATAAAACTGTCAAATGATCACAAATTGACCGGATATGAGATCAACGCTCTGGCGATACATTTTTGTTCGACTTAAAATTTCAGCCTAAAAGTATACTTTAAATAAAACCGGAAACTCACAGCAGGTTTGCTACTTCCTAAATTACAGTTACAATTATGTGTATTAGATAATTCCAAATGCAAATTTGATGTGGAAAATAAACGAAAATAATTAAATTTGAATATAGAATTGTCCCATTAAAGAAAGAATTTTCAATACATTTATTTATCCTCCATTATAATAATTCGTAATGAGTGCAATTTAAACGACTCGGACTTCTGTCTTGTCACTATATATCTATAGACCATATAGACTGCTTGATTTTTTACACTTTACAATATATCATTCTGTAACAAATTTGTTCAATGTCGAGTCATATCTTTCCCTGTACCATATAATGAATAATTCTTACAAACTGTGAGGGAGAATAATCTTTCGCGACCGCAACAACCACTTCCTTACTTGCTCGTGAATAAAAGCGCAAGCCCAAAATTATGAATAATACAGTTAAATCATATGCTGTTTGGAGTATAAATCCATATAAAAAGTAATTGGTTATCTGAAAAAAAAAAATGATTGATAGTACACATACTACCTCTTACTGATTGTATGAGTACAAAATATGACGTATTTTAATTGAAGTGGGAGCATGTGAACTGGTTGATCAGAAGTTTATGATTCAGAAATAAATGATTCATAATAATTTTTTGTTAACGGGCGTTTAATAATGAAACCAATTTGACCACCAAAAAGGAGGAACCAATTACAGATAATAGATAACAGAAATCATTAAAATTGAATTAAAGAAAAAATAATATTTTCTTAATAAAATATTTATATAGAGACTTATCTTATTGTTTCATAAGATTTGTTTCATACTAAATTGTTTGGCGCATACGACCCTAAAGTTTAAGTAAACCGCCAGTGTTCGACCAGTTTAGAGCTCTCATAAAGAACTAAATATTACAATTTACTCTAGTATCAAAACTCTAAATTTTTATAATCTCGCAACATGTTGCTTAGAGTGTAATAATTTTGTTCACATAACGGCTGTTTCTATGTCCTAAAACTAAACGAGATAGATATAGGGTTATATATATCAAAGTGATCTGGGTAACGAGTAGATTTAAAATCTGGATTTACTCGACATTCGAAAACGGGCAAAATCGAATAACAACCACACCTACTTTCCTAATACCACAATTTTGAAGTCCATGGTCAAAACTCTAGAGTCTAGACCCATATACCTGATATACGGATTTTCGAACTTCCAGTGGACATTATAGCGTACGAGGGCTGCTATATATATATCTGGCCTAATAATGAAAATAGGAATATTTATCAACGAAAATGGTTTTATTGTTTTTCAAAATATTCTCCATCAAGATCACTTTTGCATTCGCTCAAACCAATTTTCGAAGAACTTTTTTTGAGCCTTTTTTTGAGCGATTATCAAATTGTGCGGGATCCAACGAGAACAAACCTTTTTTACGGCCAGGTTTTCATGCAATATCGAATGTATGCTGGTGGGAGAAATGCATAGGCATGCCTCTATCTGAAGGTATGTTACATGTCGGTCTTGCATTATCAGTTCATGTACGGCATCGATGTTTTCTGGCACAACGGCTGTTTTTGGACGACCTTCACGGAATTCGACATTGAGCGAGCGTCGGCCACGATTGAATTCGTTGTACCAGTTTTTCACAGTGCTATAGGATGGTGCTTCATAGCCATACAAAGATTTTAGTTCATCGATGTACTCTTGTCGCGATAATCCACGTCGAAAGTTGTGAAAAATTATCGCATGAAAATGTTCACGAGTTAATTCCATTTTTTGGACGAGATGAATTTCTTAATTCCCTGTAAATAAAACAATTCACGATTAAATGACAAAACGTTCTGAGTGATGTTATGCTAAAAAATGTCAAACTTTCCAATGGAAATGTCAGATTGCACCTGGCAACACTTAGTGTTGCCTAGGCCAGAAATATATATAGCAGCCCTCGTATATATCGTTTAATATGTGAGATATCTTAGCATATATAGATATTAGAGGAACGAAAAATCTTAGTTATAATGTAGTTTGGTGGCAAAAATAGTTGAAATCAATCCAGGAGCTGGGGTAAAGCTTCAATATAGTTACTATATATAATGATTTTTGTTATTCTAGTGGATGTTATGCGGAATATATGGGTTGAATTGTATGTTATTTTAATAAAAATAAATAAAAAACTTGCGAAAGTATAAAATTCTCGGTTACACCCGATCTTCCCCCTTCCTTACTTGTTTACCCTAAAATAGTAAACCGATGTTTTGTTAATATATTAAAATTTACTAAATTTTTAAGATTTTTTTTTTGTCATCTCAGGGAGGTCTAACTATAATTGTCCAAGTTATATTTATCGATTGGAAATTTGTGTTAAAACATAATCTAACCTATAAATAACTTTGAATAAAAGTTCTTCGTTACAAAATTATTTCATTGATATCACCGAGTAAGTTCATTGTGGATCTGTATTATAGGTACAGTCTATGTATTCATAAGTGTTCGACCTCACTCCAAAGAGATGTGCAGACCTAATTACATGCACCGTATAGGCTAAATAATGTACTCAGTTGTTTTTGATACGAAAGTCGTGTAAACTTATGTAATTAGTACGCGGTTGACCAAAAAATAATTAATATTGTACTTGCATATATAATTTACGGTAAATATTCGCTGCGGTTATTAACTGTAATTATAATATTTTTTTCAAAAAAAAAAAAAATAATAATATTTCAGTGTTAAACAAATGAGGCTTTGCTAATAAAAAAAATACATAAGTACTTATTGTAGTATACAAAGTACATACAAACATATATAAGTATGGGTATTATAAAACCATCAATAATTTCCAATGACAGCAAAATTACTGTGTCAGCCGACGACCAATAAAACCAATCAACTAACTTAATGATAGAGTAACCAGCCCACAACAACAACAAAAGAAATTACTCACAAACCACTGGATATCGATTCGCTAACTGACCTTATCCTATCAGTAGCATTGCAACTACACGCACCCAATTCGCATTTGCTGCACAAACACAACCATATAGATACATGTCTGCACATATACATACATACAAATGTATATGTATAGGCTAACAGTCGTTGTCATTTGTAGTGTGTTTACTTTTGTGTTATGATTAATTTTCGATGTCACAAACGAGTTGTATTGGCGTTAAACACATCCTTCGTACATACACATTTACATATATATATATAATACATATAGGAATACATACACACACTAATTTTAAATGCAAGTAAAGGATTCTAAATGTCTGCATGCACGCTTGCTGCTGGATTGTCTCTCTCTCTCTAGACACGGCGACTTTCACCGTTGCACTACGGATATTGTCACCGAGACTGTGTAGCGTTTCACTGTTCATGTGTATACACGTTGTCGGTACAACTTAATTGCTACAATTAACTCTGCCAATACTTGATCGATAGTTATTATTTCGTTGATTTTTGTTTTTGTATTGTTTTTTTTGCATTTAATTTACGAGAGGTTAATGTGTGTGTGCTTTTAATGACAGCTAATAAATTGTGTTTAAGTAATGTCTATGCAAATACAAACACCACATATCATTAAACTCATAATTGTATGGTAAAAAGCACGTGGCGGCAAAAAATAGTGAAAAAATATCGAAAAAAAGTTCAACAACATTTTGTTTTTGTTTTGATATTAAGCAAAGAGCTGAAGAACATTTTATTCACAGTTGCTTTAACAATTACCGTTAAACAATTTTCAATATCACACATGCCAGAATGCAGCCGACTGATTTTTTAGTCACTAATTGTCCCTAGTTGGACCGAAACCTACAACCGTTACGTTTATAATTGTCATAGCTGTCAGACTAAAGTTGTGGTATTTTGAAAACTAAAATGGATCAATGGAAATTTTAACCTATTTTAGGTGTAACAAACAATTATTTAAAAAAAAATCACTACAACAAGTAAGGAAGGGCTAAGTTCGGGTGTAACCGAACATTTTATACTCTCGCAATTTATTTATTTAACTTTATTTATATTATATAATACACAATTTGACCCACATATTCGTCAAATATATTCCAATTGAAAGTTGGAAACCATAATATTAGGTTAGAAGCACTGAGGTCCTCGTGTTCGGTATATGGGGCCTTGAAAACCTATGGTCTGATCTCGGCGATTTTTAGAATGGGGCTGCCACACTATTAACATAGTATTTGTGCAAAGTTCTGCACCGATATCTTCACTAGTACTTACTTTATATATTGTAAAGTAAGCGATTCAGATTGTCTTCAAAGTTCTGGTATATAGGAAGTAGGCGTGGTTGTAAAGCGATTTGGCCTATTTTCACAACATATTATTGGGATGTAAGGAAACTATTACAAACCAAGTTTCATTGAAATCGGTCAAGTAGTTCCTAAGATATGGTTTTTGACCCATAAGTGGGCGACGCCACGCCTATTTTCCATTTTGTAAAAAAAACTGAGTGCAGCTTTCATCTGCCATTTCTTATGTGAAATTTAGTGTTTCTGACGTTTTTCGTTAATGAGTTAACTCACTTTTAGTAATTTTCAACCTAACTTTTGTATGGGAGGTGGGTGTGGTTATGATCCGATTTCTTTCATTTTTGGACTGTGTTAGGAAGTGGCTAAAAAAACGACTGCATAAACTTTGGTTTATATAGCTCTATTGGTTTGCGAGATATGTACAAAAAACTTAGTAGGGGGAGGGCCACTCCCACTTACCCAAAAAAATTACATCCAAATATGCCCCTTCATAGTGCGATCCTTCATACCAAATTTTATATCCATAGCTTTATTTATGGCTTAGTTATGGCACTTTATGTGTTTTCTGTTTTCGCCATTTTGTGGGCGTGGCAGTGGTCGGATTTTGCTCAACCTTTTGTATGGTGCCAAGAAATAAGTGTGCCAAGTTTCATCAAGATATCTTAATTTTTACTCAAGTTACAGCTTGCACAGACGGACGGACGGACAGACAGACATTCGGATGTGAATTCCACTCTTCTCCCTGATCACTTTGGTATATATAACCCTATATCTAACTCGTTTAGTTTTGGGTGTTACAAACAACCGTTATGTGAACAAAACTATAATACTCTCTTTAGCAACATTTGTTGCGAGAGTATAAAAATGACATCGAAAAGTTTGAAGGTCGCTATAAACGGTGTAGCAGCCTCAAAACCGAGTAGCATCGTCACACGATTTGAAAAATGCAGTTTCGAGAAAAATATGTTTGAAACTTTGGAATCTGAATCTGATTGTACCGAATGCTTAGACTTTGTAGCGAAACCTCTGCCTCCTTCTCTCTTTCTTTTCCTCTATATTTATTTTTGGGTACTAATTTTCAAAAATTATTGTATATCAATTTAAACTAAAGTTCCATATTATACTAATTCTTTAAGTTCCTTCATTATACACTCGCAACATGTTGCACATATGGACGAAATTGAACCATTGCCAGGAAAGAGTTCCACTCAGATTTTTATAAAAATGGAAGATGAACGTCGCGTCGCCCACTGTTGGGTCGAAAACCATATTTCATGAACTACTCGACAGATTTCAATGAAATTCGGTGAATATGAATTTTCTTGACATCATGGTGTTAGCGATGGAAAATGGGCGTACTCCGTTAGCAACCACGCCTACTTCCCATCTAAGACAGTTTTGAATTCCATCAGATTCGTTCACTTTACAATATATACATCAAGAGCCAATGAGGATATCGGAACAAACCAAACGGAAGAAAACAGTACATTTGAGATTTGGCATCACTCATTTAAAAATTGTCAAAATCGCACGATAAATTTTCAAGGCCCCAGAAATCGAACATGATTTAGAGGGAAGCTTTTTCTTCTAATAATGTATTCTGTGTCAAAAATGGTTGAAATCGGGTTATAACTTCCACTAGCTACCATATACCTAATACTAGGGTTTCCAATATCCGGTGAGCTTTATATCGTATATGTCGGTTAATACGTGAGAAATCTAAGAAAAATTAAGTGAACGTATAGTCCTGAATATGATGTAGCTTGGTGGTGAAATTGAGTGAATTCAGTTCAGAAATTATCTCAGCCCTCATATGCTATATATAATGATTTTACTTATTCTAGTCGACTTAATGACGAATATATGGGTTAAATTGTGCGTTTTCTTAATAACCTTAAATAAATAAATTGCGCGAGTATAAAATGTTCGGTTGCACTGGAACGTCACCCTTCCTTACTTGTTTTAAGATGTTTTAGATACAATAAAATATATATTACCGATTTTTAAGCTAACCAAAACCTGTTAAGCGCAAGCGGAAAATATTTTTTCCTAATTACCCCTAAATATTATGATATTAAATTCTTCTTCTTCAAAAATTACAACTTTATGAATTAAGCACAAGAAATGAGCAACGGAAAAGCTAATTAATTCTAAGGAAACACCCATATTGAAGGTGTGTCGAATACATACATAATTCCATAGCTACATACTCGTATTTATACGTGAAATACAATACTTGGTCATCAGCACGTGCTGCCTTCGAAGTGAGTGTGTGTGCATATGTAAATGAAGAGTTTAATTTATGATATCGCTGTGGAAAAGTAGCCGTCAGATGACAAGTAGACACGCGCCTAACAACAGCGACACTGAAGACAACTTTCCATTGATAAAGCTATTCTCTTTTTGCAGATGGACTTGCAGATGGACATGTGTACCGCAGAAGACAAGTGGTAAGCACGAAATCACCTGTCATGCCTTAAGTACTTAAAATGTTTAATTAATGATAAGGAAGTTTATAATATCGCTTTAAAGTAGAACAGTTAGATTGTATACGGAAACCGGAAAATCACACAAATTGATCATTTCCGAGATGACTATAAGAATTACATAAAATAACACGAATGTTAAGTGAGTTTCGTGCCATTTCTTTTTGAAAATTGCTGATATCGTGAGGTCATGAATGACAAAAGTTCACTCGAACGTTTCATACCAAAAGCTCTGGCTTATATTAGCTTTGATATGGAATTTGATATAAGCCTATAAAAGATAAATAAGATAAATAAAACTCACTAACGCAGGTTAACAAATATTTGATCCGTTTAACAAAATTTCGTCGATCCATTGTAGAGTTCGACGAAGTTCTGAGACAGAATATCATTTTTGAAAAATGCCATAAAACCAAAATATTATTTTGGGTCACATGCAATTCGACTTTGCTTGCGTATCTTTCGATGGTGTGTGTGGCACTCTTGACATTTTAGCGTGGGTGGTTGTGGTGTTTGCGTGTTTGATGTTGACAAAAAAATGCCGCATTGGCATAAGTTTGCTTGTCAAAGCGGCTACCGGCAACTTTGTTATCATTCTATTTACATTCTACGCTGTTTATAGTTGTTGTTGCTGTGTTTTCTTAATTTGCTTAAAATTTTTAATTTCGTTAATAGCTTTTGATTTATATATGTATGTATGCATTTGAGCGGTGCATAGTGGTTTGGTAAATGATATGAGCTGACGAGTGTCACGAAAATATTTTAAATTTTCTGATTTCTTGAAATGTTGTTGGATTGGTTTTATGACAAAATCATCTTTATTAATATGATCAAGATATGTATATCAGATGTGCTAAAAATTACTCAATGCAGAAAAATTAAACATAATTTCCCAACACAATTCAATAACCATACCTACTTCAAATATCAATAACCCTTTATTTTATGGTAAAGATGGTACAAAAAAATAGGCGTGACACCACGCATTTATGTGTCAAACATCATATCTCAGGAACTACTTGACCAATTGCAACGAAATTCGGTTCATAACATTTCTTTGGCATCCTGAAATAATTTGAAAATGAACTAAATCGGTTCACAACCACGTCTACTTTTCTTATAACACAATTTTGAAGTCCGTCTGATTCGTGTCGTTCAATATAAATTATATATAACTTGAGTACCATTGAAAATATTGGAACAAAACTTTGCACAAATACTGAATTTCTAGTGTCACAGCGCCTGTATAATCGTGGATATTGTGCTATAACTTTTCAGGATCCCAGATATCGAACATGAGGACCTCAGTGCTTGTGACCAATGTTTTACCAAAAAGTATGGGTAAATCTGTCAGTATTATAAAGAAATTCAAAGATGTGTTTCTTATAATAGAGTGTCTCTGTGTCGAAAATGGACAAAATCAGGTCAATACTTCCTCTAGCTCCATTTACCTCATATACGTATTTTGAAAGTTCCGGTGGACTATATACCGTATATATCGGTTAATATTATCTCACACATACATACATAAATTAGCAAAATTAGAGAACGTAGAACATTGGATATAGTGCAGCTTGATGGCGAAAATGGTTGGAATCAGGAATCAGGAATTAACCCATATATCTATATAATGATTTTCGTTATTCTAGTCGACTTTATGCCGAATATACGATTAATAACATTAAATAAATAAACTGGGAGTGTATAAAATGCCTATAAAAAAAAGTAATCTGAAATTGCCAAGGCGATTAGGATTTCGGTGAAAGCATTCGAACTTTTATCTCATTGTTTTTCATCACTCCACTCTTACTTCGATGGAGTCTCGCCGTGTCCAACAATTCAATACATTTCAGTTTATTTCTGTTACACACTACGGACTTTATCTGGCAGCAAATCGTTAATTAACTAATTTTAATTAATTATACTCTCGCAACATGTTGCACAGAGTATAATAGTTTTGTTCACATAACGGTTGTTTGTGTCACCAAGAAATAAAAGAGTTAGATATGGGGTTATATATATATAAATGATCAGGATGTCGAGTGGATTTGAAATCCGGATGTCTGTCCGTCCGTCCGTCCGTCTGTGCAAGCGATAACTTGAGTAAAAATAAAGATATCTTAATGAAACTTGGAACACATATTCCTTGGCACCTTGAGGAGGTTGCTTTCGAAAATGGGCAAAATCGGTCCACTGTCACGCCCACAAAATGGCGGAAACCGAAAACCTAGTCGACTTTAACTAGGTGTGTCATAACTAAGCCATAAATAAAGTTATGAAAATAAAATTTGGAATATAGGATCACATTAAGGAGGGGCACATTTGGATGTAATTGTTTTTGAAAAGTGGGCGTGACCCCGCCCCCAAATAGGTTTTTTTGTATATAACTCGCAAACCAATAAAGCTATATAAATCAAACTTTCTGCATTCGGTTCTCTTACATACCCCACCACACACCATGAAAATAGTTGAAATAGGTTAATAACCACGCCCACCTCCCATATAAAGGTTAGGTTGAAAATTACTAAAAGTGGGTTAACTCACTAACGAAAAACGTCAGAAACACTAAATTTCACATAAGATATGGCAGATGGAAGCTGCACTCAGATTTTTTTACAAAATGGAAAATGGGCGTGGCGTCGCCCACTTATGGGTCAAAAACCATATCTCAGGAACTACTCGACCGATTTCAATGAAACTTGGTTTGTAATAGTTTCCTTACATCCCAATGATATGTTGTGAAAATAGGGCAAATCGCTTCACAAACACGCCTACTACCTAAGCATATATCGAAACTTTGAAGATGATCTGAATCGTTTACTTTACAATATATAAAGTAAGCACTAGTGAAGATATCGGTGCAGAACTTTGCACAAATACTATGTTTATAGTGTGGCAGCCCCATTCAAAAAATCGCCGACATCGGACCATTGGTTTTTAAGGCCCCATATATCGAACACGAGGACCTCGGTGCTTCTAACCTAATATTATGGTTTCCAACTTTCAATGGACTTTATACAATATATATGACGAATATGTGGGTCAAATTGTGTATTATATAATATAAATAAAGTTAAATAAATAAAATGCGAGAGTATAAAATGTTCGGTTACACCCGAACTTAGCCCTTCCTTACTTGTTTTTATTTTTAAATTAATTAATTTTTATACTCTCGCAACAAATGTTGCCAAAGAGAGTATTATAGTTTTGTTCACATAACGGTTGTTTGTAACACCCAAAACTAAACGAGTTAGATATAGGGTTATATATACCAAAGTGATCAGGGTGAAGAGTGGAGTTCAAATCCGAATGTCTGTCTGTCCGTCCGTCCGTCTGTGCAAGCTGTAACTTGAGTAAAAATTAAGATATCTTGATGAAACTTGGCACACTTATTTCTTGGCACCATAGGAAGGTTGCTTTCGAAAATGAGCAAAATCGGACCACTGCCACGCCCACAAAATGGCGAAAACCGAAAACACATAAAGTGCCATAACTAAGCCATAAATAAAGCTATGGAAATAAAATTTGGTATGAAGGATCGCACTGTGAAGGGGCATATTTGGATATAATTTTTTTGGGGAAGTGGGCGTGGCCCCGCCCCCTACCAAGTTTTTTGTACATATCTCGCAAACCAATAGAGCTATATAAACCAAACTTTCTGCAGTCGTTTTTCTTAGCCACTTCCTAATACAGTTCAAAAATGAAAGAAATCGGATCATAACCACGCCCAGCTCCCATACAAAAGTTAGGTTGAAAATTACTAAAAGTGGGTTAACTCACTAACGAAAAACGTCAGAAACACTAAATTTCACATAAGAAATGGCAGATGGAATCTTCACTCAGATTTTTTTTACAAAATAGAAAATGGGCGTGGCGTCGCCCACTTATGGGTCAAAAACCATATCTCAGGAACTACTCGACCGATTTCAATGAAACTTGGTTTGTAATAGTTTCCTTACATCCCAATGATATATTGTGAAAATAGGCCAAATCGCTTCATAACCACGCCTACTTCCTATATACCAGAACTTTGAAGACAATCTGAATCGTTTATTTTACAATATATAAAGTAAGCACTAGTGAAGATATCGGTGCAGAACTTTGCACAAATACTATGTTTATAGTGTGACAGGCCCATTCTAAAAATCGCTTAAATCGGACCATAGGTTGTCAAGGCCCCATATATTGAACATGAGGACCTCGGTGCTTCTAACCTAATATTAAGGTTTCCAACTTTCAATGGACTTTATACAATATATATTACCAATATATGGGTCAAATTGTGTATTATATAATATAAATAAAGTTAAATAAATAAATTGCGAGAGTATAAAATGTTCGGTTACACCCGAACTTAGCCCTTCCTTACTTGTTTTTATTTTTAAATTAATTAATTTTTATTTTTAGATTTCTATTAATAGATTATCGCTATAATCTTATAAGCGAGCGATAAAAGAATACTAGCAAAATTAGTATTAATAGATTAAGACATTTTTATGCGCACATTATTTCTTTAATATCATGTTTAGATGTTCCGTTAAAAATTCTAGAAATTCAAGAATATATAATTTATTTCCCATTAATATGTGCATTTTTGCTTTTTGACTCGAGGCATTTGCATATCATACATTTACTCGTATATATGTATGTACATATATATATATGTAGATAAAGGAATATATTTATGTATAAGTACTGGTTCCGCCGTCAGATATGTACTGTCATGCCCAATAAGCCGGCTCCACACCATTTATGTATAACACCAACTGGCAAATGCAAAATAGAATAAATTAAGAATATCAAAAACAACAAAATAGCATGTTAAAAAACTGTAAACAAAAAACAAAAAATATGAAATAAAAATAAAAAACAAAACAAAATAGAAAGCAAAAGTGATACTCCACTCAGTTCTCCACCTCTCATTAATTCTATTACATTACTCAGCAGTAATTTTCGATTCAACTCACCTTTTTAACGTCATCAACCAAACATAGAGGGGAGCAATAGCCCTTCAAAGCATCATTTACTACAATATAAACAGTTCGCTCTATGAAAACTTTAATTTCTTTTTAAATATTTGTGTGTTTTTGTTTTTATTAACTATCACGTATTTGAGAAAAACCTTTACGTAATAGCGTAAGATTTTTGTCTTCGCATATAATTAATAGCAAGTTCTTTGCATAGGAGCATTGTTTGCTTTGTACTTGACCGGCTGGGCGTGTTGAATGTAACTGTAGCTGTAGTGTGGGGTGGGCGCTTCGCTAGTCTAGCCGTGAGCCGTCGAGCTACAACCGACAAAGGCATCATCTCACACACTTTCGAGTGCTTGGGTACGCAGTCGTCACGGTTTCATCAGCTGCGCAAAGTCACAAGTCGCGCGATTTCCACAGCGAAAACTTAGTAGTGTTCCTTGAGCATTTGCGGTTGTCACATCAGCTGGTTACAGCTGCCCGCAAAGCAGCAGCTACCTTGCGGAGTAAATAAAAATATGCACATTCGCTTTTTTACTGTTGGTTATTTGTTGTTGTAACATATAAAGTTGTTCGATTTTGGTTTAGTAGGGCAGTTGTGGGTAAAGTGAGAAGTGATTGTAGCGGTATTTGAATTGTTGCCGCTAAAACAAATAAGGTTTCATCAAAGTGCGCTAGTGTATAAGTGTATGAGAAAGTGAAGAGTTTGTTAAATAAACAACCACAAAAAAGTACACATAATCTTAAAAAGTGGATGTTTCAAACCACAATAGCATTTGATAAGTTAAAATATAGAATTTTTTTAAACAAAACTAAAATTCAAAGTGATTAAAATTTCCGGAAATTTTGAAATTTCCAAAAAACAGCGTAAGATTGTATACTGCACTGAACCACAACTAACGATTAAAAAAATTGTTTAATACATAAATAGCAACTAATATGTAAAGTATGTGCTTGCTAAACAAAGCCACATTGTTCATTTTAAATAGTGTTTAGTTTTGAATCATCAATAATAGAAATACATACATAATCATAACGTTGCATCATTAATTCTATCGACACATGAGTTATATGTACTTGATTGCACTCAGCCAGATGTACTTAGCTGGAATGTTATCGCTAATTTCATAGTAAGTATTCAAATCACTATATACTTACGTTTAATAAAAATTATTTCGTCATTAAAGTGTAAGCACGATCTATAGTCAGTTCGCTGAAACCAGACATTCTAAAAACAACTTGAAAAACTTTATATAAGCTAGAGATTCCTAAGTATTAATCATTGTTTTATTTGGACTGTATTCGAGGGTCACCTCGAAGTGTGAATCATTAATCTTACTAAAAAAAATTCTTTGAAAATGTATGACTTTTATTTTTTTTCCTTTTTAAGTCTGCTTAACACAGAGAAGAAGCTTCTCTCTTCCTATGTCATTGTCTGTTAGTAAAGCATTGTATTGAACTATTCGTGAATATTTCTATCGTACATTCCATGTGTCGTATTTTCAAATATTTCTATTGTTCATGTATAGTACTGTAGCATAGAACTATATGTTAGCTAAGGCGTAATAAAAGACTTACAGACTTTTAGTTATTTTCCTCATAAGAACTCACTGCACAATAGGCTATGCAAACAGTAATATCAAGGATAAAAGATGTCCAACTTATTCCAGTGTAAGAGGGCCTCAAAATTAGCGTTTTTTTATAACATTTTCCATTGTTGCCAGATCAAACAAAATACTAATTTTTGGTCATTTTTGGGACTGAATGTTGAATATAAAAATTATATATTTAAATTTCATTTAGCTATATAATGGTAGATTAAAATGGCCAGTTTTAGAACTTTCATGAAAAATAATGTCAATTACATATTACGAAAAAACTGAAAAATAATAATTTTTTTATAGTTTTCCATGAAAAATGTATTTATCGATGCTGAAAATCAGATATGTTTTCTTATATTTTATATTTATTGTTTTAAGTTCTTATAAGAGATCTTGCACGCGGTTATAAATGTCTCTGTCGCATTTTTTTGAAAACATGTCAATCTGGCCGTCCCTCTTTTTCCAATTGCGAAATGCCAAAACATCCTCATCTCGTCAACTGTCAAAGTTTAGGTGGTTTTGACGTTTGATATTGCGCTCTCACTTCCAGTGAGATGAGAGTTGTACATCTCTTTATCTCTGGTAATATCATTTGTTCGCAAGTGAGATTGCAGGTTGGTTCTTTCAATTCAAGGATTATTTTGGTATTTTAGCAGTAATTTCCGGATCACCTGCATTTACTACCAGAATGATTTACTTCGTTTCATTGACATTAGTTTCATTAAATCAAACGATAAGAGTGACACTCTGACTTAAAGATCGTTTAAATAAATTGTATAATGTATGCTTGCTTATCTATCTATGAATGACATTTCTTTTCAACGCAGCCTTAAGACCGCTTTGACAACATTCGAATCCGCTATTTCGACTTGAAAGCTTTTAAAGTTAAACGTAGATGCTTCGGAAAGTCCCCTCCCTATTCTCACTCAATGAAAATGGTTCTGCTCAATGTATTTTATGAGGGAATGCCGACCATATGCCATGTATAGTATATCAAAAATACGGACTGCCAAACTCCAATGTGATCTTATATCGGGATCCTCGGACGGTAGCGAAATTGAAAACACTTTTTTTATAACATCATCCATTTCTGGCTTCTCTTTAATAAATATGTAACTCAAAATTCGACTTCGCCAGAATTTAGCTCAGACTTGTCGGTTGGCTATATAAATGTATCGAACCGATATCTTTATCGCTTTTATCTACAAACATTATTATATATAATACATTAAATTATTTCCGCCTTCTATGAATGTATAGAAAAAATGTAATTCATCGTCATAAGATTTGTATAGTTACGTATTGCACTCCGATAATTAATTATTTTCCACATAAAAACTCAATATATAATCTTACTTATTTCAATTCATTTTCAAATTACAAAGAAGGAAATTTCATATTATCGCTAAATTGTTTCAATAGTGAATGGGAGCAAGTATGCAAATTTAGTATAAATAAATCATTGCCACATTGCCATATGTATTATTTGTTTGCATATGGAGGAGTATATACAAAATATATGTATTTGTGATATCTACAAATAGCTTATTTTACAATTAGATCAAATTTATCTATTCGAATTATATCGGGCGTGCATTTCTTAATTTACCCGACAGGAAAACGAAAAAAATCTAATGATTGCATACCAAAAATGTTTGTCTCTTCCATTAGACTGCTAATATGTATATAGAAGTGCCCTGTAGGAAATACTTTTTATAAACATATCTGGCAGTGTCTAATTTAGTCAATTAGCAAAGGGAAAAATTATATAACTATTCAATTAAGGAGTTATCGGTAGTATAATTGACTAGGAGTTAACTTTGGAAGGGTAATTATAGTTTATATTTTTCACTACTTCTGTGGTATTTATGAAATTAAAGGTCCAATTTATTCTCTTTTTTCTTTGAATTTCAATCTTATATTCTTAAACAAAATAAGAAGAAGTTATAAAGAACTCCACTAAAATATGAAATCATTAAAATTTGGAAACAAAATTTGTGGGAAGTTTCAAAGTCTTGAATGCAATTAACCATTATTAAGTTCATTAATGTTCCCCAGTGATTCTTTACTAGATACCATTCAGAAACCTATAGATGAAATTTAATTTTTTCACTTTCATCCATCGCAAAACTTCAAGTTCTTAAGATTGTGACTTTAAGTGCCGCAAAAAAATTTTGGGGTTTATTATTATAAACCCAAACGATTAGCCTCCTCCCGCCCAACCGACGCGTGGGGCGCAGTCCGCAAACGAGCAAAATTTGCCGAGTCTAGAAAGGCTAGAGATTTTTAAGCGTCGAGTTCTCAAAATGCTCAGCTACAGAAAAAAAACATTTCAACAGCTGAGATTTAAAATTTATAAAAAAAAAGTTAAAAATTTCTGAATATTACTTATTAAGAGAAGACAAAATAGTTTTTTTAATGCTAAATATTGAGTCTGATGGATCAAATTCGCTGGCATGAGAATTAAAATCATGAAATTAAAAATTAATGATAATACATCGGGTTTCATAACAAGTTCCACTAACCCATTTTCTCTATGCTGCTGTCGAAACAGCTCGTTCCTCAGAACTTCTGTTAAATGTTGGATGTATTAATGGAAATTAATTTTCCCTCCACTCCAAACAGAGTTTAGACTCAACGCCAAAACAACAATAATAAATATAGAATATTGCTCTTAAACAACAGATTGTTCAGATATTTACCCTTTACTTTGTACTAAAGCAAAGGACTGTATCATAATATCTCGTATCATCGTAGCAGTTCACCGACACATACAGGGTTGTTTCTTTAACTTTTATCATAAATACATACATACATACAAATGTACATGTACTTAGCGAATTTTTTCGTAGATAATAAGCGCGCGTGCTATTATTTTGGCCAATGCCTATAAGGTAATAAACGATATTATCGACGTGATTTGTTTGTGTAATTTAAATGAATTTAAAAAATCTATGAAAGAGATATGTACGAAATACATACATATACGCTTGCGGATATTGCGCAATATTCATTTTTTAGCGTGTTTGTTGTGCTCGATTTTTTTTTTTTGCTTTTGTTTTTATTGACGAGAATGTGGTACAAAAAGAAAACATTCCAATTAAAATGGTAACGGTCTCGCCAACAGGTGTGAAAAATAGCTTAATTGTTCTACATTTCAACACATTAATAGGCCGCTGTGTTTAGACGACTTCAAAGTTCTCTGCTATTTTTGTCGTAATAAAAAAAAAATAAAAAATAAAACAAAAAAACATATTTGTATAATACTGTTTTTTTACTCAGATATGGAATGTTTTTCGTGCAATTTGGCCTATTAAAACAATACATTTTGACTTAAAGGAAAACTATGAAGTGGTTACGAAAAGAAAAATATAATATTAATCTGAGTATAACAAATAAAGAATTAAGGCAGTATTGTTGTACTCTGTACTTTATATGTATTGTTGTAGCTTATCCATGTTTTGTTTATTTTGACTTCAAACAGTAGGCTCTCCAAGGTTTCTGAGGATCGTTATCAAGCACCAAGATAGCGATAACACTTTCTAACACCTGGCGTTGCGGATTTCTAAATTTCTATTCTTTTTAAATCAGTAGACTAACCATATTGTAAATTATTCAAAGTTGGGTAAGATTGAGATTACACAAATCTTTTTATAGTTTTGAAATGCTTTACTTCGTTGAAGAGAAGTTACAATATTGCCTAACTTTATTTGGTATGTACATAGACTATGTACATGAAAATTGTGGATGTTTAACAATAACGACAATCTGCACTCTTGGTACTTTGTGAAACCTAGAAATATCCTATTTGTTATCGCTTATTTTTTATCAACTTCGTAGAACTCAATGAAAAGTCAACAGAGTTTGTGTTTTTGTTATTTTATAATTATATTGGTTTTTATACTCTGAAAACTTAGAGACTCTGGTTATACTGGTTATTGCCGTTTCCAACAAATCGACTTGATACAAATCATGTCGATAATAATACCAAAAAAATATCCATCACTTAAAATGTTAAACAAGAAAGTGACAGTCGTTGTTCTTTTTTGTGGAATCTGCATTTCTTTAGTTACAATCGGAACATTTGATAGAAATGTAATCTACGATCGTACTTCCTTTGGAGGCCGAAAGAACAACGACTGCTTACGAATAATGTAACAAAAAACGAATGTTGTTTGACTGCTAAAATCCAGAAATTAATACATTATATTTCTGCAACAACAAGAAACAAGTTGGAGAATAAATTATGTAGTGAACAAGCTCCAACATCAGTAGAAATTGTTGCTGCATTCAATGTGCAATATTTGGATAATTATTTATATCAGAACAAATAATGAATTTAACAGAGATGATATTCACTATTTGTGTAAAGTTTTATTCCGCTATCTTCATTGGTTCCTAATGTATACATTATAAAGTGAAGGAATCAGACGGAATTCAAAATTGAGTTATAAGGAAAGTAGTCGTGGTTGTGAATCGATTTCGCCCATTTTTATCCGTGTTATCAGGGTGTCAAGATAATATTATATACTGAATTTCATTGAAATCTGTCGAGTAGTTCCTGAGATATCGTTTCTGACCCAGAAGTGGGCGATGCCACGCCCATTTTCCATTTTGTAAAAAAATATCACTGCAGCTTCCTTCTGCTATTTCTTCTGTAAAATTTAGTGTTTCTGACGTTTTTCGTTAGTGAGATAATCCACTTTTAGTAATTTTCAACCTAACCTTTGTATGGGAGGTGGGCGTGGTTATTATCTGATTTCATCTATTTTCATGGTGTGTGGTGGGGTACGTAAGAGAACCGACTGCAGAAAGTTTGGTTTATATATCATCATTGGTTTGCGAGATATATACAAATAACCCAATTGGGGGGCGGGGTCACACCCACTTCCCCAAAAAAATTACAAATATGGCCCTTCCTAATGCGGTACTTTATTCCAAATTTTACTTTTATCACTTTATTTATGGCTTAGTTATGACACTTAATGTGTTTTTGATTTTCGCCATTTTGTGGGTGTGGCAGTGGTCCGATTTTTTCCATCTTCGAAAGCAGGGTGCCAAGTTTCGTTAAGATTTCTCTTTTTACTCAGGTTATCCGTTGCACGGACGGACGGACAGACAGACGTCCGGATTTCAACTCGTCTTGTCATCCTGATCATTTTGATATATATAACCCTATATCTAACTCGTTTAGTTTTATGACTTACAAACTAAGTAAACCGTTATGTAAACAAAACTGAGTTGAGTGCAATACTCTCTTAGCAACTTTTGTTGCGAGAGTATAAAAATATATAATTGGTAAGATATAGGTTAGGTTAGGTTAGTAGGCAGATCTGCGCATATGCAGGAAGATCTCACTTGAACAATTTTGAGCGATGTCCTTTGTGATACCAATAAACTCCTAATAGTTGATAGAGTATAAAAAAACAATATATTTTTTACCTCTGTAGGCATATCAGCTTGTTCGAAGTTATTATTTGAAAGCGAAATGAATCTAGTGGTAATTCTAGTACAGTAGTTTTCCGAAATAACGAACCCATTAATTGTCAGGCCTTTTCGTTACATCGAATTTTTCGTTAATTCGAGTACTCACTTATAGGTATGTTTTTCAGTAAAAATTAGTTAAATATCCGTAAATTGCAGTTTAATAAATTGTTTTGTTAATTATTTGTTAAAAAATGAAAAACCATAACAAAACTATTCAAATCCTATAAATTCTTCCAAAATGGACTAATTCTGACACTCATACTTCTATTTGGTGCTGATCAATAATTTTAAGCTTTTTTATAAAATTCAACATTTTTTCAATTTGCACATTTTTTTTGAATTTTTTCCAGTTTTATTTTTAATGATGGTTCGATGTTATTTGTCTTTTTTTTCTCTTTCTTCATATGTCTTCATCATGTTATTCGTTAAACCGAGTACTTACAAATCCCCGAATTTCGTTATTTAAGGTACTCAATGTAACAAATTTTCTTGTTCGTTATAAGCCGTTTTCGTTAAAACGAATATTCGTTATTTCGAAAAACTACTCTATCTGAAAATTACTTAAATTAATTAGAATGCGTGTACACCATGTTATATTATCATGTTGTTATATTAATAATTTTTTCTTTTCAAATTCCCAGCACTTCAAATTTCCCTTAACATAGCGGAGTATAAAGTGGTGATAGTTTTGATAAAGTATACGCCATGGCATACGTGTGAAGAAAGTAATGAATTGAATTGAAATGATACTATTACCAACTCTAATAGTTTTGAAATTAGAAAAGAGAGTTATAAACGAATTTGAAACTATTTATTATTATTGAGAAAATTGAAAAAATTTTAAATTATTAATTACGGAACGGTAGCACTGCACTTTGTTGAGATTAGATTGTGGTTGAATCATCAATATAAATTTTTATTTTCTACAAAAATCAATTTCACTTTATAAAAAAGTAGATATGTATGCATTTGTATATCCATACATACATATATGTCTATATACGAGCTTATCTACATAAACATAAGATATGAATGCATGTTTTTATATACCATTTATTTGATGACGTCAAATAGTCTTCGATTCTTGCATTCAATCGGTTAATGTGAGTTTCACTTCTCCATTTGCAATTAATTGCAAAATGCAATTCATTTAAGCGCTACAATCACAACAACAACAAAATCGAACAAGTATCATCGGCATTATTTACCACTACACGAACACGCTCATTCGACCTCATTCACGGAGTTGGGCAGCGTTGCGATGCGTTCTATAAATATGTAAACAACAACTGTGCATAAATACTTACAAACGTGCCAGCGTCTGGCAAAAAGTTAGTGCAAATATCGCAGGTGCTATCCATTAAATGTGGTCACACCGTAATCTATATATGTATGCGGGTGTGTATGTACTCGTATGTCTGATGATTCATAAACTCATGATTCTTGGTGCTTATGCGTCAAATATACTTCATATTGAGTGCGTACGTATTTCTGGAAAATTTAACGCATGTCATAACGAATATGTATATATGTATGTATGTATGTAGGCGTAATAAACTATCGATTGAAATACAAGATAATAATATTTATTTCTAAAAAAAGGCGCCAATTTCTTCATATCGGCTCGTACATAAAAGCACTTGTATTATACAGTTATATCAAAATGATATTTGCAATAGAAATCCATAAAGAACGTAATTAATTATTTAATCAGTGACAGTACGAGTACATAATATGACGTATCTTTATTGACGTGAGGGAAAGTGGACTGAATGTTCGTACCGCAGATTCCTACAGCAGATGATTCAGAAAGCAATCATTCGACTCCAATTTTCCCCGACTTGTTTTATAAGCTTTCTTATCGTTATCTCCTTTGTTATTGTTTGGATCATTATTTTTTATGGCTAAGGTACGTGAGTAACAACACATCGCTATCTTGCAGCCGATCAGTTATATGAGTAGACTGCGATCTACGATCTATAGCTGAGCTCTAAACGAACTATTGGTCTAATTATGTAACTACTAAATGCTAGGAATATTCTCACCGTACACATTATTGAAAACGAAATTGATTTCAATGATTATTTGGCTCAAGTGTTGACACGTGTATGTGTTTTTGAACCAAATCAAGAATGATGGTCTCCCAGCAATAATTTCTTGCTGTTATCTTTTAGTAGCGTGCTTGCCACAAACAATTCCTTGTTTCGTGACGTCACGAAGAAAGTGTGAGAAAAGCTTCGGTAAAAATTTGTATTCATTATATTAATTAAGCGAAACTGAAACTGTCTCAATAACGAATAATTTGTGAAAGTCCATCTATAACCTATCTTTACTTATATTTCAATTAGATTTATCTTCTAACTGATCTTGAGAATAGATAAGTACACTCTTAAATATACTTTGAAACATAATTTTTGGTCCACTTAAATAATATTAAAGTAACAAGGTACTTTCATAGCACTAACGTTTTCAATATAATAACAAGAAAGGAAAGGCTATGTTCGGGTGCAACCGAACATTTTATACTCTCGCAATTTATTGCTATAGTTTTATTAAGATATCACACAATTTGACCTATAAATTCGGCATAAAGTTTAATAGAATAACGAAAATCGTCATATATAGATATGAGGGCTGAGGTAATTCCTGAACCGATTTCATTCAATTTCACCAGCAAGGTACACTATATCCAATACTATACGCTCACTTAATTTTGCTAAGATATATCACATATTAACCAATACATATATGCATAATAAAGCCCAACGAATTTTTGAAAAACCTATAATTATGTATATGGGAGCTAGGAGATGTTGTGACCCGATTTTAATAATTTTTGGAATAGAGACACACTATTGGAAGAAAACAATTTCCTCTGAATTACATTAAATTAGCTGAGAGATTTACCCATATTTTCGGTTAAAATTTAACCTTAGGCGCTGAGATCAACATGTTCGATATCTGGGGCCTTGAAAAGTTATAGTCCGTTTTCGACAATTTTTTCACAAGTGATACCACAGATCATATACTGTATTTCATCATTGGTTCCTAATGTATATATTATAAAGTGAGGGATTCAGATGGAATTCAAAATTGAGTTATAAAGAAAGTAGTCGTGGTTGTGAACCGATTTCAACCATTTTCCACACATGTCATCAGGGTGTCAATAAAATATTATATACCGAATTTCATTGAAATCTGTCGAGTAGTTCCTGAGATATGGTTTTTGACCCATAAGTGGGCGATGCCACGCCCATTTTCCATTTTGTATAAAGATCTGAGTGCAGCTTTCTTCTGCTATCATTTCTGTGAAATTTTGTGTTTCTGACATTTCTCGTTAGTGAGTTAACGCACTTTTAGTCATTTTCAACCTAACCTTTGTATGGGAGGTGGGTGTGGTTATTATCCGATTTCCTCCATTTTTAGACTGTATAAGGAAACGGCTAAAAGAAACGACTGCAGAAAGTTTGGTTTATATAGCTTTATTGGTTTGCAAGATATATACAAAAAACATATTTGGGGGCGGGGTCACGCCCACTTTTCCAAAAAAATTACATTCAAATGTGCCCCTTCCTAATGCGATTCGATGTTCCAAATTTTATTTTCATAACTTTATTTATGGCTTAGTTATAGCTCTTTCTGTGTTTTTGGTTATCGCCATTTTGTGGGCGTGGCAGTGGTCTGATTCCGCCCATCTTCGAACTTAACCTTCTTATGGTGCCAAGGAACACGTGTTCCAAGTTTCATTAAGATATCTCAATTTTTACTCAAGTTACAGCTTGCACGGACGGACAGACGGATTTGAACTTTACTCGTCACCCTGATCACTTTGGTATATATAACCCTATATCTAACTCGTTTAGTTTTAGGACTTACAAACAACCGTTATATGGACAAAACTATAATACTCTCTTTAGCAACTTTGTTACGATAGTATAAAAAATGCTCAATGATATATTTAGCTTGTTGATATAAAATATACACTTGAAACTACACACGATGTATCGAATACATATCAAGCTGTAGTTTCATTGAACTTGATGTAGTAGTTATTGGTCTACAACTTTGCTTCCACCGTTTTTTTGTAAATTTAAGGTTTTTTTCACTTAGGACAGCCTCACCGTACGTATCCGAAAGCATTCGATGAGCCTCAGCCGCACTTTTCTTGGAATTAAAAAAGAAAATCAAAATTTCCCGCAAATGTCGAGAATTCGGCTCAAAAAGTGACATTTTCAGTTTTGAGATTAAGTTTGGGATGCAAACAGATCTCTACAAATATTTTGTTGGGTTAATGTTGACACAAATGTCCAAGATCGGTAAAAACGACTTAATCTATTTAATCGACCAATGCTTTATCCTAGAGACATCTATTGGAAAACGGCGGAAGCAAAGTTGTAGACTTAAGACTATTTACTTTAAAATTTCTTCTTCTCAATTTTCTATAACACAATTGTTTAATGAAATTGTGAAATGTGTGTTTTGCATATTTGAACTTATATATTTATGTATATTTAGTTAGACACATTCTCCTACAAAATGCTTAACTTCTATTTACTCACATTTCTCTCTAGCTGAATAAATAAACAAGATCATAAACGTATTAAAGAGTTGAATTGACAAATCTGCGTATAGTGTTGGAGAATAATTACTTTATTATATGCAAATACAAGTATGTATGTATTTATGTAGTCGGTTAAGATATTAGATTATAAAGCAAGGCATACCCTGTAGTCAATGAAACTAAATGGAAAATATTTTGCTTTTTTAGTTCAAAACTTTAGTATGAATTAAGCAATGGATCATTTTGTTGGTTAAATCTGATCTTGCCATTAATGCGTTGCTAGTTTCAGCTCATTTGCTTGACGTAACTAGGCCCACCAAAAATTTGTAATAATAGAGGCAAACCTCATGACCTAGGTATCAAATTGAAATAACAATTTAATAAATACTTTGAGCTTTGCGATTTCTTTAATTTAAAAATTTACTTTAAATTTAAGCTTGATATGTTTGGCTTTTAATAAGAAATAAAAAAAAATTTCAGTATTTCTTTTTTTAATGTGAAAATATTCTGATACTACATGGATAAATCTCGATATTGAACGAAAAAAAAAATATTAAAATTTGAATTTTTGACCTGTGCTTTGACTTTGACTTAAAGTTTTAAATTGAAACTGACGTGGGTTGATGGGCGGAACGTCCAAAGGGTCAATCTTTTTGAATTTTATTTGGGTTGATTAATTATGATATTATTGGATTATTGATATATTACGTATTGTACTGCAGTGGAACTTCTCTAACTCGAAACACCATAATCCCCAAAAAAACTTCGAGTTATAGAAATTTTCATTAAAACATAAAATTTTTCAAAAAGCTGTAAAATATAGATTTATACACTGTTCTATTTATTAGCTTCGCATAAAGATTTATTTAAATGCATTAAAACATGTATTTTGTAATTTGGTTTGTTGCACTTTGCTATTGTTTGGCTCTTGACGTCTGTATCTCATGCCTTTGTTATACGATTTATGAAATCTATAAGTGTAATATCATATTTTTTGTTCGCTTCCATATCCTCCTTTAAAATTGTTTCTTGGTAGTAAAATTTTAAATTGTGTATTATGCCCTGGTGGGAAAGTTCGACTTATGGAACGAAATTTGTATGAAATTTAACTTCTATTGCAAATTTAAGGATTCGAATTATGGAGAATTTCGACTTATAGAAATTCGAGTTAAGGAAGGAAATTTTTATGTAAATTTCTAAACGCTATTGCCAATTCCAAAGTTCGAGTTATGGCGATCTTCGACTTATAGAAGTTCGACTTATGGAAGTTCCACTGTATTTAAATAATAATTTTTATAGTTTGAAACCCACCTAATCCCTTGAGTCAAATATTCATCGTTAGCATTAAATTCAGAGTATTATCATACCTTCGTGCAGTATCGGATTTTTATTTATGGCGATTTGATTAACTTAATTTGATCATATTTAAATTACATACTGTGGCGCACAGCTTTTTAATAAATTGAATAGTTGGAGCTTCTATTCAGCGATGAGAGTAAAATATTGCTTTGCATAGTTTTTTCTATTGCATAAAGCATTTCTTACTTAGACTTTCCGCTATATTCACCGTCTTTGTTCTAAAGCGTTCGACCCGATTACCTAGACCCAACTGTCAATGGCATTGTTGTAATTATAATCGCATAAATCTAAACCCCTTCACCTCAACCTCAACTTCATCATGGCTGCTCGACACAGTTTCCGTTTTAAATGTTAACAGACCTTTGCGCCACACTATATTTGTTCGATTGGTGCGCATTTGAAATACCAACTTAAAATGCAATTTATAAAATCTAAAAAAAAAAATTTGGTGAGGGTTATTAAAAAAACTACACTGTATATGTGCAACTATGTTATTATAAATGAGAATTATTTACCATAAAAATATTCGAATATTAGTCATATTTCACTTAACCACGTCTCGTAAATGAATGAATGGATTTTTTTGTGCTTTCTGTGCGCTTAATCCACTTTCGAAGCAAAGTACACTATATTCTAAATTGAAAACAAATGTTTGTTTTTATTCATATATTTCAATTTTTATTTTGTTGTTGTTGAGATTATTTATAGCACATTCATTTTATTTTATTCATTCAAAAATATTATTCATTTGATTTTTCTGCACATTTCAAATGTCAATGTCAATGCGAAATGTCACGTTTATGTTTTTTACGATCGTCAGTTACGATCAGCTGTTACTGTGTTACTGTAATGATTTAAATGAAACGTGAACTGCATAAATACGTCACCAGTTTCGGGCAAGCTGCAAGCTTCAAGCTGTTCAATATACTAGAGCACATCTCATCAGCGTTGTCTTAGCACATACATATGTATATCAAGGAATGCGTAACCGATTATAGTACTAACAAGTAAGGAAGGGCTAAGTTCGGGTGTAACCGAACATTTTATACTCTCGCAATTTATTTATTTAACTATATTTATATTATAGAATACACAATTTGACCCACATATTCGTCATATATATTGTATAAAGTCCATTGAAAGTTGGAAACCATAATATTAGGTTAGAAGCACCGAGGTCCTCATGTTCGATACATGGGGCCTTGAAAACCTATGGTCCGATTTCGGCAATTTTTAGAAATGGGCTGCCACACTATAAATACAGTATTTGTGCAAAGTTTTGCACCGATATCTTCACTAGTGCTTGCTATATATATTGTAAAGTAAACGATTCAGATTGTCTTCTAAGTTCTGGTATATAGGAAGTAGGCGTGGTTGTGAAGCGATTTGACCAATTTTCACAACATATTATTGGGAGGTAGGGAAACTATTACAAACCAAGTTTCATTGAAATCGGTCGAGTAGTTCCTGAGATATGGTTTTTGACCCATAAGTGGGCGACGCCACGCCCATTTTCCATTTTGTAAAAAAATCTGAGTGCAGCTTTCATCTGCCATTTCTCATGTGAAATTTAGTGTTTCTGACGTTTTTCCTTAGTGAGTTAACCCACTTTTAGTAATTTCAACCTAACTTTTGTATGGGAGGTGGGCGTGGTTATAATCCGATTTATTTCATTTTTGGACTGTATAAGGAAGTGGCTAAAAAAAACGACTGCAGAAAGTTTGGTTTATATAGCTCTATTGGTTTGCGAGATATGTACAAAAAACTTAGTAGGGGGCGGGGCCACGCCCACTTCCACAAAAAAATTACATCCAAATATGCCCCTTCATAGTGTGATCCTTCATACCAAATTTTATTTCCATAGCTTTATTTATGGCTTAGTTATGGCCCTTTATGTGTTTTCGGTTTTCGCCATTTTGTGGGCGTGTCAGTGGTCCGATTTTGCTCATTTTCGAAAGTAACCTTCCTATGGTGCCAAGAAATAAGTGTTCCAAGTTTCATCAAGATATCTTAATTTTTACTCAAGTTACAGCTTGCACAGACGGACGGACGGACGGACGGACAGACAGACATTCGGATTTGAACTCCACTCTTCACCCTGATCACTTTGGTATATATAACCCTATATCTAACTCGTTTAGTTTTGGGTGTTACAAACAACCGTTATGTGAACAAAACTATAACACTCTCTTAGCAACTTTGTTGTGAGAGTATAAAAACAAACTACTTATCAATTTCGAATATAAATTATAAAAGCCAACAATAAGCAAAAATGTGCTTGACATATAGACATTTATAGACGATGTATGTATGTACATATGTATATATATTTATACTCTCGCAACAAAAGTTGCTAAAGAGAGTATTATAGTTTTGTTCACATAACGGTTGTTTGTAACACCTAAAACTAAAAGAGTTAGATATAGAGTCATATATACCAAAGTGATCAGGGTGACGAGTAGATTTGAAATCCGGATGTCTGTCCGTCTGTCCGTCTGTGAAAGCTGTAACTTGAGTACAAATTAAGATATCTTGACGAAACTTGGCACAAATATTCCTTGGCACCATAAGAAGATCAAGTTCGAAAATGGGCAGAATCGGACCATTGCCACGCCCACAAAATGGCGAAAACCAAAAACACATAAAGTGTCATAACTAAGCCATAAATGAAGATATAAAAGTAAAATTTGGAATACAGGATCGCACTAGGAGGGGGCATATTTGGATGTAATTTTTTTTTGGGGAAATGGGCGTGGCCCCGCCCACAAATTCTCGCAAACTAATAAAGCTATATAAACCAAACTTTCTGCAGTCGGTTCTCTTACATACCCCACCACACACCATGAAAATAGTTGAAATCGGATAATAACCACGCCCACCTCCCATTCAAAGGTTAGGTTGAAAATTACTAAAAGTGAGTTACCTAACTAACGAAAAACGTCAGAAACACTAAATTTTGCAGAAGAAATAGCAGAAGGGAGCTGTACTCAGATTTTTTTTACAAAATGGAAAATGGGCGTGGCATCTCCCACTTATGGGTCAAAAACCATATCTCAGGAACTACTCGACCGATTCGAATGAAATTCGGTATATAATATTTTTTTGATAACACGGATAAAAAATGGGCGAAATCGGTTCACAACCACTACTACTTTCCTTATAACTCAATTTTGAAATCCATCTTATTCCTTCACTTTATAATGTAAACATAAGGAACCAATGAAGATAACGGAATAAAACTTTACACAATTAGTGCATATCATCTCTGGCTTCACTTGTGAAAAAATTGTCGAAAACGGACCATAACTTTTCAAGGCCCCAGATATCGAACATGTTGAACTCAGCGCCTAAGGATAAATTTTTACCGAAAATATGGGTAAATCTCTCAGATATCTCAATTTAATTCAGAGGAAATTGTTTTCTTCTCATATAGTCTCTGTTCCAAAAATTATTAAAATCGGGTCATAACTTTCCATATACCTCATTGTAGGTTTTTCAAAAGTATCTTCTCCTAGCTCCCATATACCTAATTATAGGTTTTTCAAAAATACGGTGAGCTTTATTCCGCATATATGTATTGGTTAAATTTCTTCAATAAAATGCGACAGTATATAATGTTCGGTAGCACCCGAACTTAGCCTTTCCTCACTTGTTTTTTTGTATGTTAGTATAAAAAAATATTTATGTACTTATATTACTCCAGCATTCACCTTTGGGTACTTTATGAGTATTTATTATATATACATATGTATGTTTGTATGTCAGCATGTTATTAGATCATGTGGTTCAAGGAAACATCACAGTAAAAAGTTCAAAATTCAAATGTTTGCACTTAAAGCAGTTTAGTATTACTAATTATTCACATTTTATTTATATACGTACAAAGTATATTTATATTTAAAATACAGTCTTCTCTGGCAACCTGTTCATACATATATGAGTACAGTTACAGTTACAGTTAGTCATTTCATAAGGCAAAGTATTTAGTGACTCTTTCTATTCACATACAATTCATTTTACCATATCAATGCCGACAAAGATTCGACGCGACTATTGCACGCGATAAGCATTCCTTTAGCATACTTACGTATGTATGTACTTATGTATAGTATGTATGTAGGCATGCGTTCTCGATTTGCACTCAGTTTGTATAGAAACTAAGCCTAGTACATTAGTGCTGATAAACATTGTTTGTACTATATATAAGTACTTATATGTATGTATATGTGTGTGTACATATTTTGGATGGTTGTAATTGTGCTGCTTATCTTATCGCAAATTTTTTTACAACCATTCATATTTGTATAAACTTACATTGCAGTTAAAAATAGTATTTCATACCTGTGTACTCATACTCAGAGAAAATAACATCTGCAAAATTTCAAAACGATATCTTAAAAACTGAAGGACTAGTTCGTATATATACAGACAGACAGACAGACGGACGGACAGACAGACAGACGGACATGTCTAAATCGACTCAGTTCAACATATTGATCATTTATATATATATATATATATACTTTATAGGACCTCCGACGCTTCCTTCTGGGTTTTACAAACTTCGTGACAAACTTAATATACCCTGTTCAGGGTATACAAATTTAGTGCGTAACTAATAAATGTCTAACGAATAAATATTTATTGATTTTTTTAATGAATATAAACAACAAAAAATATTTTTCTGGCAAATATTTTGTAATAAATCATGCAATGACAAATATTAAATATTTTATTCCGTTATATAGTACTAGCTTTTACCCGCGACTTCGTCCGGATAAGTTTTTTTGTTTTCTCCCACAATGTCCCACTATCGTGTTCCGGTCCTCAACTTCACATCAAAATTTCTTCAAAATCAACCTAAGCACATAATGGATAGCTCCGAATGTTTCCTTAGTAAATATAAAAAGTAAATAATGTAAATCGGTTTAAAATACTACTAACTACTAACTTAATGTAAGTAGTATAATCATGTAGGAAGCTTAAAATAAGAGGCCTTATTACTGTAGTACATTTTTGTAAACTATGTTCTTTGTTTTTCCCTCTCTGGCCAACACATTGAGATTATGTGGACTTGAAACACGTGAGCAATCCACGTATAATAGTCCGTGAGAAAAACAACTCTTTTCTAAATTAATGCCGGCTACTTTTAATGTTTGCCCTTGAGCTTTATTTATCGTCATAGCGAATGCGATTTTCAGCGGAAACTGTAATCTCTTAAACTGGATTGGCAAATCTGTCGGAATTATGGGTATACGAAGGGGAATGATTGCTTTTATAATATTGCGACCGAGGTGTGTTACTTGCAACCGTGTGCCATTACACAGTCTTGGTGCATCGAAATTCCGCATCAAAAGGACAGGAACGCCTACTTTCAGCCTCAGTTTGTGTGGAGGTACTCCCGACAGTTCTAAAGAATTAAGAAATTCTACAGGGTATGATGTTACTCCTTACTAAATTTCATCAAAATCCGTTCAGCCGTTTAGGTGTGAAAGAGCAAAAGTCCCAACAAAAACGACTAAAAATCACTAACTCAATTTAGTTATCTGCCTACTGCCTACCCCCCAAGAACGATGGCTATTTATAGCCTATGACCATTTCTAAATTATCATCTGTCACCATACCAAATTTCATCAAAATCCGTTCAGCCGTTTAGGCGTGAAAGAGTAACAGACAGACAGAGTTACTTTCGCATTTATAATACTAGCTTTTACCCGCGACTTCGTCCGGAACATGATAGAGCAAAACTCCCAGGAAAAACTATAGAAAAAACACTAACTCAATTCAGTTTTCTGCCTACTTCCTACTCCCTAAGTACGATGACGTGATCATTTTGATCTTATATCCGTTTTTAGGTAACCATCTATTACCTTACAAAATTTCATCAAAATCCGTTCAGTCGTTTAGACGTGAAAGAGCAAAAGTCCCAACAAAAACGACTAAAAATCACTAACTCAATTTACTTATCTGCCTACTGCCTACCCCCTAAGAACGATGGCGTGATTTTTTATAGCCTATGACCATTTCTAGGTTATCATCTATCACCATACCAAATTCCATCAAAATCCGTTCAGCCGTTTAGGCGTGAAAGAGTAACAGACAGACAGAGTTACTTTCGCATTTATAATATTAATATGGATTAATACAAAAATTCAAAAAATGTGAAAGAAGTTATCGCTCTTTTTCAATAAAGTCCGATTTTCAAATACGAAAGAATTTCAACACGATGCAGATTGAAATGTCGCGTATCAAAAATACAAAACCGCGTAGAGGGATATTGTACTTTTCGTTTCATAGTAACCTTGCGACTGTATGACTCTTAGAGGTTTCATTATTTCTACATTATATATATGTTTTTCTTACAAATTTATTTTTTTGTCGTTTTATAAATAAAGTCAGTCAAAAAATGTATTTCAATTTAAAAGTTTAAGTTTTAAAAAAACAAGCGTGGAGACTCCACTTTCTACATAAATTTACGGTTAATATTGAATCACATCAGGCTCGGGGCACATTAACTATTTTTCACTACAACTTATATGAAAATGCGACACTGTGCCTATATCATTTCAACATTCTTTAAGTACACTCTAAATATCAAGTGCAAGCCATAAATCTATAGGTGTGTTTATACAGGTTTCAAGTTCACCGCTGGTTACACTTTTTCCGCTTTTTCTTCAAATTCAATTCACTATAATTAGCGCACTATATATCTTCACCTTATATCGCATGATCGCATATATGATGATTGTTGTAAAAGTAGATAGCATGATAAGTGTATAAGCTAACGGTGGTCATTATTGTTGGAAAATTGAGAGCTGTTTGTAAAACTACTATAAAAACTAAAGCTATTAAATATTTTTTAGAAAGCTATTCTTTGTCGTCATACCCAAATATGAACTCTAAATTAAAAAAAATGTAAAACTGAATTTAATTGAAAGTAGACAAATCATCAGGCATCAAAACCCCAACCCCAACCTACGGGTACAAAACTTCGCCAGTTACCTCTATCCTTTGCGAAGTCACGGCAGTTCTACATTTCAAGTGCAGACAGGTCCCTATGCACTTGGTTCGTACATTGGAGACATCCGCCTTTGCTTCCACCGATGGGTCTCGAATCGAAGGAACTTTCCACTGGAGTATCGTCCAGTCCTTATGCACTTGGTTCTTACATTGGAGACACCCGCCTTTGCTTCCGTTGTCCACCCTTTCCACAGGAGTATCGTCTTCCATACATACGACATGGCGTTATCGTTGAATTGTTATGGGCTTAATATATCCATGTCGCCGTAGATCTCACATAGTTCATGGTTCCATCATCTTCGGTACTCCTCACTCACGCGGACGGCTGCAAATATCTTGCGGAGAACAATTCTCTCGAATGCTTCAAGGAACTATTCATCATCGGGTTGTGCATATTTATGTGCCGTATAGAGAAATGAGAAGGATCTGCTGCTCAATTGCCTACCGATTCCTAAATAGCACCTGTTGACATGAGTTATTCTGCGCTTGATCTGGAGGTTTAGATGGATGATGGCATTTATGCTGGTAACGAGAAAAATAAAGTCCTTAAATTTTTCAAATGTATAGTTGCCAACAGTGATGTGGTTCCCAAGACGGTAGGAATAGTTATTTGTTCGCCTCGAGGTACTTTATCTTGCTCTCATTCAACCAGTGACTGTAAAAATAGTCAAAATACAAACTTTCGACTACTAATAATGTAATGAAAGCAAAATTTGTAACACAGCGCCACCTGTCATCAATTTCTTTAAAATAATTTTTGATGCTTTATTAACTTAAAGAGTTCCTTGGTAGAAAATAGTTTTCTACATATTAATTATTATGAATAAATACATTATATAAACGAATTTCTTGAAATGTTTTTTTTTTTTTTATATGGTGTTTATAAACGCATAAAATACAGCATATATTTACAGTAATAATCTCTTTGGTTTTTTTTTTAAACAGCGTAAGCTTTCACTTCCGTTTAGTTTATTTCTCAATAATTTGTTTTAATGCGCAATGAAATTTTTATACTCTCGCAACAAAAGTTGCTAAAGAGAGTATTATAGTTTTGTTCACCTAACGGTTGTTTGTAACACCCAAAACTAAGCGAGTTAGATATAGGGTTATATATACCAAAGTGATCAGGGTGAAGAGTGGAGTTCAAATCCGAATGTCTATCTGTCCGTCCGTCCGTCCGTCCGTCTGTGCAAACTGTAACTTGAGTAAAAATTAAGATATCTTGATGAAACTTGGCACACTTATTTCTTGGCACCATTGGAAGGTTGCTTTCGAAAATGAGCAAAATCGGACCACTGCCACGCCCACAAAATGGCGAAAACCGAAAACACATAAAGTGCCATAACTAAGCCATAAATAAAGCTATGGAAATGAAATTTGGTATGAAGGATCTTACTATTAAGGGGCATATCTGGATGTAATTTTTTTGGGGAAGTGGGCGTGGCCCCGCCCCCTACTAAGTTTTTTGTACATATCTCGCAAACCAATAGAGCTATATAAACCAAACTTTCTGCAGTCGTTTTTTTTAGCCACTTCCTAATACAGTTCAAAAATGAAAGAAATCGGATCATAACCACGCCCACCTCCCATACAAAAGTTAGGTTGAAAACTACTAAAAGTGGGTTAACTCACTAACGAAAAACGTCAGAAACACTAAATTTCACATGAGAAATGGCAGATGGAAGCTGCACTCAGATTTTTTTACAAAATTTAAAATGGGCGTGGCGTCGCCCACTTATGGGTCAAAAACCATATCTCAGGAACTACTTGACCGATTTCAATGAAACTTGGTTTGTAATAGTTTCCTTACCTCCCAATAATATGTTGTGATAATAATTGGCCAAATCGCTTCACAACCACGCCTACTTCCTATATACCAGAACTTTGAAGACAATCTGAATCGTTTACTTTACAATATATAAAGTAAGCACTAGTGAAGATATCGGTGCAGAACTTTGCACAAATACTATGTTAATAGTGTGGACCTCGGCGATTCTAACCTAATATTATGGTTTCCAACTTTCAATGGACTTTATACAATATATATGACGAATATGTGGGTCAAATTGTGTATTATATAATATAAATAAAGTTAAATAAATAAATTGCGAGAGTATAAAATGTTCGGTTACACCCGAACTTAGCCCTTCCTTACTTGTTTTTATGAAATTTGTAGCGGATATATTTTTGTTTGCCAGACCACAAGACGCGTAAATGTGCATTTACAAACGTAGAATTCAATTTAAGCTGTTATCGCCAAAAATGCACAGGAAGCGTGAATAAAGCGTAAAATACAATTTATAACACAAAGTCGGCAAGCAAGTTATGCACAGTGGATTAAAAAAATTCGAAAATTCAAAATTTGTATTTCTTAACAAAAAACAAAAATTGTATATACTTTATATGCTGCTTATTGTTGTTGTAAGAGTATTATAAATAGTTTTGTTTACATACACACACTGTGCATACATACATATACTACTATATGTACATGGCTTACAAGTAAATGGTATAGGCGCTTATCAATGCGTATACGCCATGGCGCACCATGCGCTGTGCAAAGGTGACTGTAAACAACGTTAAATTCGCCGGTGCGTTGGCACTAAAATATCAATTATATATACATACGTTTGTATATACTTGAGCATTTTATATTTAACTAACCTAAATGATTACCCTTTCGCCTGTGCTCGACTACAGTTTAACACATGCAACACAATGCGGAAGATAACTGTTATCGAAATGACACAATCTATATAGTATATAGAAGTTTTCGATATTGTACCGGTTACTTACTTACTTTAGATAATTATATCTATGTATGTAAACATGTACATATATGTATGTATGTTTGTGACTGCTTAAATGGTGATTAATCTATCTAACCCACTGTTGGATGCGCAACACTAACACTAACTCGAAAAAAAAGCATTTTATTACAAAGATTTGAGGGTTAAGTCATTAATAAAGAAAAAATAAAAAAGTAAACAACAACAACAACAATGCACAAACTACAAACCGCTAGTTGAAACAAAAAGCGAAACGCTATAGAAAACTAACAACAACAATCGTCAGCACCTACTCGCCGGCAATATTGAAATTATGTTGGTTAGTACGTTTTGGAGCAGCGACGTTGTTGGACGAGTTCGTTTCGAGCAGCGGAGTGTGCGTGCCACTGTTTAGTGTTCAGTGTTCAGTGTTCGTGTATCTGGTAATTGCTAATTTTGCGCTTTTGTTTTATGCCAATGTTAATCATTTGCATGCCAATTTCAAGCATTCGAAAAAAATAATTGAATTAAAGAAACAAAAACATAACAAACAATGGTTCTTTGTTGAGCGCGAATATTTTGCATATTTATAAGCGTTTAATAATCAAAGTGATTTGTTTGTATATATGTATATATCAGATCTACTTTGACCGACATACTCTGCCATTTGGCGGTTTAATCAATTAATGCAATTAAATTATTGAGATTTGTTTTACATCAAGTGATTCATGATCGTAACGAATGCAGTTTTAAATATGCTGATGAATATACTGTTTCAATTTTAGTTTAATATTAAAGTGTCAAAAATTGAAAATCATATTTAATAACAATAATTTAGTTAATAAGCGCAAATAAAATATTATAGAAATTCAAGTTCAAACAGTAATCAAAATTGCCGTTAATAAATGCAAAACTTCTAAAAATTATTGCAATAAAACACAAAAAAAAATATAAAAAAATCAAAAAACTATTTTTATAATATAAGCACAAATTATTTTATCTCCCCATAAATCACTTACAAATTACAAAAACAAAAATATTAAGTGCAAAAAAAATTAGAAAAATAAAAATAAATTTATATAAAAATATTTTCAAGTCTAATAAATCTGCCGGCATTTGCACACATCAAAGATAAGGTTCGAGTGAGTGGGCTTAGTTATTGTAGTTTTGTAAGTCGTCGAAGATCTCTTAAATGCTTGTGTCTAACGAAATTTGATAACCGACTCGCCGCATAACGTCATTTAAATGGAAAGCAGTGTACATACATATGTATATGAATGGACAGACATGAGAGCATACAAGTGATAATGCTCTATAAATATGCTGTAATTCTACAAGTATTCGCTAAATTTTGCCATGAAATTGTTGCGGCAGCTGTTTTTTTCCTGTTTTCACTAAGTGGACTGTTTACTTTTTGTGTGGCGCAAAACGTGATCTTAAACGCGTAATTTTAAATTATGATTTCTTGTTTTTTGATTCTTAATCAATACAAAACCAATATTTTTAATGAAAATATTTACGTGGGCACATTTTGAAGTTTGTGTAATTGAAGTGTTTCATTTTTTGAAGTGAACTTTCAAAGGGTCTCTTCCTTAGAAATTTAATCAGTTGATTTGAGTGAGGCTATCCAGTCCTTAAAGCTTAGTGCGTTGAGTGTATTGAATGCGCGACATCCATTTGGTGGAAGATGGATTTTTATTATACTCTCGCAACAAAATTGCTAAGAGAGTATTAAATTTATGATGTTCTGTTGTACGTGTTTATGTCACTGAACTCTTCCTAAACGGCTATACCTATTTCAATGCAATTTTTTAAGTGTTTTCAAATGGAATCGAAAATAGTTTGTAGTCACCATTCGGTCCAATTTAAGTGTTTTTTTTATGTTTTATATTTGCCAATAATAAATGGCACCATTGTTACTGTATAGAAACCGCCTAACGGTATAATCAATTGTTTTTGATTGGAAAACATTTTCGATGTCGCTACTGTCAGTGTACAAATTTTTAATACAATTATTTATCAAAATATAACCACGATCGTTATAAATAATGCAAAAATGTTGGGGGTTGGTACGAGGGCTGCTATATATATATCTGGCCTAATAATGAAAATAGGAATATTTATCAACGAAAATGGTTTTATTGTTTTTCAAAATATTCTCCATCAAGATTTAAACACTTTTGCATGCGCTCAAACCAATTTTCGAAGCACTTTTTTTGAGCCTTTTTTTGAGCGATTGTCAAATTGTGCGGGATCCAACGAGAACAAACCTTTTTTACGGCCAGGTGTTCATGCAATATCGAATGTATGCTGGTGGGAGAAATGCATAGGCATGCCTCTATCTGAAGGTATGTTACGGACAGTCTTGCATTATCAGTTCACGTACGGCATCGATGTTTTCTGGCACAATGGCTGTTTTTGCACGACCTTCACGGAATTCGTCTTTGAGCGAGCGTCAGCCACGATTGAATTCGTTGTACCAGTTTTTCACAGTGCTATAGGATGGTGCTCATGCCATACAAAGATTTTAGTTCATCGATCCACTCTTGTCGCGATAATCCACGTCGGAAGTTGTGAAAAATGATCGCACGAAAATGTTCACGAGTTAATTCCATTTTTTGGCCGAGATGAATTTTTTAATTCCCTGTAAATAAAACAATTCACGATTAAATGACAAAACGTTCTGAGTGATGTTATGCTAAAAAATGTCAAACTTTCCAATGGAAATGTCAGATTGCACCTGGCAACACTTAGTGTTGCCTAGGCCAGAAATATATATATAGCAGCCCTCGTAGGTAGGAGTGCTGCCCTTTTATAAATCGGGCTCAATTAGCACTATCTGTGCCATTTTGATGCACTAGTCGTTGACCTTTTTTATTTGCTATCAAGTTTAAGCTTCTCGTTCAAACCATTTTGTGGCTTCGATGAAGCTGCTAATATCCGTTATGCTTTTTGTAGACATCCATTCGAGGTTTGATGCTTGATGGATTCCCAGTGTTCTGTGTCGGATCTGCGATAGGGCTGGGCATTCACGGAGGAAGTGGAAAATTGTTTCCTTATTCCCTGTTAGTTAGCAGCTTCGGCATATGTTATATTCGACGCATGTTCTCCAAATGGCCAATGCCCTGTTATGGTAGCAATTAGTCTGAAGATACTGTTCCTTAACTTATTTAATAAGTCGTTAGGGCTCTTCGTGTCGTATTTTGGCCATATCTGTTTGGTTATTTTGAATTTAGTTGTATTTTTCCATCTGTTGTTTGCTAATTGTTGAAATTGTAAATTAAGCTCTCTTCTGATCGAGCCTAAAAATGTTGTAGTTAATTAATTTTCGAAGACTACAGAATAAATTAAGATTTTACTATTTAACCAATTTCAACTCTACTTTTTCAAAACTACCCGCTTTTATTGGTCAGCCAAGATAATTTGTAGTATGCCCTCGTAAAGGACATAATAATCAAAGAACATTATCTTTGTGAATGCCCAGCTTTAAGTCGGTTAAGGGATCAGTGATGATCTACTGGTGATTTTTTCACTGTAATTGATAAATTGCATAAGCGACTGCGATTAATTTTTGTAAATAGCAGTGAATTACAATTGCTATGGCAGTTCAATAATTCTAATTCGATCACTTTAGCAATATCAGCTCAGTAGCAATAGTAGTTCGGATAGTAGCAATAGCAGTTCGGATAGTAGCAATAGCAGCTCAGTAATAATAGTAGTTCCGAGAGTAGAAATACCAGTTCAGTAGTAATAGCAGTTCAGTGATCACAGTAGCAATTCTTGTTTCGATTCCGATAATTTTGGGTATGGTCTTTACGAAATCAGATAAATGCACTCAAAATTGATTAATAAGTTAATTGTGATTACAATAGTGGTTAAATGTTAGATATTGTTAAAATTAATAAATATGAAAACGTAAAAAATAAAAAAAAACGTGGAGTACAAATTCTCATAAATTCGTTTTTTTTTTGTTGCGATCGCAATAGCAATATGAAATCACAGTGATTTAAAAATAGCAATATCGCTCAGCACCAGAAGGGATACGTTCCGCGGCTTCCATTATTCTAACCTAAGAGATATTTGGCTACTGGGATGAAAAATATTTAGAAATTTCGTCAAATCGACTGAGTGGTTTAGCTGACGTTTATTAGGGTAGCGCAATGGGTCTAATGGTGGCCTGATTACGGCCGCTTGCAGTCTGGCTCTCTATGATTCCCTTTTTATACAACCTACCAACCAACCGTAATAGAACACTAGAACAATTATAACTGGCTATTTTGATAAATATTTTAGCTTAAAAATTGTTGCTTAAATTACGGTCATTAAACAATTTTTTTTAATTGAATAATTTCAATTTTTATAAAAAAAGTATGACTCCAAAACTGATAAGTACTCAATACCAACTAAATACAGAGTATACGAGTATGCACATATTTCCACACGAAAATACTTGCTGTTAGATGCTAAAAATATTTAAATTCTTAAAATATCATTTTATTTAATAAAAACAGATGGAAGCATTTATAGTTATGCATAAAATTGAGCTAAGCAATTTTAAATTCCAATATCGTTACATATATTTATATATTTATATTCTATTACCAATGTGCTAAAAATATATTTAATAGCCTGTAATTTTCATGTGTACAATGAAGACTAAAGAAAACTACTTGAAAAGCCCAGCACTGAATTAAATGAATAAAAACTTTTTGTTTTTGTATAAAACAATATATTGTCCATTTCATTTACATTTGAATCTTATGTGTGTGTAGACACAAGTTTCGAAATTTTGTGGTCATAAACTCGCGAATATTTTGACTAAATCGATTTGCAGTGTGTGCTATATAAATAGAATGTTAATGGAATTCAAAAAATATATTGATTATATCTCATTGTCATAATTAGAAATTTAGAAAAAAACAAAAATGATTTCGTATAGCGCGTAATGAGATCAAGTATTACAAGTATATATACATATATATGTGATTGGCGTTGCAACCGTTTAGCCGGTTATAGCCGAATCGACGAAAGTGCGTCACTTCTCTCTCTCCTTCGCAGTTCGGCGCCAGTTGGAGATCCCAAGTATAACCAGGTCGCTTCCACCTGGTCCCTCCAACGGAGTGGAGGCCTTTCCCTTCCTCGGCTTCCTCCGGCGGGTACTGCATCGAACACTTTCAGGGCTGGAGTGTTTTCGTCCATTGGGTGGCACAGGGTGGCACAAACGTACATTTAGATTTGAATTGGTGTCGCAATTGATCAGACAGCAGTGTGCAGAAGAGTAACGAAGTGCAAGGATTAACAATTAACAATCCTACAGTAGCACAATAAAAAATAAGCTCACATAATTGACCTCTTCATAGTATTGACTAATGTGTGTCTAAGAACGTTTTCCTGCTCTTCTTTGATGATATCTCAAGAGTAAAGTTCTCGGCAGCTTGACACAAGTAATTGTCTCTTGATATGTGTTAAGCTGTCATCGCATAACATATGGTTGACATAATTTTCAATAAATGAAATCCATATTTGTCTTTTTTTATAATAAATACACTTTTATCTCAATTTTCGACAGTTTTCAAGCATAAATCGCCCGATGCCGCTGCAATTTCACGTTCGATATTCGTACGAAGTTCATCAATCGTCGCTGGTTTATGGCATAGACTAGGGCTCTTAAAATTATTCGATTAACCTGAAAACCGATTATTCGAATATCCGGTTTGTAACCGTTCGTACGAATATTAACCGGTTAGCACTATTCGGTTAGTCGCAATGTTCCGACTATTCGAATAGTCGTTCTACTGCGGTTATTCGAATAGTTATACTGTCACTATTCGAATAAATGAAAAAAAAAACAAAACGATTTTTGCTAAGGCCAAAACCAGATATATGTCCGTATTTTCCAGATATATACAATGTGCGGTATAAATCGGTTGAGAAGTGTTCTGGCAGAAGGGCACGAGCAAAACCGACCACTGACCGACCCAAAAAAACCGGTTCTTCACAGAATACCGACTACCCACTCGTCGAAGTTTTGCCCCAAAACGCCCCAAAGCCCCACCCACCGACCGCCCAGACTGCCACGAGTGTGTCCCAAAAAAAAAACCGGTTCCAAAAAGTAACCGGTTACTGCAGTACTAGGCATATGTCGCAAAAAACCGAAAAAATTCGGCAGCAAGTGGGTAGGGGTATAGATAGCGAACTCAAGAAACATACCACGCAGTGTTGTATCAGCCATATTTTAATTTTGCATGTGAAAAAACAACAGTGTTGGTATGACAGTCATAAAAAAATAGCGAGTTTTTTGTGAGTTTTAATGTTTCACTGTTTTCAATAAAAATAAGAAAATTAATGAACTTGCACTATTCGAATAGTCGACAACGAACGGTTAACCGAATAGTCGAAAATGAGCGGTTAATCGAATAGTCGATGACTGACGACTATCCGAATAGTGCAAACCGAATATTATTATTCGAATAATGCCCTATTCGGTTAATTCGGTTAGTCGATTAGTCGAATACCAAGAGCTCTAGCATAGACCATAGACTTTACGTAGCACCACAGGAGATAGTCTAACGTCGTCAATTCGCACGAACGAGGCTGCCAATTGACTTAGCCATTTCGAGAGATAACACGTTCACCAAACTTGGTTTTCAATAAATCGGCTGTGACATTCGTTGTGTAGCTTGTGCCGCCATCCTGTTCGAACCACATATTGTCCAAAACCGTATCATCCAACTCGGGCCAAAAATATTCCATTATCATTGAGTAGTAGCGGTTCCCATTCACAGTAACGTGCGGGTCTTGATCCTCACGGAAGAAGTACGGCCCAATGACGCGTACGTGTGGATTACTGTCTAACCAATAACGCATATTTTACTTTTTCAAGAAGCCATTCAGCCAGAAATGAGCCTAATCGCTACGTAGGACGTAGCGCTCTTAAAGTTGAGGACACTGACTCTGAATTTCGGTAGTAAATTTTAATAATTTCAACTCGTTAATGGATCGTATATCATTCCATGATGAAATGGCAAATCTTACTGAAGAGAAGTGTCAAAAGAGGGGGGGAAAATATGACGTCGCTTGTTGTTCCTATCCATCTACTTTTGTAGCGTCCCCTTTGAAAAACTTTTTATACTCTCGCAACAAATGTTGCTAAAGAGAGTACAGTTGATCTCCTTTTTACACGGTTTATTTTTGCACCGTTTTTTTTTACACGGTGTTTTTGAACACTTCCCAGTTACCATTTTTACACGGTTTTATTTTTTTTACACGGATTTTTTATTTTAATTGTATACTTTTTTGCAATAAAATCAAAATTCCATCCGTCAATACGTCACAAATCCATTGCTGTTAATAGAATTTAATAAATTCTAAATTAGGTTTAAACTAAAAAATACAAATCTTAGACAACAATTTCAATACGTAAACAAATAAATGAAGCTGTATGAAGAGTAAGAAAAAAGAAGACACAGCGATTAATGACGGAACTTTGAAAATTATTATTTTTTTACCATTCCCAGAATAGTTGTTGTTTGTTCCTTCTAACAGTAATATGTACATACATATAATACCAGAAAAGTCTATAACAACAACAACAGTGAAAATTCTCACTGTTCGAATAGATAGAATTTCATGTAAAATTAGATCTTTTTTACACGTTTTCTATTTTTTGCACGATTTTTTTCTTAAATTGGTCCCAATAGTGAGTTTTATATAAAAATTTGATTGTTTTTACACGGTTTTTTTTTTTACACGAGTAATTTACTGTCCCAGTTAACCGTGCAAAAAGGAGATCAACTGTATTATAGTTTTGTTCACATAACGGTTGTTTGTAACACCCAAAACTAAACGAGTTAGACATAGGGTTATATATACCAAAGTGATCAGGGTGAAGAGTGGAGTTCAAATCCGAATGTCTGTCTGTCCGTCCGTCCGTCCGTCCGTCTGTGCAAGCTGTAACTTGAGTAAAAATTAAGATATCTTGATGAAACTTGGCACACTTATTTCTTGGCACCATAGGAAGGTAGGAAGGTCGAAAATGAGCAAAATCGGACCACTGCCACGCCCACAAAATGGCGAAAACCGAAAACACATAAAGTGCCATAACTAAGCCATAAATAAAGCTATGGAAATAAAATTTAATATGAAGGATCGCACTATGAGGGGGCATATTTGGATGTAATTTTTTTGGGAGGTGGGCGTGGCCCCGCCCCCTACTAAGTTTTTTGTACATATCTCGCAAACCAATAAAGCTATATAAACCAAACTTTCTGCAGTCGTTTTTTTTAGCCACTTCCTAATACAGTCCAAAAATGAAAGAAATCGGATCATAACTACGCCCACCTCCCATACAAAAGTTAGGTTGAAAATTACTAAAAGTGGGTTAACTTACTAACGAAAAACGTCAGAAACACTAAATTTCACATAAGAAATGGCAGATGAAAGCTGCACCCAGATTTTTTTACAAAATGGAAAATGGGCGTGGCGTCGCCCACTTATGGGTCAAAAACCATATCTCAGGAACTACTCGACCGATTTCAATGAAACTTGGTTTGTAATAGTTTCCTTACATCCCAATGATATGTTGTGAAAATAGGCCAAATCGCTTCACAACCACGCCTACTTCCTATATACCAGAACTTTGAAGACAATCTGAATCGTTTACTTTACAATATATAAAGAAAGTACTAGTGAAGATATCGATGAAGAACTTTGCACAAATACTATGTTAATAGTGTGGCAGCCCCATTCTAAAAATCGCCGAAATCGGACTATAGGTTTTTAAGGCCCCATATATCGAACACGAGGACCTCGGTGCTTCTAACCTAATATTATGGTTTCACACTTTCAATGGACTTTATACAATATATATGACGAATATGTGGGTCAAATTGTGTATTATATAATATAAATAAAGTTAAATAAATAAATTGCGAGAGTATAAAATGTTCGGTTACACCCGAACTTAGCCCTTCCTTACTTGTTATATTTAAAAATGGTTTAAGTTGACTTAAGAAATTATTTTAAGTCATTATTAACGAGTAATTCGAGATTCGACATTGAATTCTATCTTTAATAATATTTCTAAATAAATCAATTAAATCACTTTAAGTTAACTTTACGTACTGACTTATAGATATAAATATGTCTTCCAGCACTTAAGAACGTTTCTCAACATTCTTCTTTTTATATAATAGCATGTAATGTAAAATGTACAATAACCAATTGATATTATTAATGAATTGTTGTGCCGTTATAGTAATACAACAAGAAATATTTCATTAACAATTACCATCTTAAAGTTTCATGTTACAAGAACATTATTTACACTTAACTTAACAACGTAACTCAAAGCTCACAAGTAAAGCAAGGCAGTCAAGTGACACTACAGCCGCTCCAAAACACGATAACTCGTTACTCGTATAAACAAACAATCCTTCAACTGAATTTCTAATGTATTAAAACAAAAGCAGAAAACACTTAAATATCAAATAAGGGAGAACAAAAGTCGGGTGGATTATTAAATACTCTTCCTCTGCTTTCACCAGCGGTTACTGCATCGAACATTTTAAAGTTGGAATGCTTTCCTCCATTCGGACAACATGACTCGTTCGGGCTTTTGCACCATCGAGTAGGATAGGAATAATGATCGACTTGTAGAGTTTGGTTTTGTTTCCTCGAGAGAAGAAAAATTTTCAATTGCCTACTAAGCCCAAAGTACCACCTATTGGCAATAGGATTTCGAGGCTGACATTGTTGGTGTTATTGATGCTGGTTCCAAGATAGACGAAATTATCTACAACTTCAAAATTATGACCGTTTGTTTGATGAAAGGAGAAATTTCCTTTTGTCCTCATACACTACCAGACCCCATAACTTCGCTTCCTTATCTAATCTGCAAAAATTAGAACAAAAGGCACGGTTATTGAGGTCAATGATATCAATATCATCAGTACACTCTTATAGAAGATTGTACCTTCTCTTTTTAGCTCTGCAGCTCGTATTATTTTCTCCAGCAAATGATTAAAGAAGTCAAACGATAAAGAATCACCCTGTTTGAAACCTCGTTTGGTATCAAACGTCTCGGAAAGATCCTTCCCGATTCTGACGGAGCTTTTGGTGTTGCTTAACGTCAGTTTACACAGCCAAATTCAGACAATGAGGCAGCTTCTTTTCGTGCTGTCAAAAACAGCTTTAAAATCAACGAGATGTGTATTTTCCAAGCTTTGGCGCATGGTGAATATCTGGTCTATTGTAAGCTTTAGTACTGCTTAGCTCATGATGCTAAACTTATTAAATATGAAACTTATATAGAGGCGAACTGCTGGAAATGTCAGGAACGAGGTGCAATAGAAACAATGAAGCATCTGCAGTGCACTTGCCCTGCATTGTCAAGGCAACGACTTCGCTACTTGGGGTCTCACAATATGAGAATCTGGAAGAGGTTGAGTGAAGCCACAAAAACTTTAAAAATTCGCGTTAAGCGCAGGCATCCTATATGATGACTACTCCTCGTGGACAACGTGACGGCACTCCATCTGGTATCGTAAAGAACCAAAACTGGTCTATGTGTGGTGTATTGGCATACCAGTATAACCTAACCTAACCTAACCTATATAGTGACCATGCCCACTTTTAAACATTTTGAAATCCTCAGATGCGCTGTTATTTTTCATCAAGATATATAAAATGTTAATTCTTTGCACAGACAGACGAACACATACACAGTCGTTTAAAATAATTAATTGCTTTATATCTACCTCTATTTATTTGATATAGTATAAGCAAACACTCGATAAGCAAAACGATTATACTTATGGCAAAATTAAGTAATGGTATACAAATTCAAGGAAAATCAAAAGTGTTAATGTCATGGTTATAATGACTATAGGCAGTTAATGAGTGACTGTGCCGCTAATTGCATGAAACTCTAGTGGGATTGACATCTAGAAACCCCAATACAAACAAACGTGCACAAACTGATATAAAGTATATGTATGTATATATTAATACGTCCAGCTGAAAGCGATATTATTTGTTAATGACAAATATTGTTTTTTTTTCGCTTGTTAGTTATTTGTTCTAACTTATTCAATTCAGAAAGCTTCATGATTCAAAATGGGAAAATATTTTCTCACTTTATCAATGAAAATATCCTTAGAAATAAAGAGTTTTACAATAAGGGGGTTAAAAATTAAATAGAAACCAATAAGGAAAGACTAGGTTCGGGTGCAACCGAACATTTTATACTCTCGCAATTTGTTGCTATATTTTTATTAAGATAACACACAATTTGACCCATAAATTCGGCATAAAGTTTAATAGAATAACGAAAATCATCGTATATAGTATATGAGGGCTGAGGTAATTCCTGAACCGATTTCACTAATTTTCACCAGCAAGGTACACTATATCCAAGACTATACGCTCACTTAATTTGTTAAGATATCTCACATATTAACCAATACATATATGCGGAATAAAGCCCACCGTATCTTTGAAAAACCTATATGTAATTAGTATATGGAAGCTAGGATATGTCATGACTCGATTTTCATAATTTCATTGTTTTTTTCATATTAGAAGAAAACAATTTCCTCTGAATTATATTAAATTATCTGATAGATTTACACATATTTTCGATTAAAATTTACCTTAGGCGCTGAGTTGAACATGTTCGATATCTGGGGCCTTGGAAAGTTATAGTCCGTTTTAGGCAATTTTTTCACAAATGAAGCCAGAGATGATATGCACTATTTGTGTAAAGTTTTATTCCGCTATCTTCATCGGTTCCATATGTATACATTATAAAGTGAAGCAATCAGATGGAATTCGTGTTATCAGGGTGTCAAGAAAATATTATACACCGAATTTTAATGAAATCTGTCGAGTAGTTCCTGAGATATGGTTTTTGACCCATAAGTGGGTGATGCCACGCCCATTTTCCATTTTGTAAAAAAATCTGAGTGCTGCTTCTTTCTGCCATTTCTTCTGTAAAATTTTGTGTTTCTGGTGTTTTTCGTTAGTGAGTTAACTCACTTTTAGTAATTTTCAACATAACCTTTGTATGGGAGGTGGGCGTGGTTATTATCCGATTTCAACTATTTTAATGGTGTGTGATGGGGTACGTAAGGGAAACGACTGCAGAAAGTTTGGTTCATATAGCTTTATTGGTTTGCGAGATATATATAAATAACCGATTTGAGGGCGGGGCCACGCCCATTTCCCAAAAAAAACATCCAAATATGCCCCTTCTAACTATCTAACTCTTTTATTTCTGGGTGGCACAAACAATCGTTATGTGAACAAAACTCTAATACTCTCTTTTGCAACTTTTGTTGCGAGAGTATAAAAACGGTTTGGGATATCAATGAAATTCTTTATTCCTGTAAAGGTACTTTCGATACCATTATGTATGGAACTCGATTTCTTTTGCATAGCCACCACGTGTAAGTTTGTAGAGGTCCAGACGCTGAACCCAATTTTCGGTGATTTTCAAGCATAAATCGGCCGATACTGCTGCAATTTCTCAATCGATATTCGTACGACGTTCACAAATCGTCGCTAGCTTGTTTGCATTGATCATAGACTTGATGTATCCTCACAGAAAATAGTGTAATGGCGTCAAATCGCATGACCTAGGCGGCCAATTGACTAAGCCATTTCGTGAGATAACACGTTCACCAAACTTTGTTTTCAATAAATCGATTGTGACATTCGCATTCCTGTTGGAACAACATATTGTCCAAGTCCATATCAAAATTATTCGGTTATCATTGATCGGTAGCGATTCCCATTCACAGTAACATGCCGATTTTGATCATCACGGAAGAAGTACGACCCATTGACGCCACCGGCCCATAAACCGCACTAAACCGTAATTTTTTCGGGATGCATTGGCCACTCAAGGAGTACGTGTGGATTGCTGTCTGATCAATAACGCATATTTTGCTTATTGACGAAGCCATTCAGCCAGAAATGAACCACTGACTCTGAATTTCGGTAGTGAATTTTAATTATTTCAACTCGTTGTTGGATCGTATTTATATCTTTCCATGATGAAATGGCAAACCTTACTGAAGAGAAATGTCAAAAGAGCGGGACAAAATATGGCGTCGTTTTCTGTACCTATCGGCCTACTTTTGTAGTGTTCCTTTTGAAAAATGCTTTAAGAATATAATATTGGATTGTGTACAATGTATAACCAATACGAGCAAAAAAATACTGCATTAAAATAAAAATATAAAAAGGTTACTCATACGCCATGTTACACACTGCATTATTCTGAACATGGCTCGTCAATACCTATACCATAACTGCGATAAAATTGAAACTCATTAAACCAATTTTTCATGATCATTATCGTAGAAAAAGCAGCAAATAATCATGACCGATATATTTCGCTTGCATTGGTGGTGCCATCGGAAGGAGAGGCTAAGTTGTTATCAAATCCACCCACGTATGTGGTAAACCTATATCGTACTTCGACCTAGAGGTGTAGAAATGGAAGAAAATAACATATGTTATTTTTCAGTATAATTCAAAATTCATCTAACCTCATCATGGAATGTCAATTATTGCATGACTTGGATCGATCAGCCATTTAGTTGCACCTGTTGAATAAAGTGGTACATGCAAAAAAAACACAAACTGCAACGCAATTAGCATGCGCACATGCAGGTTCACAGTAATTAAGCAGGTGTAATCGAAAATTGCAATCTCAGCATTAATAATGTGCATATTAGTACGAGTAATTATGTAAAATAAATACTAATAGTTTGGATTTTTTTAATGTATGAAGTTAACGTATTAAATATTATTTATTAATATTTCATATTATTGCAATTATACTTATTCTCCTTCATCTTTCTAGTTTCTAACGCATTTGCTTCCTTCTTTCCCATTGCAGCATTTAACCATCACATAGTTAACCAGCGTACGTCCCTGCCCCTGGGTTGTCAGAAAAAAAAAACACAAAATGCCGACAACAGTATCAGATCTCACACTGCCATCGGCAACTACTGCCGCTATATCAACGACAGCAATACCAATAACAACAACAACGAAATCTATGCGTAATGGCATGCATTTGCAAAACGAACAACAACAACAACAACGAAGTACAGATCAAAATGACAAAAATGAGAAAAATGGTTTAAAAGCGTGTGAAGAAGACCGACAGTTTATAATTAAGTATCGACAAAAATATTACGATATAAGACGTTTTCTACAGAATCATCCGGGTGGCATGAATACACTACGCGGCCTTAACAATAGTGATATGACAACACGTTTCCTGCACGCACCACCACACTCGGACGCTGCCATGTACCTGATGAAGGAATATGAAATCAAGCCGACACAATTGCTGAATGGTGCCAAAAGGAGGCATCGGCTGCAGGAAAGTGCGCACAGCGAATTGCATGGGGTGGATAATGAGCAGCAGCAGCAAGAAGCCCTCGTAGAGTCCACTGAAAATGGCATAGAACTGTTGGGTGATACGTTGCATGAAGAAGACAAAAACAATAATCAATTGGACGAGAGTATGGAGGTGAGTGTAAGAAATTGTGAATATATTTAGTTGAGGAGGGGAATGGTAAATGAAAAAAATGTAGAAGTAATTTTTTTAAACAATTAAATTAAATTAAATGTATACTTTCAGTAAAACTTCGTTTTGTTTTTATACTCTCGCAACAAAGATGCTAAAGAGGGTATTATAGTTTTGTTCACATAACGGTTGTTTGTGTCACCAAGAAATAAAAGAGTTAGATATGGGGTTATATATATATAAATGATCAGGATGACGAGTGGAGTTGAAATCCGGATGTCTGTCTGTCCGTGCAAGCGATAACTTTAGTAACCATTGCCACGCCCACAAAATGGCGAAAACCAAAAACACATAAAGTGTCATAACTAAGCCATAAATAAAGTTATAAAAGTAAAATTTGGAATAAAGGATTGCACTAGGAAGGGGCATATTTGGATGTATTTTTTTTGGGGAATTGGGCATGACCCCACCCCCAAATCGGTTATTTATATATATCTCGCAAACCAATAAAGCTATATAAACCAAACTTTCTGCAGTCGATTCTCTTACGTACCCCACCACACACCATGAAAATAGTTGAAATCGGAAATAACCACGCCCACCTCCCATACAAAGGTTAGGTTGAAAATTACTAAAAGTGAGTTAACTCACTAACGAATAACTTCAGAAACCCTTACACAAAGAGTGCATATCATCTCTGGCTTCCTTTTTTGAATAAATTGTCGAAAACGGACCATAACTTTTCAGGGCCCCAGATATCGAACATGTTGAACTCAGCGCCTAAGGGTAAATTTTAACCGAAAATATGGGTAAATCTCTTAGATAATTTATTGTAATTCAGAGGAAATTATTTTCTTCTAATAGTGTTTTGTTCCAAAAATTATTAAAATCGGGTCATAACAACTCCTAGCTCCCATATACCTAATTATAGGTCTTTCAAAAATACGGTGGGCTTTATTCCGCATATATGTACATATGTATTGGTTAATATGTGAGATATCTTAACAAAATTAAGTGAGCGTATAGTCTTGGATATAGTGCACCTTGCTGGTGAAAATTAATGAAATCGGTTCAGGAATTACCTCAGCCCTCATATACTATATATGACGATTTTCGTTATTCTATTAAACGTTATGCCGAATTTATGGGTAAATTTGTGTGTTATGTAAATAAAATTTCTTCAATAAATTGCGAGAGTATAAAATGTTCGTTTACATCCGAACTTAGCCCTTCCTTACTTGTTTTTCTTTGGTTAAGTATAAAAGTGGAGTTTTTATTTTGTATGTTACTTTGTTGAGGATTTCAAAATATCATAAATTTTAATTTTTTTTATTTGAATTTGCATATATTGCTTATGTGTAATACATATGTATGTACATATCTTCCTAAATAATCTTATCATTTTTGTGAAAGAAACATTTATTATCTTGCTTGCAACGTTGGGTTTTCACGCATTTGCATTTACATAACAATTTTATGATTATTGTCATAAACAGATAATTTCTATTGTCGATAGCAATTCACACCTAACTTTTTGGATAACTGCTTCAGTGCAATATGTGCTATAAAACTTTTATTTAAACTATACCCCTTTCATTTCTGGTATTTTAAAATAAAGATAACTATAAAACTCTTCCTACACTAGTTAATACAAAAAATAGATAAGATTGCATATTTTTGAAATAATCGTAAATTAACGCCAACTATATATATAGTAGTTTTTAATTTTAACGGAAACCGCTTATAATGAACAAGCAAATATTTTACATTGAGTACCTTAAATAACGAATATCGGGGATTTGTAAGTACTCGGTTTAACGAACACCATGAAGAAGACAAATGTAGACAGAGAAAATTGTAAAAAATATTTTTTAAAATCAATGGGCCTAATCATTGAATCCGCAGCGAATTCGATTTCGATACGATAAAGATTTTCGATCGAAAATGTTCATGCAATCATTGATTCCGTCGATAAACTGCTTTACCCCAAAGTGAGAACGTAAAACTGTTTTATCGACAAATGCGACAAAATGGAAAAAGTGTCTGTGCTTTTTGCTTTATTCAAAAAAAAATAATACTGACATTTAACTATTGAGAAATTTCTTTCATAAAAATATTTAATTCTCCAGAGGCTCTTTGAGAAAATTCTTTCGCTATTTCGAGTGGGCAACTTTATAAACATTTTTAATTCATTTTTGTTAGTCCGTTTTTGTCTCTCGTCTCTAAAATACCCATTTAAAACATGATTTAGTCCGTCATCAGTAATTGGGCCTAATCATTGAATCCGTAGCGAATTCGATTTCGATACGATAAAGATTTTCGATCGAAAATGTTCATGCAATCATTGATTCCGTCGATAAACTGCTTTACCCCAAAGTGAGAACGTAAAACTGTTTTATCGACAAATGCGACAAAATGGAAAAAGTGTCTGTGCTTTTTGCTTTATTCAAAAAAAATAATACTGACATTTAACTATTGAGAAATTTCTTTCATAAAAATATTTAATTCTCCAGAGGCTCTTTGAGAAAATTCTTTCGCTATTTCGAGTGGGCAACTTTATAAACATTTTTAATTTATTTTTGTTAGTCCGTTTTTGTCTCTCGTCTCTAAAATACTCATTTAAAACATGATTTAGTCCGTCATCAGTAATTGTTTACATAAAAACTTCCAAATGGTTTATTTCTTTTACATTTCCGCAACTCATTCACCAACGGATAGATTTTGAGCAAAATTTTCGATTTTGCGGATTCAATGATTTCGTAATTAGCGACATCTATTAGCAGCGTAATGTATTTTTTCGAGTCGGTAAGTGAGTTCAATGTGATCGTAAATTTTATTTTCGATACGGATTCAATGATTCCGACGTAAAATTTTTCGATCGAATCGAACCATTTTTCGATCGAAACGGATTCAATGATTAGGCCCATTGTTTCTAAAAACTTTCAAATGGTTTATTTCTTTTACATTTCCGTAACTCATTCACCTACGGATAGATTTCGAGCAAAATTTTCGATTTTGCGGATTCGACGATTTCGTAATTAGCGACATCTATTAGCAGCGGAATATATTTTTTCGAGTCGGTAAGTGAGTTCAATGTGATCGTAAATTTTATTATCGATACGGATTCAATGATTCCGACGTAAAATTTTTCGATCGAAACGGATTCAATGATTAGGCCCAATATTTTTCCATTCCATATGCGGTTAAAAAATTGATTTGTATTTTATATAACTGACTTAAGTACAAATCTTTTTAATTAGAAGTAATTCTATGCAATTTTTAACAAATTTGCTTGAAATTATAAATTTCAATGTTTGCATATTGCAAATTATACAAAAACAATTGATATAAGTGTCAATAAATAGTTTGAACACGCCGTTATTCAAGAAAAACGATTCTTTATATTAGAAATAATATATTTCATTTATAGATATGAGTACATAACCAATAGGTAGTTTTCTGGTTATTTATTTTGTTTACATAGAACTTCACAAGTTACTTATCATACATGCGCACTCATACAATTACGCACATTTGAATTCATGTAAAGTTACCGAATCAAAATTCCTCAAATATATATACATATGTATACACACCGCTATAACTAGACATGTAAATATCTTAGGAGAACCTATATATAAGGGGAAAAATTACAATGTCGATAACAAATAAGATTGATTAAAAATATGGGTTAATATGTTATGGCAATGACATTGATGTCATCGTAATGTCTTAAAGTATATTTTTTGCACATTTTTTACATTTACATTTTTTTTGCCTCACTGGCTTTAATCAAATATATACATTTTTGCTCAAACGTATCTTTGTTGTTGTTTTTTTGTTGCCAAATGTACTATTCCTTTTGCTTCAGATACACCTTAGACTTGGAAAAGACGCGTATATCGGTTTCGAGCAGTTTTAGTTCCTTCTCGATTTCTGCTTTGCGCACACGCATACGTAAAGTTTCCGTTGTCATAGGCATGCGATTCAGTTCATTTATAAGTGCTTTGAATCCTGTAGGTTATTAAATTTTACAATTAAAAAAATATACAAATAGTTATTTTCAACTTTTCTCACTGGTTTCAGCTGACTGTAGTGCCGCCTGACGCTCCTTATCCGATAGCGGGTAATGACCAGGCGGGCAATTGGGGTCACGTTCACTTTGACGTTGGCGTTGTTCCTCCTTCTCACGTTTCTCACGCTCCAAATAACGAGGCAGACTTATGTTATCACGCGCTACAAGCATAAATCAAATAATAATAATTAAAATATTAATTAAAATAAAATTAATCAAAGTATTGATGATTAAAATAATAATAATTAATAACTGCATTATATTGAGTACACTATATTTTAACTCACAACCCAATTTGTGTATGCTACCACCAGAACGTTTCTTAGTCAAATCTGTATTGCTTTGCTGTGAAGCATGTGAGATGTTGGTATGACGACTACGACCAGATATGGAAACAGCCTCAACACCACCGCTATTTCCCATGGCGCCACAATCTTCATCAATATCAATACCACAGTCACCACCACCACCGCCGCCATAACCATTACTTAAAGACATATTCTCGAAGTTGGCACGTAAATCACCTTGTACATGTGGTTGCATACGGTAGCGCAGTGGTTGTTGTTGCTGTTTATCTGGTGGTTCATATGATGCTTGCATTGTCGTTGTTGCTGGCAATCCATCGCTTTCTACCATATTATAACCATTGGTGAAGTGTTGTTGTGAACATGGCGTCGGTGCAAAATTGTACTTTGATGATGATTCGGGTGCATACAAACGTTCAACATTTTCATTATGAACCATATCGGCATCACCACCTCCGAGTACTTCACCTTGTGTTTGTCCGTTATATTGTTGCACATAATTATTTGTATCCTCACGTTGTACGTATGGATCCTCCATTTGCTGGTGCATAGCATACATACGTTCATCTGCATTCCCTAAGTCCCTTTGGTCCGGTTCGGCTGGTGGATAAAAAGAGTTTCGACTCTGCGCATCGTTTACAGTATGTTGTGAACGCGGAGTGTAGTTTGGTTGTAAACCATTAAAGCGTGAATGACATTCATTGGCAGTACAACTATTAAATTAGAATATAGTAATTTAATTGATAAAACGTATATTTTCGTTAATGACATGCACTAACCGTTTCAAAGCGTCATAAAGAAATTCTTCGTCTTGTATATCTTCCGTTTGCACTTGTTTATGTACAGATTTGATTGTTGTTGTGCTATTTGTACGCGAAACGCTACGTCTACTAATATGATTGGCACAATCGCCAGCAACAGCAGCTCCCATTACGCGACCACTGGGAACGCGTGTCAGTGAAGGGCAACGCGCCAACGTTTGTTTCTATAGAAGAGATGATTAAATTTTTATGTTAGTTCTGCATTTAGTTACAGAAAAAAAAAATTAAATTTTAGCGCTTACATCTAGTATGTTACTATTGTTACGTTGTTGAGATTGCGAACGGCGTCCGGCATATTTTTGTTCCCGTAATAGTTGTTCTTGCTGCTGTTGCATTTTACTCTTATTAGTCACTCGTTGTAATTCACGTAAACTCAATTTATTCTCCCGCAAGAAGTTCCGACGATTACGATCCATCTCTTTATTTGGAGGAAACAATCAAAAATTATTTAGTTTCCCTATTTTGTACAAATAATGCAAATAACAAAAATCTTGCCAATATAAACAGTATGTGTTCCTTGGTTGCTCCTGGCAACCGATAAAAGCACAAACAATGGCAACAGAAGCCTTTGAACACACACTTATTTCTAATTATATGCTGTAATTGCTTACCGTCGACTGCCATACTTACTGGGGACACTGAAAATACCCTTTAATGTTTCCATGGGTTTCACTGACGCCGCAGAAATTGCACTTTTACTGCGTGTCTCTACCACTCCTCCGTTGCTCATGCATGAGCTGCTCTCGTTTCTTCGCTTATTTCCCTCCGTTTTACTGCTTTTACTGCGTTATAAACTCAGACAAAATAAATATTTCTCTCACGAATTGTAAAAATAAAAATTTTCAAAATAAAATTTGAAAAATTTTGAAGTTTACGTTCCACGATTTTGACTTTTTTGTGTGTGACAGCAATTGTGGAATCTCAGTGGCAATTTGTTGACATTCTTCAGAAAAAACTCTCTCTGCATTCTGCAAGTGTACAGAGAATGTAAAATATATATATATATTATACGTTCTCTGTACGTTCTCTGGTGTATGTCAAAAGTGTACTGTTTGTTTTGATATGGTTTATGGCAGTGGTGCCAAGTTGTTAAAGGAAAGCAAACTGAATGCGTCGTATTTTGAAGGTTATATTAACGATTGTTTTGTGTATATCCAACAGTTAGTACAATTTCAATTATATTTAATTTTACTTACATATAATTACAATTTTTTTTTGTTTATAAAATTTTAATGTATAATTTTGAAACAATGATAATTATTCGTTATTCTCATGCATTTCAGCATCTTGTGGATTGGTCAAAAGCCATGCTACCACAAATTTCGTACATAACCCGGCATTATGATGAATGGGTGCATAAACCAGTAGATAGACCGTTGCGTCTTTTCGGCCCAACATATCTGGAGGTGTTTACGAAAACTCCGTGGTGGGTTGTACCATTATTTTGGATACCCGTCATTTGCAAGTGCTTGTGGGATGAGTTTTCACCTATTTGGAATACAACCAACTTAAGCGGAGTAAGCACTTAATCATATTGCCTCATAACTTAGCTAAAATTTGTTTATTTTTTTCAATCCACAGTTAACGCTTTTGACCGCTTATTTTGGTGCCGGTGTACTTTTTTGGACTTTACTTGAATATGTGCTGCATCGCTTTGTATTTCACATGAAGGTGGACGCTAATACGAATCCACTGTTGTGCACATTTCATTTTATGATACATGGACTGCATCATAAAGTGCCTTTCGATTCGAAGCGTCTTGTTTTTCCACCACTGCCGGGCGTAATAATTGCCAGCATACTTTACGCGCCAATCAGTTTTTTATTGCCACAACCACGTATTTTGTTAGCCGGCGCACTTTTAGGCTATCTATGCTACGATTTGATGCATTACTACCTCCACTATGGAAATCCTTCAGTGCAACGTACACGCTTCATGTACAACATGAAACGCTATCACTATCAACATCATTTCGCACATCAGGATATGGGCTATGGTATTAGCAGTCCACTATGGGATATCGTATTTAATACACGAATACATTTACGTAAACTACGTTACACATTGCGTTGGCGGTAATTGAAGTTTTAAATCAACGCATTACAAAATATATTTAAGTTTAATGTTATTATTATTTAAACATTATTGAAATGTAGATTCCTTCAATGCCGCCTGGCAATGGCTTATGAACAATGTTTTTTTTTTACTAATAATAGTACATACTTTTTATAAGTAAAATATCACCAAAGAAAAAATATATGATAGATCATTCCTAAACCTGTGCGTACACGTTATTTTAGTAACACGCATTCAGCCACTTTAACGTCGCTGGCTATCGCCAAACTTGATTGATTTTTTTATGTATTTTTGGTAGCTTTAATCATTCAATAAGTATTAAGTGCCTTACTATATAGACATTGAGTAGTTTTGTACACATGCAAAAAGAAAACAAACCAAATAAAAAGTTACTTTAGAGGAAAAAAAGTGTATGTGTGTATTACTAATTTAGTTCCTTAAAGAGAAATGCAAGCGGTCAAACAGCACAATCTACTATTAGACGCTGTAGTGTATTGCTGTTAACTGAAAAAATCAATTGGCAAATGAAAGGAACCGTTCCAGTGATCCAGTCCGTTACCCACATTTCTCCATATTGAATTGCTAATCACCCCATGTTTGTTAACCAATAAATCCGTAAAATGAAATTTAATAGACAACTTGTATAGTTTATGTTTTTAAGAGGTATATTTTTGCTTAATGCAAATTAATGAAAGCGAACTGAACAACAAGTGAAGCAACTAAAGTAATTTTAAAAATATGGTGCAATGATGGAATGCTTCAATGCATGTTCCGCTATTTCAATACAAAAATAAATAGGACGTTTACTACAGTTTTAGCATAAAAAATAAATATAAATTAGTACTTAAAATAGAGGGCTTTCAGTAGCATATATGAGTATATGTACGCTTAGTAGTTTACTGCTGCTGTTGGTAAGTTTGTTATTGTGACTTCAACTTCACGCGCCTGTCGTATTAAGCATTTAGATTATGATGAGTAAATGAATATAAAAAATATGGTAAGAGTAAAATATTGAGTTCCCTTCCAAAATAGTTAAAAATTTTATCAAATATATGTTGGCTACATCATCGATATCGCTACCATTCTAACAGCGTAGATTAATATGATGTAACTTGTGTACGTATAATACTTTAAACAAATTCATTAAATTTTCATTTTCTTTGCGTTATTTTCTACGGGAATTGCTTCGGATTTGCGTTTCTGATTTATCTTTGCCAGTGGTGCACATGTTGTACTCGCGCCAGTCGAGTCTTTTGTGGCCATCTTCCTACTCTCTTGAAGCTCTCTTAATTCACGTTGAATATTCTCGCGCTCAATGAGCAGTATAAGGGAGTTGCAACGTCGTTGTAGTTCAAGTGTTGTGCATGATTTTAAAAAAGAATCGGTGCGAATCTCTGGTGATGAGCTGCAAATACAAATTGTTTAAAAAATCACAATTTAATCATTTAGTATTTATTACTTACCGTATAGCGTCATGTAATTCTTTATACACATTTTCCTTGTCAGCACCTAGTTTGTGCAGCATGCATAACAGAAAACGGTCTTCACGTTCCACATAATTGTTATTCATATTATTGTCATATTGCAAGCGTAATTGGTTGAATGGTGCACGATAGCGTAACATCTGAAAAATGTTATCAATTTATACTTTACGTACATACTTTCCACTTTCTGTTCACCTCACCTTTTCATCTAGAACTTTTTTCATTGATAATCTTCGTTGCCTCTTCACTTTGCCGCGCTCAATTTGACCCATAATTCTTTCGATATCCTGCAGCTCATGGCAGCGCTCCCAAAATACTGCATTATATTCACTAACCTCCTCGTGGGTTTTACCTTCCACATCTTTTGCAATGTTTTCTATATCGTCACGACCGTATATCTCGTTCGCTTTAATAAACTGATCAAAATCACGTTTGGTCCATGTGGTGAAGCCCTGTGTTAAAAGTAATTCCTTTTCGGCAATCTCCTCTTCACTCAGCGGTTCGGCTTCATCGATTTGGCGTTGTTCCTGTCGTTGCATTTCAGTTGCCTCCGAGCCCAATTCGGGGTTTTTCGGCACTTCATAACCTACTGTTTTACGGAGATAGAAAAGCTCCTGTTTGAGCAGCTCTAAGAGACGTGGTGGAAAGAATTGAAAATCATGCACTATAGGTTGTTTGGGTGGGCGTGGCACTTTTGACGCTTTGGATTCGGTAACACATATATTAGCATATGCTGCACATTTAGCTTTACGTTCACGCTTCGGCAGTTCTATCCAATTCTCTATTGAATTTAATTTCTGTTTTTCTCTGTAGTCTTCACCCTCAAACTGGTAAACAGAAGTTGAACCGCTCTCACCGCCACCTGTATCAACAGTGAATGTGCGTAAAGAGCTCTCCCCCAACTTATCCAGTTTAGCTTTTTCTTCAACAGTCTTCGCCTCACCACGCTCTAAAATAGTGTCGATGTCTTCATCAGTTAATTCAGAGTCTTTGGAGGCGAAGACATGATTTGCGCCGAAACGAATGATATTTAGTATTTCGTCTTTCTTCAACTGTGCCGTTCTATTGTCAACCAAACGTCCTTGTTGTATAACCAATTTGTCAAGACGCAACTTAACTTCTGCACGCTCCACAATCTTTTCTTCCACCGTGTTTTCGGTGATAAAACGGAAAACGCGCACCTGCTTCTTTTGACCAATACGATGCGCACGATCCATAGCCTGTAAAAAATAGTTAAAAAGCAACTCATTAGATTAACTCGGCTACGAATTAAGAATTCAGCTGCAAATACCTGCAAGTCCATTTGAGGATTCCAATCCGAATCATAAATGATAACCACGTCAGCGGTTGCCAAATTTATGCCCAAACCACCAGCGCGAGTGGAAAGCATAAAAACAAATTTGGAACTATTTTCCATATTGTATTCTTGTATTTGTCTGTTACGATCCTCGTGCGGTGTTTGACCATCTAAACGACAATATTGATAGTTACGCCACAAACAATAATCTTCCAGTATATCCAACATGCGTGTCATTTGGGAGAATATAAGTACACGTGAACCTTGTGCTTGCAACTTAGGCAATAATTTATCGAGTATGACCATTTTGCCTGAGTTATAGACTAAATGTGTATCAGTGGTATACGGTGGACCGGGTTCGGCACCATCAAATAGATATGGATGATTGGTGCATTTACGCAACTGCATCAAAATATTGTGTAGACGCATTTTCTCCAATTTACCCGCACCATTCACCACATCAATATCTTTCATCAATACTTTTGTATACCATTCACGCTGCAGCTTTGAAAGACCGACAAATATTTTAATTTCCTTTTTGGGTTTAAGGCTACTCTCCACCTCAGCCTTGAGACGACGCAATAAGAATGGTTTCAATACAGCGTGTAAACGTGTAATAAGTGCATCGTCGCCTAGGCAAGTGTTTGTATTGAACCATTCATCGAAATCTTCCGATGAATTGAAGACGTCCGGCAACAAGAAATTTAACAAAGCCCACAATTCGTGCAAGTTATTCTGCAATGGCGTACCGGTTAGTAGTAGACGATTTCTTGATTTAAATTCTCGCAGAATTTCCGAGAGCTTGGACTTTTCGTTTTTGATACGATGTCCTTCGTCAATAACCATATAACGCCAATTGAATTTCTTGAAAACAGACTTTTCACGGATACACATTTCATACGAGGTGACGCAAACATCCCATTTTCCAGGTAATAATACATTACGTATAAATGTGTTTCGTGCGTCTTTGTCACCAATGACACAGACAGCTCGTAAAGAAGGACACCATTTTTTTAATTCGTTAACCCAATTTTGTAAAGTAGATTTGGGTACAATGATAATATGTGGACCAGCTTGATTTCTACAAGGAATGATGTTATAAATTTATATTTTGTAATTAATTCCAGTAAACTTACTTGAAATGTTTGAGATAGCCAATCAAAGAAATCGTTTGTAAAGTTTTACCCAAACCCATTTCATCGGCCAATATACCATTTATACCGTTTTCATATAGCGATATCATCCAGTTCAAGCCACGCACTTGATAGTCGCGCATTTCGCCATTTTTAATGTAACTGGGCGAACTCTCGAAACGAAAAATTCCATTCGATTGTGTATCATCCGCCAACAATTCGTCATCTTCCTCCCGCTCGGTCTTCCGTTGACGCTGGCTACAAAATATTTTTATTAATAACTATAGAGATTTTCTTTTACTTAAATGCGCTTACTCAGCAACGCCAACTTTTTGCTTCTCTTTGTTTTTGTTCTTTTTCGATCGTCCTTTAGGTTTGGTTGGGCTTTTCGAACTATTTGTCATGAAATGTGTAAAGATTTCTGTTTGTTTCAGCAAAAATTCAAATCGTTTGTCTCGGTCATTTTCAAGCTTGTTGTCAAAATCTACCTTCTTCCCAGCAGTGGATGTTGTTGCCTCCATAGTTTTTGCCTCCGAAGTTTTTTCAATCTATAAGACATTGGTTGGATGCATTTAAAAAATGTATTTTTTTGGCGCGTTTTTTTTTTCAAACAAGATAGCAGCCGGCGTGTCCAGCTGTTCGCATGGCCAAACAAATGCATATATGTGTATGTATATTTGTATAAGAATGCGTAAATAAGACTTCTCCCCATATTTCCAAGCTGTCGATTTTAACTTACCAAGTTGTTGTTAGCTTCCATTACATCGGCTTTCACTTCTCCTTTGATCATAGCCCTTTGCTTAACAATATTTTTTAAAATACTTGAATGAATATTATATCATTTCTTTTTAGATATAAATTGTATTTTTCACGAGTATTGAATTTTGCAATTTGCATACGAATTCGCACAATCAAATTTGACAGACGAACCAAGGTATAGGGGGACGTAATAATGGTAAATAAAAGAAGCAAAAAACGAAAGTAAAACAAGAACAAGAAAGGGAGCGCTAATTTCGGGTGTAACCAAACATTTTAAATACAGTGGAACTTCACTAACTCGAATCACCATATTCCACCAAAAAACTTCGAGTTATAGAATTTTCATTAAAACATACAATTTTTAAAAAAGCTGTAAAATATAGAGATATACCCAGTTTTATTTATTTACTTCGCATAAAGTTTTATGCCCATATGTATGTTGCAGTTCACTATTGTTTGACTCTTGTCGTCTGTATCCTATGCCTTTGTTATATGATTTATACAATCCATAAGTGTAATATCATATTTTTTATTCGCCTCCTTACGATATAGAGAGGCTTTTTTAAAATTCCGCCACGATAGTACAATTTTAAATTTTATATTATGCCCTGATCGAATAGTTCGTTTTATAGAAGGATATTTGTATGAAATTTGACTTCCATTGCCCATTCAAGAGTTCGAGTTATGGAGAACTTCCAGTTAAGGAAGTTTGAGTTATGGAAAGAAATTTGTATGGAATTTGATTTCTAAACGCTATTGCCGATTCAAAAGTTCGAGTTATAGAGATCTTCGAGTTATAGATGTTCGAGTTATGGAAGTTCCACTGTATATTCTCACAATTTATTTATTTATTTACTTTTTTTAAGAATATATAAAATTTGATCCATATATTCAGCATTAAGTCATCTAGAATAACGAAAATCATTATATATGGTGTATATGAGGGGCTGGCATAATTCCTGCACTGATTTCAACAATTATTGCCATCAAGTTACACCATATGCAATTATAATTTTGGTAAGATATCTCACATATTAACTGAAAATATACCGTATACATATGTATTTGTAAAACCTAATGTTAGGAATGTATATAGTATAGCTGGGGGACTTAACAATTTTTGCACAGAGTTACATTATTAAAAGTAAAATATTACCTCTGAATTGTTATAAAATATCTGAGAGATTTGCGGATATTTTATTAACAAACTAGCCACGGACACTGAAGTCTTTATAGTTCGATTCTGACAATACACAAATTTTTATTCCGATATCTTGGGAATCGATTTTTATATTTATTTTTATTATTGATTGAACGAATCTGATTTTAATCAAATTTGGGTTATATGGAAAGTGGGCGTAATCGGGAACGTTTTTTTATCATCCTCCTGATCATTTTGAATAGTTTTAAGTGTCACAAACAACAGTTAGGAGAACAAAACTATTATACTCTGTCCAACACGTTACGTGAGTGTAAAAAAAGTGTTTTTATTTTGGTATGATTTATGGCAGTGGTGCCAAGTTATTGAAAGAAAGCAAACTGAATGCGGCATTTGTTTAAGGGTATATTAACGATTGGTTCGTGAATATCCGACAGTTAGGACAATTTCATTTAAATTTGGTTTTACATATATTTACAAAATACTTATTTTTATTAAAAAAATATTAATGAAAATTAAAAAAAAAAAAACAATTGGCAACTTTTCTAATGAAAGGAGCTGCTATTTAACTGCACTATTCCAGTCACTGTTACAGTCCGTTACTCACATTTTTTCAAATTGAATTGCTAATCACCCCATGGTTGTAACCCAATAAATCCGTAAAATGAAATTTACTAGACAACTTGTATAGTTTATATATTTATAAGAGCTTGTGCACGCTTAATACAAATTAATGAAAGCGAACAAGACATTAAGTGAAGCAACTAAAGTAATTTTAAAAATATGGTGCATTGATGGAATTTTCAATGCTTGTTCGGCTGTTTCAATACAATAAATACATACGTTTACTATAGTTTTAGCATAAGAATGTAAATTTACTTAAATTAGTGGGTTTTCAGTAGTATATTTGAGTGCATATACGCTTATTAATTTACTGCTGCTGTTGATATATTGGTTTTTGTGGCTCCAACTTCAAGCGCTTGTTGTATTAAGCATTTAGATTATGATGAGTTAATGAATAAAAAAATATGGTGGTAGTGAAATATTCATAATGCTGCGTATGTTGATCTCCCCTTCAATAAAATAGTGAACAGTTTTATCAAATATATGTTGGTTACATCATCGAAATCGCTACCTTTCTAACAGCGGTCGGTTGTATTATAGATAAATATGATGTAGTTTATGTATGTATAATACTTTAAATCTATTTTTTCTTCTTCTTTGCGTTCTTTTCAACGGGCATTGCTTCTGATTTGCGCTTCTGATTGGTCTTTGCCGGTGGTGCACTCGTTGTACTCGCGCCAGTCGAGTTCTTGGCGGCCTTCTTCTTTTTCTCTTGACGTTCTTTTTCTTCGAGTTCAATATTCTCGCGCTCAATGAGCGTTATAAGTGTGTTGCATCGTCGTTGTAGTTCGAGTGCTGTGCGAGATTTTATAAACCAATCGAAGCGAAACTCTGGTGATGAACTGTAAACACAAATGTTTTAAAAAACCATAATTTGACAATTTAGTATTTATTACTTACCGTATGGCGTCACGTAACTCCTCATACACATTTTCCTTATCAAAACCGAGTTTATGCAGCATGCAAACCAAAAAACGGTCTTCTCGTTCCACATAATTTTTACCTTTATTATTGCCATATTGCAGGCGTAGTTGGTGGAATGGTGCACGATAGCGTGACATCTGAAAAATGTTATCAATTTACTTTGTGTTCATAGTTTTCACTTTCACTGCAGCTCACCTTTTGATCTAATGCTTTCTTGATTGATAATCTTCGTTGTATCTTCGCTTCGCCTCGCTCGATTTGACCCATAATTCTTTCGATATCCTGCAGCTCATGGCAGCGCTCCCAAAATACCGCATTATATTCAATAACCTCCTCGGGCGTTTTGCCTTCCACATCTTTTGCAATGTTTTCTATGTCGTCACGTCCGTATTTCTCGTTCGCTTTAATGAACTGATTAAAATCACGTTTGGTCCATGTGGTGAAGCCCTGTGTTAAAAGTGATTCCTTTTCGGCAATCTCCTCTTCACTTAGCGGTTCGGCTTCATCGATTTTGCGTTGTTCCTCTCGTTGCATTTTAGTTGCCTCCGAACCCAATTCGGGGTTTTTCGGCACTTTATAGCCTACTGTTTTACGGAAGTAGTAAATCTCCTGATCGAGCAACTCAAAGAGACGTGGTGGGAAAAATTGAAAATCTTGCACTATAGGTTGTTTGGGTGGACGTGGCGCTTTCGGCGCTTTTGGTTCGGAAACACGCAAAGCCTCTCGGAAATATGCATCTACAGCATAATTCGCTTTACGTTCACGCTTTGGCGGTTCAATCCAATTTCCCAATGCATTTAATTTCTGTTTTTCTCTGTAGTCTTCACCCTCAAACTGATAAACAGAAGTTGAACCGCCCTCACCGCCACCAGTGTCAACAGTGAATGTGCGTAAAGAGCTCTCTCCCAACTCATCCAGTTTAGCTTTATCTTCGGCAGTCTTCGCCTCACCACGCTCCAAAATGGTGTCGATGTCTTCATCAGTTAATTCAGAGTCTTTGGAGGCGAAGACATGATTTGCGCCGAAACGAATGATATTTAGCATTTCGTCTTTGTTCAATTGTGCCGTTCTATTGTCAACCAAACGTCCTTGTTGTATAACCAATTTGTCAAGACGCAACTTAACTTCTGCACGCTCCACAATCTTTTCTTCCACCGTGTTTTCGGTGATAAAACGGAAAACGCGCACCTGCTTCTTTTGACCGATACGATGCGCACGATCCATAGCCTATAAAAAGTAGATGAAAACAACTCTTTATATTAACTGGGCTACGAATTAAGAATTCAGCTGTACATACCTGCAAGTCCATTTGAGGATTCCAATCCGAATCATAAATGATAACCACATCAGCGGTTGCCAAATTTATGCCCAAACCACCAGCGCGAGTGGAAAGCATAAAAACAAATTTAGAACTATTTTCCATATTGTATTCTTGTATTTGTCTGTTACGATCCTCGTGCGGTGTTTGACCATCTAAACGACAATATTGATAGTTACGCCACAAACAATAATCTTCCAGTATATCCAACATGCGTGTCATTTGGGAGAATATAAGTACACGTGAACCTTGCGCTTGCAACTTAGGCAATAATTTATCGAGTATGACCATTTTGCCTGAGTTATAGACTAAATGTGTATCAGTGGTATACGGTGGACCAGGTTCGGCACCATCAAACAGATATGGGTGATTGGTGCATTTACGCAACTGCATCAAAATATTTTGTAGACGCATTTTCTCCAATTTACCCGCACCATTCACCACATCAATATCTTTCATCAATACTTTTGTATACCATTCACGCTGCATCTTTGAAAGACCGACAAATATTTTAATTTCTTTTTTAGGTTTAAGACGACGTTCCACCTCAGCCTTGAGACGACGCAATAAGAATGGTTTCAATACAGCGTGTAAACGTGTAATAAGTGCATCGTCGCCTAGACAAGTGTTTGTATTGAACCATTCATCGAAATCTTCCGATGAATTGAAGACATCCGGCAACAAGAAATTTAACAAAGCCCACAATTCGTGCAAGTTATTCTGCAATGGCGTACCAGTAATCAGTAGACGATTTGCTGTTTTAAATTCTCGCAGAATTTCCGAGAGCTTGGACTTTTCGTTTTTGATACGATGTGCTTCATCAATAACCATATAACGCCAATTGAATTTCTTGAAAACAGACTTTTCACGGATACACATTTCATAAGAGGTGACGCAAACATCCCATTCTCCTGGTAATAATACATCACGTATAAATGTGTTACGAGCGTCTTGGTCACCAATGAGACAGACGGCGCGCAATGAAGGACACCACTTCTTGAATTCATTCACCCAATTTTGTAAAGTGGATTTGGGTACAACGACAATATGTGGACCAGCTTGATTTCTACAAGGAATGATGTTATAAATTTATATAAATTGTAATTAAATTCAGTAAACTTACTTGAAATGTTTGAGATAGCCAAGCAAAGAAATCGTTTGTAAAGTTTTACCCAAACCCATTTCATCGGCCAAAATACCATTTATACCGTTTTCATATAGCGATATCATCCAGTTCAAGCCACGCACTTGATAATCGCGCATTTCTCCACCTTTAATGTAACTGGGCGAACTCTCGAAACGAAAAATTTCCTTCGATTGTGTATCTTCCGCCAACAGTTCCTCATCTTCCTCCTGCTCCGTCTTACGGTGACGATGGCTACAAAATATTTTTATTAATAACTGTAGAGATTTTTACTTAAACGCGCTTACTCAGCCCCGCCATCTTTTTCCTTCTCCTTGTCTTTGTCTTTGTTCTTCTTTGGTCGTCCTTTAGGTTTGGTTGGGCTTTTCGAACTATTTGTCATGAAATGTGTGAAGATTTCTGTTTGCTTCAGCAAAAAATCAAATCGTTTGCCTCGATCATTTTCAATCTTGTTGTCGAAATCGACTTCCTTCTCAGCAGAGGATGTTGTAGCCTCCGAAGTTGTTTCATTCTGTAAGACATTGGATTCATATTAAAAAACCTATTATTTTGCCGCGTTGTTTTAATAGCATGCTGGCCCGGCATTTCCAGCTGTTCGCATGGCCAAACAAATGCCAAACCAGCGGCGTTGCTTGTTCCGACATGCCATGTATATGTATGGATATATGTATAAGTATGTGTAATTGAGACTCATGCTCACATTTCTAAATGGTTGATTTTCACTTACCGAATTGTCGTTAGCTTCCATTACTTCAGGTTTCACTTCTTCTTTGGACATAGTCCTTTGCGTAACAACGTTATCTTGAATACTTTATTTAATAGTTTTTCAGTTTTTTCAGATATAAATTGTGTTTTTCACGAGTATAAAATTTTGCAAGTTGCAGACGAATTCACAGAATGAAATATGACATATGAAACAAAGTTGAATAAAACAAGCGAAAAACGAGCGGTAGAAAAGATGATCCACAGGGTTGCATGTTGAATACTAACGCCGTTGCATTTATAATGAAATGGCCTAAGATTTTTTAATGAAAAGAATCGTGTTTATTTGCGTTAGAGAGAAGCCAATCGAATAGACTATTCAAATGTTCAAACAAACATGTAGCACTTGTGGTACAACGCTGCATTTAAATATATATTTAAGCATGCTTCTTAGCTGGATAAATACCTAAATATGCACAACACATTTTTTTATTTACATCTAAGCTTCGAGGAGCATTCTTTTGTTCGTAGACTTAAACGACACTTCTATAATTTCATAATGTTGTTAAATTGAAATCAAAGAAACTATTTGAAAGAAAACGTAAGAAAAGTCGAGTTGACTCGTCTGAAACAGCTCGTTGCGCGTTTTTTACTATTGTGAATGGTCCAAAATATGTGAAACAGAATTTGGTAGCACTGGTAGTAGTGGCAATATCAATTTAATGCGGTTCAGATTACTGTTGTGCATGAATTCAACTGGATAACTTTGTTGTTGCTTTAACATGTACAAGAGAGTAGCTTCTAAACATAGCGAGCAGAGAAATTGCGAATCGAAGACGGTAAAAATAATTGTGTTAGCTAAAGTTTCTAGTTAATTGCATAAGTAGATAGTCAAATAAAATACACTAAATATAATACTTTACATTACTTTTTATTTCACTGTAAATTAACTTACATGCTAACATTTCGTATTAAACACATTACACATAAATTATTTAAGTACTAATTTTAGTCAGTAGAAAATTCGAATTTTAATACCATTTAGAAATTGCTTTACTTCTCGTAAAACCTTAAGGCCCACCACCACCACCGCCGATGCGCTGACACCCTGTAATGCACCACAGCATATTATCACCGCCACCATCCGATTCCCCGTCCTAGCTATCGCTTTTTTGCGTTTTCTGCATCACCTGACGCAATTGTGGGAAACTACTCTTTGTCGGTGGTGGATGCAAACGGGCGCACAACGATATAAATGGTTCATATAAAGACGGACGTTCCATGGCATTTACTGTGTAATGTTTAATACGTTCACGAGCACACCAACTATTTGCGCGATTCAAGACAGACTCCACTGGATCTGGTTGCTGTTGTTGTGCTTGTGGCTGCGTCACTTGTATAGGTGGCGATGCTGGTGAGTCACGTCTGTTGCGTGCACGCATATTAGCCAAAACTATTATAGCAACATTATCTTTTTTCTCCTTGTTACGATCAATATCTGTTTTAATATCTGCCAACATATCTAAACTACTGGGATCAGTAGGATCATATACCAATACATAACCATCTGGGAAATGAAGATAGTGGCGTGGCAGTTGTCCCTTGCCCTGTAGCCCAGCACTGTCATAAATACGTAGGGTTTCACGTGCGCCACCACGTCCTGTATCCACACTAGCAACATATATATCTTCTATCGTGGGGTGGATTTCCTAAAAACGGTAAGCGAAACATTTAAATTATTTGACAAATGTTGTGTGGGTGTTATGATGACGCCTACCGTATCCATATTGACGTTTCCATAAATTAGTTGCTCCAACAACGCCGTTTTGCCAACACCTTTCATACCGCATACTAGTACTTTGCCAACTTTACCTATTTTGGCAGTCAACATAACGACTGAATTTTGTTTTGTTCAAAGTTTTGCGAATTAATTTGTTTACGAAAACAAATTGTTGATAACACCAATTTAACAAAATTTCACAAATCAGCTGTTTTACAGCGTTGCATCTTGGCAATTTTTTAGTGAAATTATAGTATTGTCTTATGTGGTGTTTACAATATTAAACATTGGATTATATTGCTAGTAATAGTTATTAATTATAATTTAAATTTCTAAATAATTAATATAAAATAAATATATAGAAAGAAAGTAGTGAAGTGTAAGTGTATAATTAGTGCAAAATATAAATGAAAAATTAACTATTTAGCGACAAATTACGTGTTAAAATTAGACAATTTTTGAACTTTAAACGCGAATATCTCGAAAACTATACCTACTTTATCCCGAAATCGTGGGATGCTATACTAAAGTTTTCCAGATATAATAATTATTTTATTGCTAAATACAGATTTTTCAATGAACATTTTATTTTCTTCAGTTCTTTTTATAGAAACAAATGCTAAGCAGAATCAATAATAGTTATCTCGACTCTTAAGTAATTGCTGTAAAATATATTTTATAAAAAATATAAATTTAAAATACAAACTATACAATACGGATAATGTATAATTATAAAATAAAATATAAAAAAAAATTAAAATAAAAAAAGTAGTTTTGCGATCCTGCCAGGAGTCGAACCTGGAATCTTCTGATCCGTAGTCAGACGCGTTATCCATTGCGCCACAGGACCGATACAAAGTATTGAGTCAAAAGCTACAAATAAATTTCAACATAAAAGCTTTACTTTACTGCACGAAGAACACCGCCATCTCCATTTATCAAAGGGGAGTGTGAAAATGTACATACATACATTTGAAAATATAAACTTGAAAGTTTTAGCGCTAGACATTTCTAAATATAGCTGAATATACTATGTGCGTGTGTTTATATTTGCACGCGTTCGAATAACCAAATAAATAAACAAATGCATAAAAACAGTCATAAACATGTTTATTCAGCAATTGAACGCCGTTTGTCTGTATTTCTGCAGCGCGTGTGGACATTGGTGGAAGCACAACAACAACATTAATAACAACAATTGTGAATCAATAAGAAGCTACCGGCTACTTCGTAGCAAACGAAAGAAACATAAATAAATTGTATGTACTCGCATACATACAGAAGTATTTACATATAGAAATACGAGGACGGCGGCAGAGGAATGTTATATACATACATACATATGTACATGTTGTGCAATAGATAACACTATCTTTTAAAGAATTTAGTGCTAAGTTCAAGCCCCTGTTTTGGAAAATAGTGAATATGCTTCGTTCTTTGATTAGAATGGTACATGGAGGATCTCAACAAAACTTCAACACAACTACCATTTACATAGAAAAATACTTTTAAACTTTCTACTGGGTTTCAGAGATTGAGAAAAAATGGTATTTTTTTTTAAATAAATACACTCATTTATTTCATTTAAACAATTCAGAATATCAAATACTCTTATTAAAACAGTATTTTGTGAAACTTTTATCTAATAATTCCGAAAACTCATACGTCTAAAAAATATGCTCTCGCCGTGGACAGCATACATATGTACATAACTCCTAATTGATTTATATGAAATCAATAAACCAAAAATATTTCAATTGTAGATGGATTCAAAGTGTATTGAATACACTTTGGATGGATTAATATCGTTTTCTTGAATGAAGGAAAAAAAATAAATATATATTCAATGTTGAATTTTTGACAGAATTTGAACAAAAAACAATTTTTTAAAGATTAGTTGTAAATAAAACCCTTCGTTCAAAAACAAGATAATGTTATTTAAAAAAAATTTGCAAAATCTGAACAAAATCGCTTCAGAACTTTTCGAATAATCCTGTTCACCGGCTTAAAAAATTGAGTTTTGAGATAAACGCTTCTAAAGTTTTGAATTGAAACTGACGTGGCCTGATGGGTGGAGCTACCAAAAGGTCTATATCTTAAAATTTGACTCGGATCGATTGAAGTTTTTGGAGAATATTTTGAACTTATTGAAACTAGACGAAAGAAAACTTCAAATTTTGAAACCTAACCCCTTAAAAAAAGAGAGGCAAAACTGCTATTTTTTTAATAATACTAATTCAAAACTGAAATAACGAATTTTTTTGCAAGAGAACAAATAAAATCAAGTGTTTTTATCACATGTTTTCGTTCTATTTTCGTTTGTATTTCATAGATATGTATATGTATATATATTTATATTTGTGAAAAATAATAAAGAAAATATACAGCACGCATGCACTAATTTATTTTATATTTTTTGTTTGGGTTTTGCAAGCATTGCTGCTGAAAACACACTTATCGCATTTTGTTGCTTTATTTTTTTTTCTAGCATGTGCTTTAACGAATTTCGTAGGTGTGTCTCGCTTGACCGAGGCAACCGAATTCTAATCTCTTAAAACGACACACGGCATGGCAATAAAATCAATACATACATACATATGTATGTACATACATACATTTTGTCTAACTGATGCGCCATGTGCCATAAATACAAACATACATTTATATATGTATATATGTATGTATGTATATATAAACTACCGCTATTTATGTAAATATTGTTTGCTCATTGCCTTATCAAATTGTTGATTCTTCTATAAATTTGCTGCCATTAATTGGGGTTTTGGACTATTCATATACATACACACAAACATACATATGCACAGTACTCGTATACCGGCTATCAGTTAATTTACATATTAGAGTATATACTGGGTGTTCCGAGAAGAACAAGTCTGAAATAAAATTTAGAGAATCATTGTTGAAATTTTCTGGCTACTGAAAGAGGATCAGTGACAACTGCCATAATTCAAAAATTAACGAGTAATGAATGTAACCGAACCTTTTATACTCTGGTAATTTATTTATTTATTTTTTTAAATAACATTACATAATCAGTATACGAGTATGTATGGCATAAAATCGATTGTAAGTTTGAAATCCCTGATATGAGGTAAATGGGAGTTGGGGTAAATTATGACCCGATTTCACTAATTTTTGGCACGCAGACATATTATTAGCAGAAAAATATTCTCTCTGAATTTCTTCAAAATATCTGAGAGACTTACCTATATTTTCGGTAAAACAGTTATGAGAAACACTGAGATCCTCATATTCGTTATATGGGGGCTTAAAAACTTATGGTCAGATTTCGATTAACATATCATTGGGATGTTAGGAAAATATTATGAACCGAATTTCCTTGAAATTGGTCGATTGGTCGTTTTGACCCATAAATGAACGGAGCCACGCCCATTTAAAATTTTGTATATCAATTTGAGTACAGCCCTCTTGTCATCTTCTGTGTCATATTTTTATTGAAATTTAAGTTTTCTGGTGTTTTTATACCCTGAATAGGGTATATTAAGTTTATCACGAAGTTTGTAACACCCAGAAGGAAGCGTCGGAGGCCCTATAAAGTATATATGTGTATGATCAGTATGTTGAACTGAGTCGATTTAGCCATGTCCGTCTGTCTGTCTGTCTGTATATATACGAACTAGTCCTTCAGTTTTTAAGATATCGTTTTGAAATTTTGCGGATATTATTTTCTCTTCAAGAAGCTGCTCATCTGTCGGAACTGACGATATCGGACCACTATATCATATAGCTGCCATACAAGCTGAACGATCGGAATCAAGGGCTTGTATGGAAAACTTCCGCATTTTACTACATATCTTCACGAAATTTGGTATGTGTAATGTTTTTTCTTGTTTTTACTTACTTTTTCTTACGTCTTTAGATTTGCTTAAACACATAGTTACTAAAAGAAATGCACCTGTGAAGGGTATATTAGCTTCGGTACAGCCGAAGTTAACGTTTTTTCTTGTTGCTTACTGAATTAAAGCATTTTTATTAGTTTTCAACAAAACCTTTGTATGGGAGGTGGGCGTGATTATAATCAGATTTACTCCATAAGGTAGTGCCTAAAGGAAACGACCCTAGAGTGTTTCGTTGATATGTCTTTACTAGTTTACGAGATACATATGTATTTAGTTGTGGGCGGGTCCATGCCCTCTTTCCCAAAAAAATTACATCCAAATATGCTTCTTGTTAATGCGAACCTTTGTAGCGAATGTTTAATAATTTAAATTCGATATAATTTTTAACTTTTTAGATGACTTTTTAATTTTCTGTTTTTATTTAAAAATAGTGTATATAATAATAAAATAATAAAAAATCTTAATACTTGCTTTTAATAGGTCAAGATTCCAAAACATTTCATGTGTATAATTTTTTTGTCAAAGCTGAATAATATTAAATAATGTCACTTTCTCGCAAAATAGTTTCTTATATACTATGACACTACAATATAATATTATAAATTGAAGGATTGCGATATTTTGTTTAGTAATTTCTATAATTCGTCAGAATGACAATACATAATAAATTTTACTTACAAATACAAACATACATACATATTTATTATTGTTTATTTTTTTTTTAAATCATTTACAAAGTGTTAATAAATTTTAATCATTAAACTTGTTTTCATACAAATTAAATTTTATTGCATAAAATGTACATACATATATTTCGTATTTAGTATATTTAAAATCGCAATTCACAAAACTAATTAAGTCTGTCTGAATGCTCCAAGCATTATCGTCTGCAGAACCTTTTGCCCAATGCCATAAAATGCTGATAATGAAATGACTCGTAAAAAAGTCTGAGAAATATTATTTAATATAGTATAAGCTTTCAAATTATCAAATAAGCGATTTTCATGTTTATATATGTATATACTTCATACATCCATATTATATACAAATTTACTTTGGCATAAAATACAAGCGTACTTGTTTTCAGTTTAGATTAGCCGTGGAGAGCACAAAAACATTAACATTACAAAATCAAAAAAATAAAAAAAATCATGGCAATCAACAATATTATTTTCAAATAAAATATTGCTCACGAAAGTAAAGCGGGAAGCTTTCAAAATTGATTATGCACCAAGTGAAAATTAATGTGTCAATAAAAGTGATGAAAAGTTGCTCATACGCACGGTGACACCACCCACAAACACGCTGCAAGTGGTATCAGTAGATGGTATGCTTTACTAGTATATATACAGTGTTGTTTAAAAATATTGCATAAATTATATATTTTTATTAGACAAGGGTAAAATATGACCATTCGGTTTCAAGGGGTTAGTTGGGTTAAAAACTTTGAAAAATTAAAAAAAAAAATATTTTTAAATAGTACAATATGTTTAAAATAGTCTCCAAAAATTCGATTCGAATAATATATAATAGATTTTTGGAAGTTCCGCCCAACAGGACACGTCAGTTTAAATTTTAAACTTTAAACGCGTTTATCTCGAAACTAAATTTAATTTAAGACGGTGTACACAATTTCTTGAAAAGTTATGAAACAATTTTGTTCAAATTGTACACACATCTTTGAAATAACATTATCTAGTCATAAAACAAAGTATTTTATTTCCAACTAATTTATGCTAGATAATTTTTGGCGAAATTTTGACAAAAAAATTCGTTTTTTTGGTTCAAAATTTGTAAAAATTGCAAGATGAGGTACCAAAGTCTGAGTTTTCGGAATTTTCTTTGTGCAATAACTGTATTACCTACACCCCTACGTAAGCAATTAGTTTTAACTATTTCGCATTTATCTACCTTATATTATCAACAGAATATATATAAATTAAATATAGTTATGTCAAAAGTTTTTCAATTTCAAGCAAGTGCTGCTATTTTTCTGAGCTCTACTATATGTACATACATTTATACATATGTATATGTACTTAAATTGCATTTTGTCAACGCTACTGATATCTTTACTTAACATAGGTGTCTAAATCATTTATAAGTACTGTGGTTTCGCTTGATAAATTCCTTTTTGCTATCTGATACGTGCCGCTTGTTAAATTTTAGCTATTTTGTTGTTGTGCACGAGAGCATAAGCGTGCTGTTATTATTTATAATTATCATTTTTGGTTTCTTGTTTACGGCATGGACTTTACGTAGACATTTTATGAGAATTCCAAGTTAGTTGAGACCACTTTAAAATCAGTATTTATAGACTTCCTGTGATAAGTGTGAGACTTTTGATTAAATTTACTTTTTTGGTGGTTTTATCAAGCGATTTATACGAAGGGCATATCAATGAGGAAGAATATATTTAATATTAAAGACAAGGTCAAAAAGCAATAAGTTTTCAAAAACATATTACATAATCATAATTAGTATAATATAGAAAATGATTAAAAAAGGGAGTCTGGCAACGCCCATTTCTAAATGATATTTTATAACTCCTAACTTAAACCAAATTTGATTATCAAGACGTGCTTTTAGCACAATTTTTTTCATTTTCTTGCCATGGTGGCAATCGAAACCGTAAATACAATAGATTCAATCGGTTCATTACCTCATTATTATATTTGGTATATTATATTGGTGTCGTTCCGTTTCGACCTTTTATCGTATATCTCGGTCTATGTGAAAGATGACTTAATATAATTTGATGATAAGGTAAATTATTTTTTAATAAAAAAATAAAATAAAAAGTTTGGGATTTCAATGAATTTATTTATTCCTATGAACGTTCATTCGATGCTATTATCCATGGAATTCGATTTCTATTGCATGGCCACCACGAGTACGTTTCTAGAAGTCCAGACGCCAAACACAATTTTCGACGGTTTTCAAGCATAAATCGACCGATACTGCTGCCATTTCACGTTCGATATTCGTACGACGTTCATCTATCGTTACTAGCTTGTTGGCATAGACCATACACTTGACGTAGCCCCAATAGGAAATAGTCTAACGGTTCATCACACTTGGTTTTCAATAAATCGATTGTGACATTGGCTGTGTAGCTTGTGGCGACGTCCAGTTGGAACCACATATTGTCTCAGTCCATATCATCCAATTCGGTCCAAAATTATTCGGTTATCATTGAGCGGTAGCGATTTCCATTCACAGTAACGTGCCGGTCATGATCTTCACGGAAGACCTACGGTTCAATGACGCCGCCGGCCCTCAAACCGCACCAATTCGTAATTTTTTCGGGATGCATTGGTGAATCATGGAGTACATGTGAATTGCTGTCTGACCAATAATGCATATTTTGCTTCAGCCAGAAATGAGCCGACAATAAATTGGACATAGCGGTCTTAAAGTTGATGCCACTGACTCCGAATTTACGGTAGTAAATTTTAATAATTTAAACTCGTTGTTGGATCGTAAATCTTTCCCTGATGAAATGGCTTACTGAAGATGAATGTCAAAAGAGCGAGAAAAAAATGGCGTCGTTTTCAGTCTATCTTTTGTAACGTCCCTATTGAAAAGCCCTTTATTAATTATACCCTGAACAAGGTATATTAAGTTTGTAACACCCAGAAGGAAGCGTCGGAGGCCCTATAAAGTATATGTATATATAAATGATCAGTATGTTGAACTGAGTCGATTTAGCCATGTCCGTCTGTCTGTCTGTCCGTCCGTCTGTCTGTCTGTATATATACGAACTAGTCCTTCAGTTTTTAAGATATCGTTTTGAAATTTTGCAGATGTTATTTTCTCTTCAAGAAGCTGCTTATTTGTCGGAACTGCCGATATCGGACCACTATATCATATAGCTGCCATACAAACTGAACTATCGGAATCAAGGGCTTGTATGGAAAACTTCCGCATTTTACTACATATCTTCACGAAATTTGGTGTGAGTTATTGCTCATAGAAATAATTTAATCTTCGAAAAAATTGTTCAGATCGGTTCACTATAGCATATAGCTGCCATACAAACTGAACGATGGAATCAAGGGCTTGTATGGAAAATTTTCGTATTTGACGTGGTATCTTCACGAAATTTGACATGGATTACTGCTTAAGGTAATAATATAATCTCCGAAGAAATTGTTCAGATCGGTTAACTATATAATTTTAATGTTTCTAGCAAACAACCCGGCTAAAAAGAATTAGTAAAATGTTTTCCTTTTTTTACTTACTTTTTCTTACGTCTTTAGAAATTCACCTGTGAAGGGTATATTAGCTTCGGTACAGCCGAAGTTAACGTTTTTTCTTGTATTTATCATCATATTAATAGCATAAATAAGTCAATGCCTTCACTCTCCCGAATACTAAGTATATATTGGGTTGTTCACTAAGTAATTAAACTTTTTATTGCAATTTAAACAATTTTAATTTGTAAAACATTTTATGAAATTACATGTTCTCTACTTTGATCGAATACATTTTGCCATTTTCGACGATTTGCATCGAACAACGACTTTACTTTATCCACAGCAGCTTGAAGAGGCCTTCCAAGAAATGGTGCATCCTCAATAATAAAAAATACCTAAAAACATACTGCATCAGCTGTTCAAATATATATATAGCGGTTAAGTGTGAAGTTGGTTGCGAAAAAATTAAATACGAAACTGTTTACGGCTAAAATAGCTCTCTCAGGTAGTCATGAATGATTAGTATAATTAAATTACAAATCTGGAACACTTTTTATTAATTCATCTTTTGGTTGCAAAAGCCAAATACTATATTGTGTATCTTCATACAATTGAAATTTGTCAATATCTAACAATTGTTCGAAAGTTTCAAGCGAAAAATAAATTTTCTGAAATGAAAAACACATTATGCCTTAGGAAAAAAGTTTTGATAATTTATTATTTTAATTTTATAAAATTTAGCAGAAACGATTATTAATGTTGCAAAATAATTATATATTTCTATTTGTTAATCAATTATTTATTTGATGCCTAAAAAAGCTTTTGAGTACGTACAAAGAAGCGAATTTATCAGTTTTGAGAATTTCTTTCTTTGACCACCATAGTAGTCAAGAACTGATAAATTAATCATAAAATATTTAAACAGATTTTTTTAACTTTAACCGCAAATGCTTCCCCTACATAGAAACATACAACCTAGATTACATTATTAAATATATCGCTTTCAAGCGCCTTCAAGTAAAGGATATAATTATTTTCTTACACTTTGAAAAAAGGTGTGTCACATGATATTTCACTCTATCCAGATTTTTCATAAACAATAAAAACAAAAATAAACAAACACATCTAATTTGACATTCTGTGACATTTCACATTGACAAATTGCTGTCTGTGGCACTGAAACCTAACTTTGATGGTTTTATTAGTATTTTTCTCTGATGTTTATACATCGGAATTAAAATTGCAATTAAAGTTTTCGAATGCCAATTTGTCGAATCATACGATTTCGCTAAATAATTTTCTCGGCTACGCTCTCAGAGTTGACGGTCGGCTGTCCATCAACACTACACTGTAAACACTAACAGAGCTTAGTGCCAGCAAGTTTACATTAACCCATTGCTCTCATAAAATATATAAAATATTATATGTACAAGTTTACTTGAATATTAATGTTATGCAGCTTTGTGTGTGTGTGTGTAGTAACGCATCGTAACCGGCTTCGCTGCATACAAATATATATAAGTATGTAGCTAGTATTTCTGCCGGTCGCGGTCTTGACTTGTTAACAGTATCGCTTATCGCCTCCCAGAAATGTTTAGTCACTTCTTAGCGCGTTGTTTACGCGACTTTAAATATCGCTTATGTACATAAAATGAAGAGCGCGAAAAATCATACATACATACATACATACATATGTATGTATAATAAATGTAATAACGAACCGGCTGATTTTCGTAAGATCGAGATGTTTGGAGCCATTGTACGCATGGTGGTTGCTGCCGACGTCGCTGTTTTGGGCAGTGACTTTGACTTTGCTGATAGAATGTGGATATGTATGTTTGTATATATGAGTACACTTATGTACAATTACAGATGTATTAAAATGTACATGAATCTGTGCATAAAAATCATTTCGTTAAACGTTTGCAATTTTTTCATGCTCCTCTCTCTGGAGCTTTTTTTTATTTGACAGCTATACATCAATGCGTACCGCTAAGAAATTGATGGGTGAGTGACCTATATATTTGAGTATATGATTTGTGAAGTATTTTGTACTGCAAACGGTTTTGTAGAATTCAAAAATATATATATTTTTTAAATAAGATTGAAGTCATAAACATTTATTAGAAGAGCAATTATATCACTATTGCCATATTGTCGTGTTGAATGTTGCCATAAAATATTACAAAACTTTTTTCTTCAATTTTGAACGTGAAATTAGAGTTTCGCGAAGTTAGCTGCACTTGGACTGTAAATAGTCTTTTTTTTACTTTCCTATTACAAGTCTTTTCAACATACAGCTGCAATGAACCACTGAACCATCTAATGAACGTTTCGTATGAACTACAATGACTTGAGTCTATCTGTAGTTAATTTCCAAATTACCTTATTTTCTTACTGCACCAAAATGTTAAATAATATGTACTATATTGTAATTGGATTGAATCTAGTCTTAGTAAAAATGATCCTTCGTTAATTTCTACTTTTGTACTATCGCAATATACAATGCAGGATATGTATCATGTGGTTTTTTGAAATGCCAATTAAATTCAACCAATAAGACCAAGCAGTTATCAGATGTCGTCGTTGATTGTCTTTTTGAGCCTTTTTGACACTAGATTACTACCAGATTACTAGGCGACTAATAATAGTGTTAAAAAGGCTCATCACTTGCCTATTGATGAGATCAATCACATTTTAGAAATGAAATATTTTTCATCGAGCACCCAATCTTGAATTGATTTGTTAGACAAATTTCTTTAAGTTAGCCAGTCGAAAGAAAGTTTTACTTTATCAGTTTTTTTAAAGTCTTTCGATGTTTTAGAGTACAAAAGTTAAACATATGGTTTGCTAGTATCAGATTTTTATTGAAACTTTATCATAATTAAAGTAATGTATATTATTCAACTTAGTTTTAAAACTTCCCTGCTCGGTAAGCTGAGAGAAATTTATATACTTCATGCTGTTAACTTTTACAATTATCTGTTATTATTCACAAGCTTTTGCTCTGAACGAAACAAACAAAACTTTTATGCTCACTATATATTCTCAATCTGCCGTATTTTATGTTTTTTTTTTTTTTGTACGCAAGTCCATGTGAGTCGATTTTTAGTTTCGGCTATTAAAATTCCTTGCTGTTGCTGCTACGGCTAGCAGTGCTGTTCGCCTCAACGCCACTGCGCAGCTTTGCCACTGTGGGCATTTCATGTTCAGCTTTTTCAAGTCATTCTAGCAGTCAGATGTGTTACTTTGGTGTGAACGGACGTATTTGTTCCTTGTGCTGGTGCGTGGTAATTTTTTTTAAATTGAACTTTCGTGCAAAAAGAATATATATATATTACACAGAGATATAGAAAAAGTGTGAAGTAGAAAAGTTTATTGGCTGAGCTGCGGCTCCTAACTATATTCTAACTATTTTGCATGTGAATATTAAGGAGACGAACTTTCGCCATTTGTACGCACAAAAAAATATTGAAAAATTTGGCGAGAAACGATTGCAAATATTCTACACAATACGCTGTGATTTTACATAATTATTAATTCTAAAAAAACAACAGATTACACAGTCACTATTGAAAGTAGTGAACATGTGTAATTGAGTTGTACAAAATTTTTTTCTTTAATTTAATTTTTTTTTTTTATATTTTTCCTTTTCAAAAGAGACAATAATTTGAGCTGTAATAACAACAACCACACAAGGTAACTGCAGTGCAGTGAAGTTTAAATAGTGGTAGTTACATACGCATATACTTGCATATGTATAAACGTTTATATATTATTTGAATGCGTAACACATGCAAATTTGACGAAGAGGATAATTAGTGAAGAATAAAGTTCTACATATAAAATTCGAATATATATATATATTACTTGAATATACATACACAACGAAGGATACACAAAAAGGCAAAAACAGTAGCGAAGGGAAACACATATCTGTGCCGAAAATAAGCGGAAAAGGTAAGTGAAAAATCAAAACAGCTGAGTTTCAAGTTTTTTTTCGAGGGGTTAACAGCAACTTTAGTGAGACTTAACATACTTATGTAGTCTTAGCATAATTGTGGTAAAGGACATAACATATGCTACTTTAAAGTACATTATATTTATGATGTTAAAGACTTTTCAATGTCAAATGAAATAGTATTTTAGATGGAATAATAAAATTAAATATTTAAAAAATAATATATAAAAATAATATTAAAATAAATTAAAAAATTTAAATATATTACATAAAAAATAAAGAATTAATAATAATTTATAAATTTTATTTAATAAGAAAATTATTAACCTAAAAAATAATAATGAGTTAAAACTAAAAAAAATATTAAAAATAAATAAATAAAAATTACTATTTATTTATAAATACATTTTATAAAAAAAAATTATCAAATTCAAAAATAATAATACGTTAAAATTAAATAAAAATATAAAATATAAATAAATGAAAATTAATAATAATTTTTAAATAAATTCAGTACAAAAAAATATTAAATTAAAAAATAACAATGAATTAATAATAATTTATAAATAAAAATAACTTATTAAATTAAAAAATTATAATAAGTTAAATAAATTAACTAAAAAAATAAATAAAAAATTTCATAAAATTATAAAAGAGTCAAATTAACAAATTAAAATAACTTAAATAAATTAAAATAATAGTATAATAAATAATAAAAAAATTGATAAAAACAAATTATTTGATTAAAAAAATCAACAAATAAAAATAAAAATAAGTGAAATAAATTAAATAAACAATTTCAGTGAAAAATAATATTTAATTAAATCAAGCAAAAATAATGAAAAGTGTATAAAAGTGAATAACTTATTAAAAAATAATAACAAGTTAAATAAATAAAAAAATGTCAATAAAATAATAAAAAACACATTAAATTACAAATAAATTATACGAAATATAAAAAAAAAATGTATAAAAAAATTATTAAAATAAAAATATGCTAAATAAATTAAATAAAAAAATGTCAGTGAATGAATAAATTTAATTAAATCAAGTAAAAATAATGAAAAGTGTATAAACAACAATAAATCAAAATAAATATTATAACAAAATTATTTTAAGAAGCTACTGTAAAAAGAGTAACTATGAAATAAATTAAATTATTAACAAAATAAATAAAGTTATATAAAAAAGTTTAAACAATAAAAGTTTGCAATAAAAGATGTATTAAACAATTGCACAATTTTTATTCTGGGAACTACATGTATCCCACACTTTATTGTTCAGCAAATTATGATTTATTACACACAATGAAATATTGCATTTTCATTTAAGTATTTTATTGAATAACATGCATAATGCATGGCTAGAGAGCGAACGAGAGTGCAGTGATAGTGTAAAAGAGGTGCATTGAATGTGTTACACAAATTAATTGCAATTTCTTAGCTCTTTGCTTATACGAGTATTGTGCCAAAGTGTTAATATGTATATAGAAATATGTGTACATATGCACATATATTCCACTGTCTGCTCAATTGCATAATTATGTATTTTATTTTATTTTTTTTTATTTCGCAATTTCTGAACAATGCCTACTCATAGGCTTACGTATGGAATAAGTAGTTCTCGGGCTTTATATGTATATTGTAATTTCATCATGACCCTTAAGTGCTATTGTTCTTTGTAGCATTTTGCATTACTTAGTCTTTTTGCATAGGTGCTTGTCGTGCGCCCTGCTACTTTCAGCAATACTGATTGTGATCGTAGGCGGTTAGTTAAGTTAATTTATATTATTTTAAGGAATTTATAAATAGCAAATATTCAAATAGAAATATTATGTAGGTCGCAATCGCTTTTGTGGTTCTGTGTATATTTCTGATATAAAAAAAATTACAAATTTTAATATTCGGCCAGGTGTCTGCCAGCACCTTTATGAAGCATAATAAAATACAAAATTGTACCGATAGTTCGTTCGCTTTGGTGAAGTGTCAAATATGAAGAAAAAAAAACGCATCGCTATATAAATCTTTAAAAATATTTATAAAATAAGAGTTAGTTGAAAAACTAGAATGCTTGTCACAAAATATACTACTATTGTACTTACGAACCTGTGCTTTATTTCTTTCAATCGTTCTAAAACAAAAAATCATTGGTGTCGGTGTACCCAATTGCAAAGTAAAGTACATAAAAATTTGGAGAAATGAGAACGTGAGAATTTAAGACGCATTAATTGTTGAAAACAAAGCATCTACTTTATTTTTGGCGCAATGGCTACACAATTTTTTTTAACATGCCATTTTTTTATTTTTTTAATTTTTATTTTTTTTATGTTGTTGTTTCTCATTTTTTATGATATTTTTTTATAATTTTATTTTTTATTTTTATATTTCTTTTTATTTCATATTGAATTTTTCTGTAATCATTTTTATTTATTTTATTTTTTTATTTTTTTGGGTTGTTTTTTCATATTTTTTATGGTATTTTTTAAATTCTTTTTTATTTTTTATTTTTAAATTTTTTTTCTCTTATTTATCTTATTTCTTGTTGTTTACTTTGCCAAATACGAAAAATTATTGCCTTTTTTTCTTAAAAATCTGCACATGTAGATAAATAGATTTGAGTATTCGCAAGCACTCTACAATATTTATTTTTCTACAAACATCTAGATGTAAATATACACCATTTCTGTATATTTTATTTGTGTCTGACGTCGCTGAGTTCAATAAAACGACTTTATAAAAATAGCAAATAAAGAAAAGTGAGAACAAAGCAAAGCTGCAAATTTATTTGAGAAAAATCAAATTGAATGCATGTAAATTTATTAAATTCTGGATAAATATTTTTAAAATAGAGAATATTTTATTTATTATTAATTTTCTCTTCAATAAATAAGTTATTAAGAATTAAATTTCTTCATAAAAAATAATTATATTAAAAATATTTTTTCTTTTATAGTTGATGTTTAAATAAAATATAATATTTTGGAAAAATTATTATATACATTTGTAATAAATTAGTATATAATAGCATTTACACAATATTGGCAATTTTTTTTTTATTTAGAAAAAAATCTATTTTTTTTCAGTCTGTCTAGACTCTTACATACATATATATTTACTTCACACTTTCCTATATTAAATTGCGTTAAATAGTATAGCTTTCTAGTAAAAATATTTCGCTTAAGTAGCATATTTACGACTTTGCCAACTTTTTCTTAATAAATACTTTATGAATTCTAAAGCTTAGTATTATCTACACACTCATTTTATCAGTTGAAAGTGCGTTGAAATGAGTCTACTTTCCTAGAGAAGCATAATAAAGCATCAAATCTGCTGCGTATAAGTAGTTGTATTTAACTGAAAACATAAATATTGACTTAATAAAATATCTTCACATACATACATACATATAAATATATAATTACTGCGCGCCAGCACAATTTTATTGATCACGTGAAATAGGCGTGCAAAATAGGGTTAAATAGAGTGCTCACACTTGCAAACAACAACAATAAGATAAGTATATATGCAAATGCTGTTCCTGAGCATACAAATATGTATACAAATACAATTAAATATGTAATTTTTTAACTAAGTCCACACACGTGTTTCCGCGTCTATTAATATACACAATGCGAAAAGTATGCAACACAAAAAGTGCACTTACTTGCCAATCAGCTGTTAGCGAAAGTTCACTATTTCATGGCTAATTTTCATTTATTCGTATGCCATTTCGCTTTTTGATTGTATATTTTGCGAAAAATCAATTAGTTGCCGCTGCCCTTCACATTTGTCTAATGGTTGACCTCCAAAGCTCAAGCGCACAAATGAGCTTGTCATGCGAAAAATCAAACTAGTACACCGTGAAAAATGCGTGTACGCCATTAAAGTGACGTTCATACGACACATACATACAATACATACATATGTACATATGTGCATGTATTTCTATTGTACACGCACAAGTGACGTATGTAGATTTAATATTATGACTCTAGTGCTGACGCGTTTGTACGGTATAATTGTATATAAATTTAATCTTCGCTTTTTATGACCATAGTATCAGTTTATTATGTCGTGTGCACTTTCCTGTTGCCGAATTGGAATAGTTGTTGACCGCTATATGACACTGATCTCAAGCGTTGCTTTTGTTGTATTGAAATGAAAATGTGTGTAGAAATGAATTTGTAAGCTAAAAACCATATGTGCGTTCGAGTATTAGAACCATTTATTGTCTGCGTGTGGAAGACCTTCAATAGCAATGTATGCAACAGTATTCCTGATGCCGGTGGGGGTATTCACAATTTAGTGGCTAGGTTTTAGGTTTCAGATTAGAGCAGTTATTAAGAGAGATGTGTATCGGATGAAAGTTTTATTAAAATTTTTTTGTTATAAAGCCGGAAATATAAAATTTATATTTCTATCTATCTATCTTAACAGAGATAAGTATCTATACGAATGGATCCAAACTGGATAAACGAGTGAGAGGAGTTGTCTTTTCAGCAAAGCTAGAAACGGACTTTGTCTTTAAGTCTGCTTTGTCTTTTAAGCGGATGTTACTGCAATTATAGAAGTCCTTCTTGTTTTGACAAAGAAGGTGCTTACAAGGAGAAATAAATGAAATCAACAAAGTCTCAAAGGTTTCTTCGAAGTTAGTGAAAGAATACCTTGAGATTTTAGTAGAACTATTCCAACTCTACGGTAAATCTGAAATGGGTTCCAGGACCCACCAGACAATCGCGGCCTGAATGGAATATGGGTTGCACATGTCGATTATTGAAATTCCAAAGGAATGATATAAGAACTTTGGTAGGAGTACAAACGGAACACTGTCTGATTGGTAGACATGCCAGCAGATTGGGAATACCAAATAATGATCTGGCAGAAAGTGAATGAATAAGACACTGTAGAACATATTCTATGCGGTGGCAACGCTTTGTACAGAATATGCACTTTTAACTTAAAACTTTTTGAAATAATTAATTTCAAGGTCATTGAGTAGTTCAGAGAGGATATGGCAGTCTGAGGGGATTTAATACCAGGTGGTAAAACAATGAGCCTTTTAACGCCTGCGTGATCCACAATACACTATACTTATCTACCTAGTTCAGATTGATGGATGAGGGGATAATATCTTTATATATATGATATTTTCTCAAGAGTGGATTAGAAATGGATTCTCTACAGAAATTCGCGAACAATACTTTTCTAATTCAGATAAGCCTTTAGTATTCCAAGAGTTCACAAAAAAGTCAGAAAATTATCTTCAGACACGTCATAATCAATATATTCTCGAGATGGGATGAAAGATAGCCTCGCTGCAAGAACATGGCTTTCGGAAATACTGAAAATAATTTGAGCTTATTTTATTAAATTTTGTTCCAAAAGTTCGATACATCCTATTTTTCGAAAGCTGTTTATGGAAACAAGTGATAAGTTGTCAATTTCTAATCAAAAGAGATTTAGATCCTATTTAATGTTAACTACTTTTACGAAATTTTGTCAAATAACTCAGCGTCTCTTTTCTCAGAACATAAGTCTATGGTCGAAACGAAGTTTTAAACATGTTTACATTAAAAAGTTTTTTATCTTTTCGGAACGACTAACGGGTCAGTTGGTTGGTTTGTTGAAATGGAAGACAAAGTGAGACTGACCGCAAGCGGCTGCACTTAGGCTATTATTAGGCTCCCCAGAGGTACCCTGATAAGCGTCACCTAAAGAACTCGGTTGATTTGACGAAGCTTCTAAGTTTTTTTTCCATTCCAGCTGTCAAATTTTTCTTAGGTTAGAGTATTGAGAGCGGTGGAAAGTATCCCTTCTTAACCGACTGAAAGCTGGGCATTCTGCCGATTCTACTATAAAAAGGGACCCGTGATGACCTCTTTGATATTGCTTAGTTCTCAGTTAGTCGTTTAAAATGGTTTTTCATATCATAAATTTGTTTCTACTGCAAAGTTTAAGCAGTTTAGTCAACATCTGATGTTGAATTCATTGGCTCGATGATAAGATTTCTTGGAAAATACTGGTATAAACTGTTTTACGCATTTTATGGAGTTTTTGCGTTATGTCCGTTTATGTGGAAAATATAGTTTATGATAAAAACGATTCCAAAGCATGGATAATTGGTATAGTAAAATAGAATAAGATAACAATATTTTATACTGCTTTAATTCGATATCCTCATATTCATATTATATTCAACTGTATAACTTTTCATCGCATGTAATTTTTTGACATGTGAAGAGAGTTGAGAATATATATGTATACCTAAACGTGAAGTGATGAATCGAAAGCGTTAACTTTATACATAGAGCTGAAACCGTGAAATCGTAAATATTTTAAATGTTCGTATTTCTAAAGAAATTCTTATCTATCAACAATAATAACTCTTTAATAATTTCCTTGTAATTTTGTAATCTGAAGTGGTTCATAAGAGAATTATTCACACTGAGTTTTGCGGTTAATGACACAAAGTAACTATTTAAATGTTTATTTACATACACCGGCTTTTGAGATTCAAACTCCATCCATATTCGCAATTGCCAAATATTTTTTTTGTATAGTATATGCATACATACAGATCACAAAGTGTATATAAACCAAGCTTGAATCGGCGTTACAAAATGCCTCTTGCGGAAATGTATATAAACAGTTATGTACCGACACTTATTGTTATTTACACGCGCAAGTTCAAATCATCTAAATAGAAATCGTAATTTTGCAATAAAAAAACGCTTTGCTGAGGTGTTGCCAGAGATGCAAAACATCACGAGATATTCGCATAGCACTCAATGTGAATAATAAATAGGTATTAAAATAGCTGAAACGTTTTGGAATTAATTTAAAATACGTGTGCATGACATACACACCCATAAACACACATACATATGTAAATAATACGAAATAAATTAAAAAATGGACAGTCACATGGCATTTGTATAATAGGGTTGTTTACTCGAAGCCGACTCATGTTGACCGTAGACCAATGTTTGGTTTAATTTTAGCATTATATAGCAATTTGAAGCATCATTTATATAATACGATCATTAAATGGAGAATAGCATTAATTTGCTTAATTCATATTAAATTAAATGAGTGGAAAATTATTGAAATTATAGAATTTAATTTTTCGTACTTAAAACTGGTTTTTAGTACACAAATGTCAGTTAGTCGAGTGAGTAATACAGCTACAGTAGCAAGCTGCATTCGTTGCGCGTGGTTTTGGAAAGTGGTGTATCGAACACGCAACTGGTCTAAATGTAATAGTTGGGGAGAATACGATAGTGAGAGCAAGAAGCGCAAGCCTCTCGCATTCGCGAGTTATGTAGTTTCTGCTTCACGTTAATGAGATATGTTTAATATACAACACGTACAAGGTTAAAATGCTATTAAAATAATAATTCTCTTCAATAATATAAATTTAAATAAATTAATAATTCTTATCTCTAATGGACTTTGTAAACCGATACATTATTATAAGTATGTATCATCTGTAAAATTTATATAAAAAAAACACTTTACTGTTGTAATTTTTCTTTTGTTTTTGTATTTACAAACCAACTGTTGCATTTTCTATTGCAACATTCTTTTTTCTATATATTCATCTATGTTAGTATGTTAGCATAATGGAAGCTTTCTTGTGTTATCAGCTGCGATCTGTAATCTGTACCACCCTCGTTATTGTGCATCGTTACTCATTCCAAAGCATTTGCTATTGAGTATATTAGTACATAATAATTATTATTTTAATATAAATATTTGTACAAGTCGTATAGATTGATTCTAGAGGCGACAGAATTCCGGATGATCAAAGGTCGTACAACCTATACATATGTACATATGTATATATATGTATATGTACATCCAATTGCTTTCAAAACAGTTATATTAGTGTTATAGGGTGTCAAAATCATTGCACAAATGAAATACGAAATAAGTTAATTTTCTACTGCTTCAATTAGACTAACAGTTTTTAAGACGCTTCTTCATGCTAGAAATAAATCGCGAGTAGAGAGAGCCAATTGTTGTGTAATTGTAGATATCAAACAAGTGGAAATCGGTGTTTGCACAATATGATATTTATTGTACAATATATTATATTATATTGAAAAGTAAACTAAAATGTAATTATTGACACATGCGAACGGTATTCCCGATAAAAATTTACAATAACCTTCTTTTAATTGCTTACATACTTACATATGTCTATATATTTTTGAATTTATTGGTTAAGATAAGCTTTTCAAAGCGTGCTATGTAGAGCAATCGCAGCAGTTATAAGCTGTAGTTGGGATTTCAAAATGCTCAATCAATATGTTGATACTACACCGACTTATTGTTCGACCAGTTAAACAAATAACTTACTAACGAACCAAATAGCGAAAGATAAAACGCGTTAAAGAGTCAACAATTCTTGCCGACAATCTGCCAAATTGGCAACAATCGCATTCTAGTACTCTATCTGCATAACGCCGCCAAACCGCACATTTTATTTGCATGCATAATTAAATACACTATTTATAGACAATTGCGTTGTTTATTTTCTGTACAAATAACGGCACATAATGTGCGCAATTGATGACTTTTTCGCCCAATATTTACACCGCATTTATGGTCATAATTATTGCATTATATGTGACAGTAATTACTTTCGGGTGATTTTCGTGCAATGAAAATATTGCCAACTTAATGAATACTTGTAGGAATAAGCGTTTTGACATTTTAATGCTTAAGCACCACTCAACGCTTTTTGTTTTACACTTGAAATTTGGTGATTGATTTGTGGTTATTTAGACCAGCTAAAAACAGTGTTTTTTTGTTAATGCTAAAAATATATAAATATTTTTTTTTAATAAAGTGGAACTTCCATAAGTCGAACTTCTCCATAACTCGAACTTTTGAATTGGCAATAGCGTTTAGAAATCAAATTTCATACAAATTTCCTTCCATAACTCAAACTTCCTTAACTCGAAGTTCTCCATAACTCGAACTCTTGAATGGGCAATGGAAGTCAAATTGCATACAAATTTTCTTACATAAATCGAACTTTTCGACCAGGGCATAATTCAACATTTAATATAATACTATCAAGGAACATTTTTAAAGGAGCCCCTATGCTCGTATGGAGGCGAACAAAAAATATGATATTACACTTATAGATTTCATAAATCGTATAACAAAGGCATGAGATACAGACGTCAAAATTACAGAATACACGTTTTAATGTATTTACATAAAACTTTTTGCGAAGTAAATAACTAAAACTGTGGGTAAATCTATATTTTACAACTTTTTGAAAAAAATATGTTTCAATGAAAATTTCTATAACTCGAAGTCTCTCTAACTCGAAGTTTTTTTGTGGATTATGGTGATTCGAGTTAGAAAAGTTCCACTGTATATATTCTGATTTTTTGTTAAATTGCTTTAAAAAAATATATATATATTTTTTTTTCAATTAGAAAATGTATTTTTTTAACATCGTTTTGAAATTTATTTCTTAACTTAAATCGTTTTTATATGACCTCGTTAGGCATTTTGAGTTTAAAGTATATTTGATAATTATTGTACATTATATTTTTATATAATATTTAGGCAAAATAGTCATTCATCGAACACATCTTTTGGCATAAAATAATTAAAAGGCTAAAATAAAAAAAAAGCCGTGAAGTTTAAGACACCTCGATGTTGAGCTTTGCTGTGTTCTATTTAGAATAATGCTATAAAATGTATAGAATAAACGATGTGGGCCGAAATACCAATGTCGGCCCTAATCAAAGAGGTTTAAACAGGCTTATAGATATTTAGAACATAAGACATACATATTTTTGAAAATGATTATCAGCTGGTTATAAAAACTACCATTAAATTAGATAAAATAAGGTAAACTTTTAAAAGAAGAATATACATTATAAGTGAAAATATTTTTCAAAAGTGTTGCCACCTGTTTGAATATTTCTTATTTCAAATAAATTTAAAATATTGATATTGAATGAAATAAATTTAGGAAATAATTTAAATACAGTGGAACTTCTATAACTTCAACTTCTATACCTCAAGATCTGTACAACTCGAACTTTTGAATTTAGTTTAGAAATCAAATTTCATACAAATTTCCTTCCATGACTTGAACTTCTATAACTCGAAGTTCTCCATAACACGAACTCACGAAATGGCAATAGAAGTCAAATTGCATACGTAAATCGAACTTTTCGATTAGGACATAATCCAAAATTTAAAATTTTACTTTCGAGGCTAAGTTTTTATGTGGATTTTGGTGATTCGAGGTAGAGAAGTTCCACTGTACATAGATTTATTTGTGATATTGTTGAATCAGTAATTATATACAAATATATTTGACAAACCAAGCAAGCTTGTTATAATTTATTTTTAATTTCTAAAAAATCGAATTATGTAACATTTCTATTTCTTTATGGAACACATCTTTTAAAATTCAATTTTAAGGATTCATCTTAAACGTTACACTACAAGTATATACATGTAGTATATTTTATTATTACATATAAATAAGTCTTGTTCACTATACAATATATTACTAGTAAAGTTATTACCTAAAATTGTCTCACACTTAATAGAATTTTAATTTATTAACTAAAAAATATATTACAAACAATAAGTATTGTTTTAAGTATGACAGAAAAGTAAAAAAAAATATTAATATATTTATTTAGTTATAGTTATTATTTATACTTATAACTTAATTAATGTAAATTACGTTATTTATTTAATGAGTGAGTAATGTCACAATTTATTTTTCATATTTAAATCTTGTTTTGACAGAGCAGTGTTTGCGGTTATAGTTAGTGAAAACGTTATATAAAGTGATGCCGATGGGATGCAAATTTAGTTTATACTAATAAATTTTATTTTAATAAATAATTTAATTGTTAAATTTATTTTAATAAAATTTATAAATAATTAACTACGACATATCTCTCCTTCTGTTTCCACAATCGCATTTGCATAACAGGAACGGACTGTATTTATATTTAGTTAAAGACTCTCATTTCGATAAACTAAATATTTGATAAACTCTATTATGACACTGAAACAATCACAGCACTTTAACACATGCACTGATTGGGATCATATAAATATTTTATTTGCTTTTTAATTATGACACCTTATACAAAGATTGTATAAGTTATTAACAGTAACAATTATATATCATAACATATGTATAACCGAGTATTAACGTATGAACGCACCTGTCTGCACGTTTTTTACAGTAAATATCTAATTAATTAAGTATTTCACACAATATTATTGACATAGAAATTTTCTTACATTTTAAATTACAACGCAGATAATATACATATGTACATATGTGGATCATATTTAAATTTAGAATTCGTAATAATTATAAAAAATATTAAAAATTGCAAAGAATATAAAAATTTAAAAAATAAAAAGAAAGTAGAAAAAATTTAGAAATTTCAATTTTCAAAGCAAAAGCCAGAAGCGAAGTAGGAGATTGCGTAGCAAGCAGTTATATACAGGCAGACAACATGTATGTATGTATGTGCATTTATATAGGAATTTGTTAATTAAAACGCAACAACAAAGTAACAAGTTAAAATAAAAAAAATAATAAAAAAAGAACCTGCGGCGCTCGCAAACCGCCTTCAGTGTCTGGCAATACAAATGTTTATTTATAAGTATTATATGTGCTATATACATACATACACTATTTACTACAGTTTGAAATAATATACATATTTATATGATTTGATTTATATATTAATGACTTGCATATACATATGTATGTATGTTTGCCTGTCCAATTCCAATATAAATATTGGTTGTCTTATTTGGCCTTCTTAAAGTGCAAAGTCCGGATCGTTACGGTGTCTGCTTTGATTTCTTTATGTTTGAATGTATGTATGTTTTGTTTGCAATTTTTTTTCTTTTTTGCTGGTTTGTAAGTCATGAATATTTATTTGCAATAACTGAAATCTTATCTATACCCAGTAGAGAAATCAACAGCTTCACATAAGTGAGTTGCGGGCACAGATATTTTATTGAGCCTCAGCATGAATTGCACTTGATTTACGACAGTCGTATTGAACGATGTTCAACGAAAATTTCAACGACAAGGCTGTACTAGTCAGAATAACTGTCTTCGACTCGTCAAAACATGGAGAGTGGCGAATAGAACAAACTGGTATAAACCAATTAGACTAGATTGGCATAATTGAATAAGACTAAGGATTTTACCATCTTAAGCAGCGTAGCCAAATACTTTCTCGTATTATATCCGGCCTCTTAACTTTGTTTTGTTTTTGCTTTGACAAATAATTTGCCAAAAACGTTTGCGAAAATGTCCCTTTTTCTCTCAGTCGAAATATTCAAAAGAATATTTAAGCAGTGCTGCTATAAATGGCTAGCTAAAAATATCAAAAAATGAGAAAAAAAAATTTTTTTTTTAATTTCCAAATTCGTTAGTAAAAGAATAAACCCACAGAATTATGTTGAGTTCATTGTATTTCAAATATGTATTTCAAATATGTACATACATATGTCTGCAAATTGCCTTAACGTTTGAAGTTCAGTTTTCTCTTTCTGTATTATATGAAAACGAGTAAAAGCGCATGTGTGTATTGGTGCATTTGTACAAGTGGCCGTCAAAAAAGAGGGGCTCGACTGTAGTCAAACGAGTTCAGTATTCATATATAAGTAGATTAAAGAAAAAACTGAACTACACTGGTATGCACACTTGACATGTGTTTATTTGTCAGTGATAAAGAAGTCCAATGTTCAAAAAGCAGAGACGATTTCGCACACTTATGCAAAATACCTCTATATACATATACATACATAGTATGTCTGTGCATGCGCGCATAGCTCCATAATGTATGTATGTATCCCTGATACATATATATGTATAAAATATATGCCATCTGTGTGCTGACAGAAAATAAATTAAGTGTATTAATTTAATTTTTCTGTTTTTTTTTTTATAAATGATAAACACGTGCCACTTATTGGGTGAGGTTTTTTGTTATACACAAATGTGAAGATTTCTACGTATTGAATGATAATTAAGTTTTGGATGATATTGGTTGGTGTGGTAGTAAGATATGTCATGTGAATGTCATAAATCAGAAAACTTATTATTTTATACGATATTTGTTGCATTAATGGGATTGTCATCAATGAGTTATAAATCAATATTTCAGTATGAATGAGTTCGAATAAGAATGAATATGAGTATTCATGTAAGTATGAATATGAAGAGGAGTATGAATATGGGTACAGGTATGAATATGAGTAACAGTATGAGTATGAGAAGGAATATGAGTAAGAGTATGAATATGAAGAGGAGTTTGAATATGAGTGCAGGTATGAATATGAGTAAGAGTATGAGTATGAGAATGAATATGAGTGGCTTTACTCGGTTAGATTTAGTAATTGACCGTATTAGTAATCCCAGTATTCATGTGGATATCCTCCTTATGCGGTTATGTGGATTTTAGAGGTACAAAAAAGGAGTTTTTAATTTTTTTTTAATATACAGTCAAATATGGTACTTAAGCAACTCAGTACTATTAAAGATGCATATTTAAACAGTATTTTGAGAAATTTTTATTAAAAAATTTTGAAAACTTAACCGTTGGCACCTCATTTTCCTTGATGTCTCAAAACTTCCAAAGGGTTTATCTCTTAGAATTTTACTCGCGTCGACTTGAAATTATAGGAGAATATTTTAAACATATTTTACAATTTAATAAGACAAAAAAATATAATTTTGTTTTGAAAGTTTCAAACGCACTGAAGCTTTTAATAAATGCATTAGCTTTCTAATACCAATCAATTCGAAAACTTAAAATATCCCTCCATTGTTGTTACAATTTATAAACTACAAATAACTGGTTTTTTATAGACAAAAAAATCATATTTTTGTACTCTCTAGTACCGGTATTACACCTATCGCAATTTAAGTATTAGAATCGTCGTGTTTTGAGTGTATGCACTTGAAAAGGTTTTTGAAAATATTCGTATATCATAATGTATATTTAATCCTTTTTGTAGACTACAATGTATTAAATCAAATATATTTTAAGATATTCAACTTATAAACGCACATTTTTTCGTTATCAACTACAGACAGAATTTATATAACATCTTATGTATAATTTATCGTCTTATCTGTATTTCAATTAAATATCAATGATACCCACCTAGTTGGCATTGCAAGTGCTTAATTTTTAAGTAGACTACATACACAATGTTTTTTTTTTGTAATTACGACGCCAAAAATATACATTTTACATACTTAAATAGTCTCAAGTATGAAGTAGCAGTTAGAAAGTAGTCTGGCATAATAGTCATAATATTTTTTGAACAAGGTATGAAATACTTATAGAATATTGTGTATATTTTTAATGTTTTAGTGCGAATACGAAAGTATCTGTAGATTTTTATGAATGTTATTTGATGTGTAGTTGTCTCAATGACCTTGAAATAGCATTGCAAAATTTTATAATTAGTTCTATTTTGGCTCTGGTTTTATGGATTTTTTGTTTGTTTTTGGTTTGAAAGCATTTACTTTTTAGGCCAGATCTCATTTAAATAAATCACATGGAAGAATTGCTTCAGTTGAGTGAAGTGTATTCGTAAGGATTTATACGCTGAAACACGGCTAATCTACGGTTCGAAGTAATATATATTTTGTTGTAAAATGCTGACACTTCAATATTGTAGATTATTAAATGCTCCAGCGTTTAAAGATGTATTCGAACGAAAGTCACTAAAAAATTATAGACGCGAACTTTCCCATGACAGTCTTGTAACCACTGCAGACCTGGATTTTTATTTCTAAGAGGAATGTCAACAAAAAAAAAATCAACAAAAAATTCATAAAAACACATTTTTTTGAGTCGATATGTACATACATATATAAAAACGTTATCTTGCCGGTGCTACCGCAAAATATTTTTTTTAAATTTTTTTGTAAATTTAATTATTACACATACGCTAAATACTTTCTGGAGTTCAGTATACCCTTCATAGCTGAATTTTGTATGTAAGCTTATGTGTGTTTGTTTTTGCACATTGCAAGATCAAGTTCAAATGCAATTAAATATGAAGTTTAAATTTGTAAATTTTTCAAGGTTAAATTGAATGCCTTAAATATGTGGGTATATGTATGTAAATACATGTTTACACAAATTATTTTGTTTGCCAACGAATTTTTTTCCTGTCTGTCCAAAATAAATAGCTAACTCATTCGTTGTCTTAATTAATTTTTGTACATTTTCTGTTTCTGTTTTTTTTTTTGTTTCTATAAAATGCATTACGAAAAACTGGTTATACTTAATACGCCATAAAATTGTTTTCACTGCGAATTGCAGCGACGTAGTTAATTAACATTATATTTTTTTTTATTTGAGCGAAAGGACAGCATGACACATGGGTGTTACTTTTCGGTGATATGTATGCCACACATATGAATGAAATATATTTTATAAAAATTATCTATATGAATTTTGGATTATGCTCTCCTAATTTAGTAAATGAGTATGCAATTTATGTTAATTTTTTATACAATTAAACATAGAAAAAAATATTTGAAACCACTTTTTATTACCTTTCATATGACATTCATATAGATATTTATATATGAATGTAAGTTTATCTAACGACAAACTATATCAGATAATTCACAACCCAATTCAAATGTGACAACTCATTTTAGGAAGTTGAGTGGGATATACTCGTATACTTCAAAGATAAGCCCAGTAGCAGTTACAAGTGTATAAGGCTTTGTGGTGAATATATTAAAACTAGCCAGGCTAGATTTTTATGATAAATGTGGTACTTTTAAATAGATCACAAAACTTATGAGGTACCCACGTAAATACATGTGATTAAACGTAGAGACAGTTTATATGATTTGTGCGCTCTCTTACGGGTATTGTGTCAATAAACGCTTTTAAGCATTTTATCTAGACTCTAAAGTAAGCGGGCACTTATAGTGTTTTATTGAAGATTTGCGGTAAATAAATTGTAAAAATTGCATAATTATAGCGTAGTACTGTATTAAAGGGGATTTTTTTTTTAAGCTATTTGTTCATTTAATTATATTTGTAATTAAATTTGTCAAGTACATATGTATATAACGTTAGGGTGATGACGATAAAAAAATAGCAACTCAAAATTTGATTTTTATATAAATTAATGCAAAAAAAGGTATAATTTGCAATAAGAAAAAAATAAATATTTGTGAAATGAACGACGAGAAAATATATATATAAAAGAATTTATAAAGTTCTATTTTTTAATAATTCCAAACTAAATGTCAAAATAAGCTATTGTAAAAAGAATAGTAAAAAGAACGAAAAAAATTATATATATAAAAGAATTTATAAAGTTTTATTTGTTAATAATTCTAAACTAAATGTCACCTTTTAGATAAAAACTAATGCTAATATACTGCTGAGAGAAGCTATAATTCTATAGTTACAACTTAAATTTTAGTATTTTGTAAAAAATTTCATGTAACGGTGCATTATATTTCAAAAACTCAACAAAGGTAGAATCTGACTAATAAATGATTAGTGTTTTCGTTTCATGCAGAATTACAGCTTTTAGGTAAATTCAATCAAAGAGAGTGTGGAAAACACATCAATGTGTTAAATTCGCTTGCTATACTATTTCTATGGGATTATACTAATATCTTGTATTTATACCATTTTTTTGTTTGATTCGTGACTTTCCAATATTTCACGAAACGAAGATAGCTATAAAACTTGATGTATCTCTAAAACTAACTGGTTTGACATACATTGTACATGTTTAATGAGTCTATTAAGCTATAAGGTCTCTCATAAGTAGTTTCAAATATTATATGTGTTGTACGATAACAGCAATACATATATGATTAATTACTCAAAATTTGTCAAATCAAAGTGACAGTTTGAATAAGAATTCTCCTAAGCTAATATTCTCCTTATTAAGCTCTAAATTTCAATGGATTGATGGTTGGCCATCAATAATGACTGTGTATAGAATTGGGATTTCAATTTTTTTGACAATTATCTTTTAATAAAGATGTACAAAGTAGAATCGATTGGACAGCTCAAAAATACTGGAATTACGTTTATTCCTCAGACATAAATAGGTTCAATTTTGTATTCTACGAGTATCATTATGGTTTGGTGATATCTTTCTGACACAAATCGTACTAATTATCAAAAGTCTACTGTATTTGTAGTGTGAATTGAATTAAATGAAAGTTAATTTGAAATAATAGTTGAAGGAATAGTCTGATGTCTCAAATAATATTTTACACATTTGCAAAGGCATAAATATATATGTATTAGGACTCTTAAAATTATTCGAATAACTTAAAATCGATTAATCGAATATCCAGTTTGTAACCAATCGAATGATTATTAACCGATTAATACTATTCGTTCTACTACGTTTATTCGAATAGTTGTTCTGCTGCAAATATTTGAGTAAATGAAAATTTTTTGAAAACCAAGCAGCCTTTTATTTTTATTTGATTTTATTTCTGCAAATGTCAGTTGTGCACATTTTTCGTGAGTTTCACTTTTTTCAATAAAAATAGAAATTTAATGAACTTGCACTATTACAACAATGAACGGTTAATCGGATAGTCGGAAATGAGCGGTTAATCGAATAGTCGACAATCCGGATACTGTAAACCGAATATTATGATTCGAATAATGCCCTATCCGGTTAATTCGATTAGTCGATTAGTCGAATACCAAGAGCTCTAATATGTACATATACACATTTTTTGTGTTTTGTTCGATCGCTAAGTAGTTCAATTTTGTTTTTAGTGTTAAAATACAAATCTATATACGGTATTTTTTATATTTATTACTCTTTGAGCTAACAATGACATGCATATGCATAAGACAATAAAATTGCTTGTTCATTAAATTTTGACGCTCTAATTTTTATTAATATGCTCATGCTTATCAATTCTCTGAAATAAGTATATGTTTACCACATATTTGTCAATAAAAAATAATATAATATATTATGAACTAATTTAATAAGTATTGACGAAAAAACTGTTTGTGAAACATAAAAAATAAACATTTTTATTGATTTAAAAAATCAGATTTATTAATTTTTAATATTTTTAAACTTTTTTATTTATATACTTTTTTTCATTATATGCCAAACCATTCGATTCTTGGTGTTCATAAAAGCAGGATTTAAAAATATGTAATCATTAAAAGTTGATAACCTTACAATCAATTACTACTAATGACATACAAACTTAAATATATTAATAATCATAAAATAGTACTAAATAATATTTGGACTTTAAGCCTGGAAAATGCTTTTGTAATTATAGTATGAATGTTTTTAAGAAAGAATGTTTTTAACAACGATAGAAAAATTTTCATAGGTTTAAAGCCCTTTTAGTAGCTGAAGGGCTTGACATATACATAAATTTGTGGTTGAATAATACAACAACGCCATTTATTAGAAAGATGACTTACTATAAGAGATAAATATTTGCTCAACACCACGGGATGTGTTAATATGGGGATCACAGTTAACATTTTTTAATAATAATAATAATAAAAACAAAAACAAAATAATAATAATACTAGTGATTTCAAATTAAACAATAATTGAAATTGTACTTTGAATAAAACAATTTTTTTAATCCACGCTCTGGCGCTCTATGAGATCGCTTTGAAAATTTAATTTGAGTTTAATAATTTTGTCAAATTTCCTTCAAATTTGTGTATATTTTATTTTAATAGCAAATACAATTTTTTTTTTCTTTTCAGGCAACTTCGGATACCAGCTTCATATAGCATTCGGTACATTTACATATATTTTAGCTATCAACACTGTAAGTACAAATCTTATAAGTTTCATAACACCATTAAGCACACAATTTACACAATTTATCACTTTCTAATAGAGCCAAGAACCTCAAAATGTTCATACCGGTTGCGCAGTCGGCCTTTAAGGCTTTAAGACAATCTTCACCACGTGTTCGCGTTTTTCTTATTAACAGAAATGCCTACTCTACTCAGGTAATTTAGAAGCAGATGAAGAAAAAGTGTCAACTGAGAACGAATAATAATTTCACAACATATTTCCATTTCGATTAATCTCTCTCAGGTTGAATATAAACCCATACGTTCGGTGCTGGTCGCCAATCGCGGTGAGATCGCCATTCGTGTCTTCCGTGCCTGTACGGAGTTGGGCATTAAATCGGTGGCCATCTACTCCGAACAAGATAAAATGCATATGCATCGTCAAAAGGCTGATGAATCGTATATTGTCGGTAAAGGTTTACCACCAGTTGAAGCTTACCTGAACATTCCAGAGATTATACGTGTATGCAAAGAGAATGATGTGGATGCTGTGCATCCGGGTTATGGTTTCCTCTCCGAACGTAGTGACTTTGCACAGGCTGTCATTGATGCTGGTCTGCGTTTTATTGGTCCTTCACCGAAAGTGGTGCAACAAATGGGTGATAAAGTGGCGGCACGTATTGCCGCAATCGAAGCCGGTGTACCCATTGTGCCCGGCACAGATGGACCCGTCACTACCAAAGAAGAGGCTATGGAATTCTGTAAGAAACATGGTTTGCCCGTAATCTTTAAGGCCGCCTATGGTGGCGGTGGACGTGGTATGCGTGTTGTGCGGAAAATGGATGAAGTCGAAGAGATGTTCGAGCGTGCCAGTTCGGAGGCAAAGGCTGCTTTTGGTAATGGTGCTATGTTCATTGAAAAGTTCATCGAACGACCACGTCACATTGAGGTACAATTGCTCGGAGACAAGGCTGGTAATGTAGTGCATTTGTTTGAACGTGATTGTTCGGTACAGCGTCGTCATCAGAAAGTCGTTGAGATTGCGCCGGCGCCACGTTTACCACAAGAGATACGCGATAAAATGACTGAGGCAGCTGTGCGTCTCGCCAGACATGTGGGTTACGAGAACGCCGGTACTGTAGAGTTCCTCTGTGACGAGACGGGCAACTTTTACTTCATCGAAGTGAACGCTAGGTGTGTAACTCAAGTATATAATGTATTTTGCTTAGCAATTTGCGGGTTCTATGAACTGCTGGAGATCGTTTGAAACCAAATAATATTAATTTCAATTTTTTACTTAGATTGCAAGTCGAGCACACTGTCACTGAGGAGATCACCGGCATTGATTTGGTACAATCGCAAATCCGCGTTGCCGAAGGCATGACACTACCCGAACTTGGCTATACACAAGAAAAGATACAACCACGCGGTTATGCGATTCAATGTCGTGTCACCACCGAAGATCCCGCCAATGATTTCCAACCCAGCACCGGTCGTCTAGAGGTGTTCCGTTCCGGTGAAGGTATGGGTATACGTGTTGATAGCGCTTCAGGTTTTGCCGGTGCCATCATCTCACCCTACTACGATTCATTGCTTGTCAAAATTATTTCGCATGCAAGTGATCTGCAGAGCTCGGCAGCTAAAATGAATCGTGCTCTACGCGAATTTCGTATACGTGGTGTGAAAACCAATATACCCTTCTTGTTGAATGTCTTGGAAAATCAAAAATTCTTACACGGCGTCTTGGACACCTACTTCATTGATGAACATCCACAGCTCTTCAAATTCCGTCACTCACAGAATCGTGCACAAAAATTACTTAACTACATTGGTGAAGTGCTTGTGAATGGTCCACAAACACCATTGGCAACCGGTTTGAAGCCAGCTGATATTTCACCACATGTGCCGGAAGTGCCTCTAGGTGAGTACGTAGTTTATAAGCAATAGTTGAGCTCGTAAGTAATATGGTATTGCTTTTTTTGTGCAAAAGCTTGCAAAAATATAAAGATACTTAAACAATGACTCCACCATATCCAAACAAATTCATATCCTTTCCTACTCCACAACAAGAATTTCTCAATCATTTTTCTTTTCCGTGGTAAATTTTTCAATAATTATGAATTTTAATATCTCAATAATTAATAATTTAACCTTTTTTTTTTTGGTTTACTGAAATTAATATAAATTCGCATTTGAAATTAATTTTTGCAATTGACGACCATATAATTTCATTGTTTATCTTTTTTATAATTTATTATTATTCTAAAGACATGCAATTAATTATTTTCATTTTTATCGTAACTATATAATATAATGAAAAGAAAAGAACAACGAGTACAGTAGAACCTCCATAATTCGAATTTCTATAGTTCGAAGTTCTCCATAACTTGAACTCTTGAATTGACAATATATGTAAGTAAAATTTCATACAAATTACATTCCGTAACTCGGACTGTTTTATTGGTTATTCGAGTTAGGGAAGTTCAACTGTATTTTTTACCATCTTATGCATAAGCTTATATTTAAAATCCCACCCTGACCTATCCTATGATAAACCACTTTTACCTATTTTGTGCCATCCTACTGATTCCAATTTCTCGCTATTCTATATTTCCTTTTTCGTATTGATCCATGTCTTCCTTTACGTTTAACTCAATACTATCACCCCCAACCCATAACGATTCTGTGCTAACCAATATCAACCGTTTCTATTACTTTTTATCTGTCTAATCCACCTCTCTCCCCAATTGTTTTTTGCCTTTTGTATACTTATCTTTACCCATAACTGTTCTGTGCTAACAAATTTCTTTCCTTGCATACATTCTATTGCATCCACTTTTGTTTCCTGTTCATCCCGCTTTCTTAGTTACTGTTTCTCTTCTCCAAAAGTGATCCTTTAATGTCGCATTCCACTTTCCTTCACTTCCTTTTATCTCTTGAACTTCCATGAGTTCTTTCGTTTCTTAAGTTTTACCCGTTTATGCTCGTATTAATAATTACTTACACAATCAACATAGTTACTCATAGTTTATAATTATTTGATTCTTTTTAAGAATATGTAGTCATTTTTTGGTTTACGCGAGTGGCAAAACAACGTTCAAATCAGTTAAAAGTTCTCTAAAGCTATTTAACAACACTGATATTATGTCAGCTCCAGACATTCCAGTAGTTGTTGCAGCCTTGAGATAGATTTTAACTGTAAATTCTTACAAATGTTCTGGCATTTATTTCCCCACTTTACAATACTACATTTGTTGTAGCATATTTTTCGACCAATCTTGAAAACATGGTCGATTTTGTGTTGTTACTTTGTATTTGTTTGTCACTCGCTTACTAGAGTATATACTCATATATATGTCTACTGTCTATTTATAATAACAAAGAAGTTTTAAAACGTTTCATTATGATTTTTTTGTCGTACATAATACATATACATATATTATTGTGATTAATTCAATTTATAATTTAGTTAATTTCCTCAACTGTTTCCATACTCTGTTGTGTGTAGAAAATATAATAATTTCTCTTACTCGTTATTTCATTATTCCATCTGTCACTACCTTGCTTGTTGCTACCCACCTTGTTTCTTCTACTCTGCTTATTTTATTAATATTTTAATTTTCTAATTCCTCTTACTAAATTTGCTTCAGTGTTCCATGCTTTATACCAACAACCTATTTAATGATCCTCTCTTCTACTATTTTAATATTACTATTTTCGCCAAATTTCTTCCTCTCACTATTCCTGCGCTTCCACATCCCCGCTCTCCAAGCTCTCCTTTCGCTACTATTGAAAATACGCTTGTAATTTTAACGTAATTTTTCGAAAACTATTTGAAATTTTCTATATACTATGTATATGTATAAATATATATAGTTTAATGTACATATGTACACGCTCTTTTGCTTACTTCTCTTTTTAATTTCTTTAATGTTTCTTATCATTTTACGATTTTATTTTCTTTGTTTCATCGTGTGATTAATCCAAATATCAATCGAACAAAAAAAACAACATTTTCTATGCAAACAAAATTAAAAAAAAAAAAAATAATAATAATTAAAAAAAAACATCGCAAACAACACCATTTTGTAACATCACCGAAAACAAAAACAAAACTCACATGATCATGCAAAACATACGATTTTTGAAATCAATGATCACGATCACTTGAAGACCTGTCACCCGAGGCAATAAGCCGTGAAGAGCGCGGAGAAGCCAAAGGTATGTTTTGAAAAATCTGCTACTTCTACTACATACTACTACAGTTATCATTTTGAGTCATGCCGTTTTGTAAATAAATATTTGGTTTAGTTGTATGCATATACATATATCACAACGACAACAACAAAAATGCATTTATACATAGCATAGGTGTATACAGGTGTGCACAGCTCCATTTCTACATAAATATCATGAAAAATAGTTGGAGAAAAAATATATGGGAAAGAAAGTAACTTAATTGGCACCTGTGAGCGCAAATTTCCATACGTTCCACTTATTGGATATTCAAATTGGCCCATATGCTTGTAAAAAAAACATCAACCAGTTCACTGTGTTTAGCTGTTTTTTTTTTGTTTACTCTCTTTTTCAGCGGTTTCTGGATTTCAATAGCGCTTGTTCAGTTTCATTATTTTTAATTCCACTAAAAATGTTTTGTTTTTGGTTTATTTTACGCGCTCCATGCAAATAATATTTTTGCATTAAGTTATACCAGTTATGGGTAACAGCCGCGTTCCTCTTTAGCACCTCGAATTCATTGTACAATTTTTTATCATAATTAATATTTTTGTTGTAATTATTATTTATTCGGTATGGTTTTAGTTGTAATTTCTACACGCATCTGTTATTTATAGTCGCTTAAGCGCAGGTTTTAAGCTGCATGCAAGTGCAAGAGTGCTTAACTCTCATTTATACGGCAAAAACGGAACATTTTTTTTTGACTAAATATGTTTGCCTGTGTGTAGATTTTGACAGCTTTTCAAGAATTTATCAAAAAAATGTTTGGTTTAAAGAGATTGGTATCTCTTCTGAAAGAAAGAGAAAATTATTTACTGTCTCATCGTACTCTTATTTGAAAAAAAAAAAAAAAAACGTTCTCATAAATTATGCTCAAAAGTTATAGAAATATAATATATATGTATATATGTATGTCAATTTCGTACCCTAACATTTTTTGGAACAGCAAAGCAATTTTTTGTGACGTCGTGAACAAAAGGATGTTCATAGTTCAAACAGTGAACGACGTAAACCAGTAGACGGAGAGAATCGATGCGATCTGTCATATGAGTTTTCAATGTAAATGAACAGTCATCACCGCTTCTTCCGTACGCTACAGTAGATATTCATGTCATTCGGATATTTCGTCCGCTTCTCACTCTCGAGTCTCTCACAAATTAAACTTTAAAATATTTAAAATTTTCTCAAACTAACTCAAATTTACAGTCGAATGATATTATTATTTAACAATAAGATTATTTGTAATAGTTGGATTTCATAATAGTTGAATTTGGATTTGATCTTTTGTATTATGAGAAATAACTGAACAGCTAAATGTGTGAAAAACAATCTAGACAAGTTGAGCTATGGCAACATTCATTTCTCATTTTTCCTTTGCTTCTACGGGCATAACTTTTGACAAATTTTGGTTGCTACGGGCGACAAATACGGGCGGGCGGAACGTTTTTGACTGTTTGAACTATTTGACTGTACGACATAGGGAGAGCAAACCACGCTCTTTTGAAATTTCTTTTCGAGATATACGATCCAACAACCAGTCGAAATTATTAAATTTTACTACCGAAACTCGAAGTCAGAGGCCATAACTTTAAGAGTGCTACGTCCAATTTATGATCGTTATAATCGTCCTGTCTTACCGAATATTTTTGACCAGAATTGGATGATATGGACTTGGACAATTTGTGGTTCCAACAGGACGGAGCTAATTTATTGAAAACCAAGTTTGGTTATCACACGAAAATTGGGTTCAGCGTCTGGACTTCTGTAAGAGGGCCCGTGGTGGTGATTCAAAAGAAATTGAGTTCCATTCATAATGGCATCGACTGTGCTCTCCCTCTTATTGAAAACCCCTTTATAACGTTGCAACTTTATCTCCTTCATTCTTGATGCTGTTGAAATCAAGCTGAGTAATAAAACCATAATCATAATGAACCACCTACCAAATGTGTGACCCTTTAAACACAACAATTTCTGACATAAACAAATTTTAGCAGATCACACAATTTTTAAGCCTTCAAAATACATAAAATTAAGAGTGTAACATTTATAGAACATTTCCGTTTGCCGTATATTTGCAGAGTAAATGCTTAACTTGTCTCTAACTATTTTCTCAATGCTTTCTTGTTCCGTATATAATGTATTTTGAAATTTCTTTGCTGCTATAACAGTCACCGAACCACCAAAAGGCCTACGTCATATACTCAAATCGCAAGGTCCCGAAGCATTCGCCAAAGAAGTGCGCAGCCGTAAGAACCTTATGTTGATGGACACGTCATTCCGTGATGCGCATCAATCGCTGCTAGCGACACGTGTTCGCTCCCATGATCTGCTCAAGATCTCACCATATGTCGCACACAAATTCAATAATCTCTATTCGTTGGAGAATTGGGGTGGTGCCACGTTCGATGTAGCATTGCGTTTCCTACACGAATGCCCGTGGGAACGTTTGGAGGAAATGCGTAAACGTATACCAAATATACCATTCCAGATGTTGTTGCGCGGTGCCAACGCTGTTGGTTACACCAGTTATCCCGATAATGTTGTGTATAAATTCTGTGATTTGGCTGTAAGTAATTTTTTAGTTATTATATATACACCCGTGGCAAAAAAAAATTAAATCAAATGTCATATTTGTTTTTATAGGTACAAACTGGCATGGACATCTTCCGTGTTTTCGATTCGCTAAATTATTTGCCGAACTTGATTTTGGGTATGGAAGCTGCCGGTAAGGCGGGTGGTGTCGTTGAGGCTGCCATTTCCTACACCGGTGATGTAAGCGATCCCGCACGTACTAAATATGATCTCAAGTACTACACCAACTTGGCCGATGAGCTGGTGAAGGCCGGCACACACGTACTTTGCATCAAAGATATGGCGGGCTTGTTGAAACCACAAGCGGCAAAGTAAGTCACGAAATTGTTTATCTATCATAAGCACTACTGCCTTATCTAGTTATAAACATGCTAATTAGTGGGAACACTAAAAATATCACCAATATTAACCCCAACGTATTTGCATTATCTTTCCACGTTTTACCACCTTAGATTACTTATCACCGCCATACGCGACAAGCACCCCGATGTGCCAATACACATACACACACACGACACTTCAGGTGCCGGTGTCGCCTCCATGCTCGCCTGCGCCGAAGCCGGTGCCGATGTTGTTGATACAGCCGTTGACTCTATGTCCGGCATGACATCACAACCCAGCATGGGCGCTGTGGTGGCATCACTGCAAGGCACACCGCTCGACACACAATTCGATTTGCGCGATGTCTCCGAATACTCTGCTTACTGGGAACAAACACGCACACTGTATGCACCCTTCGAATGCACGACCACCATGAAATCGGGCAATGCCGATGTGTATCTCAACGAGATACCCGGTGGTCAGTATACTAACTTGCAATTCCAAGCATTCTCATTGGGTCTGGGTGATTTCTTCGAGGATGTGAAGAAAGCGTATCGCGAGGCGAATTTATTGTTGGGTGACATAATCAAGGTGACACCATCATCGAAGGTTGTTGGTGATTTGGCGCAATTCATGGTACAGAACAAATTGAATGCCGAGCAAGTGTTGGACAAGGCCGAGGAGTTGTCATTCCCGAAATCGGTGGTAGAGTTCTTGCAAGGTTCAATTGGTATACCACATGGTGGTTTCCCCGAACCACTACGTTCACGTGTGCTCAAGGATATGCCACGCGTTGAGGGACGTCCCGGTGCCAATTTAACTGCTTTAGACTTTGATAAACTCACGAAGGATCTAAAGGAATCTCATCCACATATTAACGAACGTGATGTTATGTCGGCGGCGCTTTATCCAGCTGTAACCGAAGACTTTTTGTACTTCCGTGAGAATTATGGCCCAGTCGATAAACTCGACACACGTATTTTCCTCACCGGACCCAAGGTGGGCGAAGAATTCGAAGTTGCCATTGAACGCGGTAAGACATTGAGCTTGAAGACACTGGCTATGGCTGAGGATCTGACGCCGAACGGTGAACGTGAGGTCTTCTTCGAGATGAACGGTCAACTGCGTTCGGTGTTGATACGCGACAAGGAGGCTGTGAAGGTGAGTAAACGTAGTAAATAAGTATTAATTGCAGTACTTGAATTGCCATATTGTTTATTGCCACAGGAACTACACATCCATCCAAAAGCCAACAAGTCGAACAAAAACGAAGTTGGTGCACCCATGCCGGGTACTGTGATCGATATTCGTGTGAAGGAGGGTGATACCGTTGAAAAGGGTCAACCATTGGTTGTGCTCTCGGCCATGAAAATGGAGATGATTGTGCAGGCACCCAAAGCGGGTGTGGTGAAGAAGCTCGAAATCATCAATGGCATGAAACTGGAAGGTGACGATTTGATCATGCAGATTGAATAAAAGTCACGTGCCACAAACCACTGAACTACACACACAAACATAGACATGCTCTCAAAACTGTTGCTTAAGCCGACTGCTCAGCTAATATAAATTAGTATATGTATGTAAAGATTTTGAGGTTAAGCTGCTCGATGAGTAGTGCAAACGAATATTGAAAAATTACTTAAATAGTAAAATAAGCTTACAAGCATACAATTTATGTGCGAGGGTGTAAAAAACCAAATGTTACGATTAGTGTTGATATTTGTAGTAAATGAAAGAAGGAAATTGTTATATACATACATACATACATAGATACAAACGAAATGGGAAAATTAGTTACTTAAATATCTACTATATATTTATGAATATTTACTAAACATTTACATATACATATATATTTAATAACAAAATTTCGGCCAAAACGAAATGTCTCAGTGGATAACTTGGCTGTTTATTGCAAAAAATGACATTGTCAATTTAAGAAAAATAGTAAAAATAACATGCATACAATGTCATGCTTAAGACAATTAACACACACACATCTACATTTTAAAGTTTGAACTTTTGTACCTTCATAGAGAATTTATATGTACAATATGTATAACAAGTGTAAAATTTATTATTGTTATTGCTAATTAACGTAACAGAAGTGTACAAAATTTATTTCTATTTTTTATGAGCAAACCTTTTTACGCACAAAAAAGTTGTTTCGTACCTTATTGTGACACTGTCCAGTTGATCTGTTGAATTATGTATATATTCTGTTTTTATGGAAGTTGAAAGTGCAAAAAAAAAAGATTGAAAAGACAACAACAAGCTATAACCCATACTTGTGTGTACTTTGTTAACAAATGGCCGTAAAAGCGCTGTTTTTTTATTGTAAATGGTATAATGGTTTCCTTACTTCTTTTGTATATGTGCGTATGTAGTATGTTTTAAATTAAGCATTAATCTAGTGAACGACATAATTTTTTTTATACAAATTCTATTGATTATTTGATTGTTTTTTAATTTTTTATTTTTGATATCATGTTTTGTTTAAGTTTCATCGAAAAATTAAAATATGTTCCAATTTATTATAATGCAAAATAGTTTAAATACAATTTATTTCTGTAATGTGAAACATGTATAAAATATGTATGTGTTTATAAATAAATAAAATAAAGAAATGTTAAAAAAATTATTGCACTTTCTTTTCTTTGTATTATATTTGCATTAGGTATGCGTATCAAACTTAACTTAATTTTAAAATCGTTTAGCCATTTAACTTTTTCTATGCAAGAACATAGCCCCAAATATTGAGTATATATATGTATATATATTTGGCGTAGAAACCGCTTTAAGCGATTATAGCCGAATCCACCAGAGCGCGCCACTCGTTCCTCCTTTTTGCTTTTTGGCGCCAACTGGAAACACCAAGTGAAGCCAGGTCACTTTGCACTTGGTCTTTCCACCGGAGTGGAGGTCGTCCTCTTCCGCGGCTTCCTCCAGCGGGTACTGCATCTAACACTTTCAGAGCAAGAGTGTTTTCGTCCATTCGAACAACTTGAACTAGCCAGCGTAGCCGCTGTCTCTTTATTTGCTTAACTATGTCAATGTCGTCGTATAACTCGTTCCATCGTCTGCGGTATTCGCCGTTGCCAATGTTTAGAGGACCATAAATCTTCCGCAAAACCTTTCTCTCGAAAACCCCAAGAGTCGTCTCATCGGATGTTGTCATCGTCCACGCTTCAGCGCCATACATCAGGACGGGAATAATGAGCGACTTATAGAGTTTGATTTTGGTTCGTCGAGAGAGGACTTTACTTTGCAATTGCCTACTCAGTCCAAAGTAACACCTGTTGTTGGCAAGAGTGATTCTGCGTTGGATTTCAAGGCTGACATTGTTGGTGTTGTTAACGCTGGTTCCCAAGTAGACGAAACTATCTACTACTTCAAAGGTATGGCTGTGAACAGTGACGTGGGAGCCAAGACGCGAGTGCGCTGACTGTTTGTTTGATGTCAGGAGATATTCCAAATATTAAGTAACTGTATTTAAATTGATGTTTGTTACAGTTATCACATACATGGAGTTCCGTTATATTTTATGTAACGTCGTTTTTTTGCTGCGATTGAAAATAGCAGTGCCAGCGAAATTATCATATTGTTTCAAATAATTTGATTGAAATGCGATAATTTAAATTGAAGTCAATTGATACAATAGCTCTTTAGTGAATACATCGCTCTTTAAATTTGAAAACGTATTTCATTGACGAACGAAATCTCATTAAAAAAGTGTTGGCGGAAGGAAAATCTTACAAGTTTATCGAAGATTTGGTCGGACGCATTACTTTCCAAAAAATTTGAAACATCCAAAATCCTGAAACATGAGGACGAAATGGAGTGGACGAATTTTTCACGGCCACGATTGAGAACAGTTGTGGGTTTGTGCCGAGAAAAACGATTTTATACTTAAAAAACTCAAGACTAGTTAAATCTTAGTTTCATTGCATCCACAATAATAAAAGAGTTAAAAGCAGCTAACATTTTTTGGCAGGAGCCCAAGAGAAGTACCATTACTAGAACCGCGACATTTGCAGGCGAGAGTTCAAATTGCTGAAGAGAACCAGGTAGTATTGTAGTCCGACGAAATAAAAATTGTTTTATTTTGTTCCTCAGGACATCAACAGTATGTACGAAGACTATAAAAGACTTCATTTCATCCCAGATTTGTAAAACATGGAGGTGCTAAAATAAATGTTCTTGCGGTACAGGTCGGTTATATTACATTTAAAAAAAAGCATGAATACCAAAATGTGCGTTGAAATAATAATTATCATACGCTGAATCGAAAATGTAGCAGAGAAGGGTCTATCAACATGACAACTACCCTATGAATGCCAACAAGTTGGTCAAAAAGGGTTTTGATCTTATTGGCTGGCCGACTCAATCATCTGACCTTAATCCAAATGAGAATCTTTGGGCTGATGTTATGGCAGCTGTAATGAAAAATAATCAGTCAAATACGAAGTAGTTAATAAGTGCTTTGAAGACGACACGCAAGGCCATTCCTCTCGAGAAATGCAAGTGTTTTGTGGACTCCATGCCTTCGAGATGTTTAGCGGTATTATCCAACAATAGTAATTCGACAAAGTATTAATTAATTAAACTTTATTTTGCTTTATTATAATGAATAAATTGGTTTTTGAAGTAAAATGCTTAATACTGCTATTATTAGTCACAGCTGCAATTTTAATTTCCACATTTATATATTTAAAACTCACCCAACAAAAAAAAAAACCATTGCAAATTCGCTATTTGACAGCATCTCAATTCATAATTTACAATCACGTAATATTTAGGTAGAATGCCACAAATTATAATAATATATTGAGTATATATTTAAAAAAAAAAATTTAAGTATATCATATGTTCATAAGAATGGAAACTCACAACATTTTTGTTAAAATACAATATTTTGTTTAATTTTATTCATAACTTTACATTAAAGCAATCATAATATACAATTTTAGCGAATTATACGTGTAAATCAACCAACTACAGCTGACATCCAATATATGTAATTAAATACCATTGACGATGAACTCGAGAAACATCAATTCCTTGGTTAGCTCATTGACACGTTTGTGATGCCGCTGCAGATATGGCGTGAGTACTTCCACTACATTACGCATGCCTGGAACGCCATGCTCCGTAGGTGCGGCAATGCAATCGTTGAGTAAATAATGCAAAACAAGATTGGCAATTTTACAGTGCCGTGAATTTGTAGTCCACGCTTTGGTATGCTCCATGAGCGTAACACGCTGACCACTGTTCAGCGCATTAATTAACTCACGCACCGGTTCTGTATTGCGCGCACGCACATATTCGCTCAGAATGTTGTAAGTTGTTTTAGGTTTGCCAAGTTTTAGCGCTAGCATGAAGGCCTTTTTCAAATTTTGTTTCTGATGCAGCAACGATTGCAATGTTTGCTCTTGTTGCACCAATTCGGCACGTTTTTCTATTTCATCATTGCGACAGGCCGTTGTCACATCCTGCCATTGTATCAGTTTGGAGTCCGCACCGCCGCTATAAAAGCATTTACCACTGCGTGTGGATATGGCCAGCGACCAAATGCGATCGGTGTGCGCATCTAGCGTTTGCACGCATTCATTTGTTTTTATGCTCCACAATTTGAGGAGACCATCAGATGCAGCAGACACAATATATTTGCCATAATCTATGAATTCAGCACGCAATACGGTACATTCTTGTTCGAAGCGTTTAATACATGTCAATGTAGCTAGAGACCACAGGCGTAGTGTACAATCGCTAGAAGATGTTAGAACCACTTGATCGGCTGGTGAGAAGCGCACGCACCAAACTCCACGCGTATGACCACGCAGTGTACCAACCAATGTATTACTGTCAGCGCTCCACAGCTTGGCTGTTTTATCTTGCGATGCTGTGGCCAATAACTTATTATTTGGTGAGAAGGTGACGCTGTTCACCTCCTTGTCGTGGGACAATGCCGAATACTTCAAATTGAAGGAGTGTGGCGCATCCTTGTTTTTCTTCAAATTCCATACCTTAAGACTGCCGTCTTGTGAGACCGATGCGAAAAACGCAGCGGTATTACAACCAAATGCTAGACAACCAATAGTGGATGTGTGACTGCTGTTATTGCGTGCGACACAGCTGAGTGTAAACGTGTTTGGATTTACTCTCCATAAACATATGCTCAAATCTTTGCCGGCTGAAAGTAAGAGGTTAGTACCGCCCGCTGCTGATAGTGTCATAACAGTATCACTGTGACCACTTGCAATTTTGCAGTTCATATTGGCTTCGGTATCGTAAATTTTAATATTTTTGCTGTTAGATGCTACCGCTAGGAAACGATCATTCTCACCCCAAAAGCAAATATCGAGTATTTCATCGTTGAAACCAATCAATTGTTTTGTACATTCTAGCTTATTTGCTGCCACGCATTCGTCAGTTGCTTTGTAAATCAATATATTTTGTTCCACTGTAACCACAGCCAATTGTTCAGTGCGTTTACATTGTAATAATTGACGAAATTCTTGGCTGTTATCTTCAGTCAAAGTTGTTAATTTTGATGTTTTACAATCTACCAATTTTAAGGCACCCGAAGCGCATGACACAATTACATTAAGCACATCAGCGTTTTTACTAATGTTACCCAAACTTGCTACGCCCTCCAACTCCTCAAACATTGGTATAACTTTATGTTGTGTAGCATCGGCAAGACGCCATACAATTAAAACTTTATCACGACTTACAGAAGCTAGAAAATCGTAGCCATTTTCCCCGCCTAAAAATGTGAAAGCCGTAACTTGTGAGAGATGTCCACGCATTTGACGTACTAAACGTTTTTCTTCATAATTCCAACAATAAATCGTGTTGTCAGCACCAGCAGCATACACTTCTTTCCGTTTAACATCTGGATGGAATGCTAAGACTAATGCAGGTCCACTAAATTCACGTAGTGCACACATACATGTGCTATGAACATAGTCCCATATGCGCAATGAGGAGTCGGCACCACTTGAACATATGATTTTGCCACATGTACTAAATTGCACTTTAACAATTGGCCCTTTATGCTGGCCTTTCCATAATTTAACAACTTTTCCACTATCAACAGACCATAAACGCAACAATCCACTTCGATGGGCAGTCACAAGTAATGTATTATCCGGTGAAAGTGAAAAGCAAGGAATTTCATCTTCCAACTGTTCATCATCTGTTCTTCCAGTATTATTGCTAATTGATAAATCACTTTCCACAACTTCTACATTGGTACCATATGCACGTACAAGTTGACCCGTGGAAACATTTATGGCACAAACTTCCGTATTATTCAAGCAATAAATACGTTCGCCATCATCAGACCAGGCAACATCTCCTCCCGCATAGAAATTGCTGAATTTCGTGGCAACCGCAAAACTATAGCAAAAACACATTATTTATTATTGTATATTATGTATAAAATGCTAATGTTACTCACCTTTTCTCGCACAAACCAGACATATTAACTTTTGAACATTAACAATATTTAAATAGTTAAAATAATAATCCTCGTGCTATTATGAGAAGTTGTTTATGTTTTTCGTTTTCCTTTATCTGGTAGTTAACAACGTGCGAGCTACAGAGATACTCAAATTATTAAAATCAAATACATATTGTATTCAAACATCTGTTGCAGGGTGATCATAATACCTTCGAACACAAAATATGGTTCATGAGAGCTATTAATTTGTATGTATTTAATTAAAATATTTAAATAAAATAAATTTTTAATTTTAAGCAATGATGAGACGAGATGAATGTGTGTTGACGGTTGACAAGACTGCTGCGCAAAATGCTATTGAAACCAGGGAAATCAGAAGCCAGAGGAGTCTTATCGCCCGATAGCTCTCCATTCCTAAGTAGTGAAGACGATGTTGAAAAAATTACCCCGATGACTTTGCGGTTATCAATAAAAAGTAATGTTTCGAGGTAAAATTTCAAGAGTAAAAAGGAAGTTCCATATAGTGGTGTCCTCTCCACCTTACAGTTTAACTTTTTTTTCGAAAATCTCCCAACTACCAGTAGGACTTTCTGTTAACACGAATATGTGTCCGGCAATGGAATCGATGCGTTGTTTTCAAAGGTAAATTCAAAAGTTACTGCTGGGCTGCTTTCGTAGAAAAAACACCATATATCGAGTTTGAGTTGCTTCGTGAAACTGGAGTGACTCTTACAAAACTTTGTTTTGGATATTGTATTATAGCACGAAACAATACAAAAACTATTTCGGAACAGCGCTCAAACACTAGTGCAAACTAGCCTCACGGTATTACTTTCAGTCCGGATTGAACAAGCGCGGCCTCCATCGCTCCGATAGCTTTCTTATGACTAATATTTCAAACAAGATATGACGCACGGGTTTTTTTTACAAAACATTTTTATACTCTCGCAACAAATGTTGCTAAAGAGAGTATTATAGTTTTGTTCACATAACGGTTGTTTGTAACACCCAAAACTAAACGAGTTAGATATAGGGTTATATATACCAAAGTGATCAGGGTGAAGAGTGGAGTTCAAATCCGAATGTCTGTCTGTCCGTCCGTCCGTCTGTGCAAGCTGTAACTTGAGTAAAAATTAAGATATCTTGATGAAACTTGGCACACTTATTTCTTGGCACCATAGGAAGGTTGCTTTCGAAAATGAGCAAAATCGGACCACTGCTACGCCCACAAAATGGCGAAAACCGAAAACACATAAAGTGTCATAACTAAGCCATAAATAAAGCTATGCAAATAAAATTTGGTATGAAGGATCGCACTATGAAGGGGCATATTTTGATGTAATTTTTTTGGGGAAGTGGGCGTGGCCCCGCCCCCTACTAAGTTTTTTGTACATATCTCGCAAATCAATAGAGCTATATAAACCAAACTTTCTGCAGTCGTTTTTTTTAGCCACTTCCTAATACAGTCCAAAAAGAAATCGGATCATAACCACGCCCACTTCCCATACAAAAGTTAGGTTGAAAATTACTAAAAGTGGGTTAACTCACTAACGAAAAACATCAGAAACACTAAATTTCACATAAGAAATGGCAGATCGAAGGTGCACTCAGATTTTTTTACAAAACGGAAAATGGGCGTGTCGTCGCCCACTTAAGGGTCAAAAACCATATCTCAGGAACTACTCGACTGATTGCAATGAAACTTGGTTTGTTTCCTTACATCCCAATGATATGTTGTGAAAATAGACCAAATCGCTTCACAACCACGCCTACTTCCTATATACCAGAACTTTGAAGACGATCTGAATCGTTTACTTTACAATATATAAAGTAAGCACTAGTAAAGATATCGGTGCAGAACTTTGCACAAATACTATGTTAATAGTGTGGCAGCCCCATTCTAAAAATCGCCGAAATCGGGCCATAGGTTTTTAAGGCCCCATATATCGAACACGAGGACCGCGGTGCTTCTAACGTAATATTATGGTTTCCAACTTTCAATGAACTTTATACAATACTAGCTTTTACCCGCGACTTCGTCCGCATAAGTTTTTTTCGTTTTAAGCACTTAATGGATAGCTTCGAATGTTTCCTTAGTAAATATAAAAAGTAAATAATGTAAATCGGTTTAAAATACTACTAACTACCTACCTGCCAACCCCCGATGTTAGACAGTGTGACATCCGCAACATTGTCTTAATGTAAGTAGTATAATAATGTAGGAAGCTAAAAATAAGAGGCCTTATTACTGTAGTACATTTTTGTAAACTATGTTCTTTGTTTTTCCCTCTCTGGCCAATATATGGAGATTCTGTGGACTTGAAACACGTGAGCAAGCCACGTATAATTGTCCGTGAAAAAAACAACTCTTCTAAATTAATGCCGGCTACTTTTAATGTTTGCCCCTGAGCTTTATTTATACTATCTTCTCCAATTTTAAGAAGAGCAGCAGCATATTGTCCAGATTGTACATCATTGTGTAGTTGCACTCTCATATTTGTAGACAGACTAAACGTTTTTACGTGCACCCATAACGTTGACGCTTTTAAACACGCATTTTTTTCATCTGCAGGGGTGCCTTTAGTGATAACCGGCAAAGTCTGTCAATCTCATAACTAAATTTCATCAAAATCCGTTCAGCCGTTTATGCATTATAGAGCAAAATTCCCAGCAAAAACCATAAAAAAATCACTAACTCAATTCAGTTTTCTGCCTACGTCCTACCCCCTAAGTACGATGACGTGATCATTTTGATCTTATATCCGTTTTTAGGTAACCATCTATTACCTTACTAAATTTCATCAAAATCCGTTCAGCCGTTTAGACGTGAAAGAGCAAAAGTCCGAACAAAAACGACTAAAAATCACTAACTCAATTCAGTTAGTAACAGACAGACAGAGTGACTTTCGCATTTATAATATTAATATGGATGTAACGACAGAAGAAAGTCACAATAAATATAGAAAAATTATAAACAGTTGAAACTATATTCAATTGAATTATTACATTACATACGGTATTACAGTATTCAGGGTTGAAACTTCATGACTGTAAAACTTCATTACTGAAGTAGCTAAATTTGACGATTTTTTGACAAACAATTGTTTTATCTTTCGTAAAATTTTTTTTTTTTAATATAAAGTACCCTATGTTGCTTCTAGTACCTTCAAGAGTATATGTACAAACTTTCATGATGATCGGTTCAGTAGTTTTTGCGTGAAAGCGTAACAAACAAACTTACATTCGCATTTATAATATTAATATAGATATATGACGAATATGTGGGTCAAATTGTGTATTATATAATATAAATAAAGTTAAATAAATAAATTGCGAGAGTATAAAATGTTCGGTTACATCCGAACTTAGCCCTTCCTTACTTGTTAAATTTCATCTTGTACTTTCAAATTGCACTGTATAACGAAGTCGTTATTTTGAAGTACTTTATATTAAGGGTGCACTGTATAATGATTGTAAAGCTTCCTGCTGGCTTTATACTCATAGATATACATATATAAAATATTTAAGATATTTTAGAAATTATGTGTTTATATGTATCAAACACTTTATATTCGGATTTTTATTGAATTTATTTTAGAAGAGTTCTCCCCACAATTAGCTTTATGTGAGTCATTATTTATGTACATATATAAATACAAATATTATTTTGATATATATAATACCTATTTGATATTTTGGTAGGTATTTGAACTAGAGTATAAATATGTATGCATGTATGTAGATCAAGGAGTCGAATAAAAAATAGTAAATTCATGTACACGAATATTTAATCTAAAGTTTTCCCAAAATCTGGATATGCATTGTAATGCTTCTCAGTATTTGAGCCTTGCTAATTGTGTGGGATAAGCCTCCTAAATATCGCCTATAAGGTTCTATCGAGCGTACTGTGTGAAAGACTTAAGCCCACGGTCAACAAACTGATTGGACCTTATCAGTGTGGCTTTAGACCTGGAAAATCAACAACCGACCAGATATTCACCATGCGCCAAATCTTGGAAAAGACCCGTGAAAATAGGATCTACACACACCACCTTTTTGTCGATTTTAAAGCTGCTTTCGACAGCACGAAAAACTAAACTAATACGGCTGTGTAAGTTGACGTTGAGCAACACTAAAAGCTCCGTCATGATTGGGAAAGAGCTCTCCGAGCCGTTCGATACCAAACGAGGTTTCAGACAAGGTGACTCACTATCGTGCGACTTCTTTAACTTGATGTTGGAAAAAATAATACGAGCTGCAGAGCTAAATAGAGAAGATACAATCTTCTATAAGAGTGTACAGCTCCTGGCGTACGCCGATGATATTGATATCATCGGAAGCAACAACTGCGCCGTTTGTTCTGCTTTTTCCCGCATGGATAAGGAGGCGAAGCGAATGGGCCTGGAGGTGAATGAGGACAAGACGAAATATCTCCTGTCATCAAGCAAACAGTCAGCGCACTCTCGTCTTGGCTCCCACGTCACTGTTGACAGTCATAACTTCGAAGTCGTAGATAATTTCGTATACCTGGGAACCAGTATCAGCAACACCAACAATGTCAGCCTCGAAATAAAGCGCAGAATCACTCTTGCCAACAGGTGATACTTTGGACTGAGTAGGCAATTGAACAGTAAAGTCCTCTCTCGACGAACCAAAATCAAACTCTACAAGTCGCTTATCATTCCCGTCCTGCTCTACGGTGCAGAAGCTTGGACGATGTCAAGAGAGGAAAATTTTGCGCAAGATTTATGGTCCTCACAACATTGGCAACGGCGAATACCGCAGACGATGGAACGCTGAGCTTTTCGAGGTATACGACGACATTGACATAGTTCAGCGAATAAAAAGACAGCGGCTACGCTGGCTAGGTCATGTTGTCCGAATGGACGAAAACACTCCAGCCCTGAAAGTGTTCGATGCAGTACCCGCCGGAGGAAGCCGAGGAAGGGGAAGGCCTTCACTCCGTTGGAGGGACCAGGTGGAGAGCGACCTGGTTACACTTGGAATCTCCAACTGGCGCCGAACCGCGAAGGAAAGAGAGAGATGGCGCACTATCGTCGATTCGGCTATAACCGGCTAAACGGTTGAACGCCAATAACATACATACATACAATTGTGACAACAGAATATGTTCGTTTACACCGTACTTGATATGATCTTCATTATGATACTTCATACAATCTTTATTATTTATTTTACATATAATTGATCTATTTTAACAGATATGAGTCTACAATATTGCCGAATTCACAACCATGCGAAGAAACACTTTTTTATATGGGAAAAGATTGTACGGTGAGACTAGTTCGGCATGATCGATTATTAGGTGTATGATGGTTAACAACCACTTCATTTCACTGCTGGGTATTTATACACAAATATTTAGGTATAAACATACATACATATGCAAAGGTATATTTATTTGCGTAGCATTTATTTCGCAGTTGTTAAGAAATGGAGATCTGTGGGAAATGCTAGTGTAAAAGTTAAACGTTTTTTTCTAGGAGTACAGTTCAAGAATTAGAGTAATTAAAATATCATTAATAACATTTTGTATGCACTACAACAAAAAGCATGTCAAAACTAACATCATAATCAATAATATAAAAATACGTCTGCTGTTAAATATGCCTTACGCGCTATTATTGCCAATTTTTGCACACACCCACCCACACAAATGTACATACATACGTATTGACGTATGCAAGTAGAACGTGCTCCCCAATCACAACACTTGCCACGATAAAGACCGAAACAGCTCAAAGCGCAACAGTAGCTGAGTTGCAAATAAAGCACGAACTTTAAATACTTACGAGTACAATGTATTATTAAATAATTTTTATTTCAAGTTTTCTTTTGTTTACTAAACGCATATTTTTTCTTAAAAAAATAATCAAACAACTTAGCAAGCCACCGAACAATTTTATTATCAGCTAATATAATAAAAATAAAACACACACTTTGTGCACACTTATGTACATACATATGTATATGAATGTATGGGCGCATATGTTTGTTGTTGCTTATGCACACCGAGTAAATACGAATACATATGTATATTGATTCCGCTGGAAATTTGCGGCAAAATCTATCCTTAATTTAAACAGTCTTATTATTGTCGTGGCCGTGTGAAGATATAAATTCAATATCATAGTCGTTGCTTGTTATTAATTTATTATTGTGTTAATTGTTAAATATTGAAACAGCATGTCCACGGAAGTCTACTACAAACAAGTAATTTTATTGTTATTGTTTATATGCATACATGTATGTATCACGTGCTATGTTGTTGTGTGCAGTTAAGTCAGTAACCGGTTGGTCGATTATGCACAAATCTAAACTAAACGAGTTAGATGTAAAGTTATATAACACATAGAATATATAACAATGATCAGGTTGACTATCTATTGAGTAAAACTTGAGATATTAAAAATACTTGGAACATGAGATGGTTGGTACCGCGGATAGGAGAAATCAGTCTACAAAATGTCGTTATACGGAAAGCTATAAAGTGCTTAAACTAAGCTATAAATAAAGTTATAGAAGAGTAATTCGGTAAAAAGGATCACAGTATGCCTCTCCTATCTATGAGAAACATTTATTGAAAAATGGGCGTGTCCGCGCATACATTTGTCAATTAATCAACGCATGTATGTGTCGAAATAGACGAAACATATTGTTTACTACAAAATTTAACAAAAAAAAACCGCCACTAAGCGGACACGAACCTCTTCTCAACGGACAAAGAGATTATTTTTTCATAACAAATCTAACAAAAACCTCCATTGGGCGGACGCGAACTCCTCATAGGCCAACAAACGTAAAAAGTCAATGAAATGTTCATGCAAATACTTACTGAAGTTTAAAAAGCGTCGTAGTGATAGCATAAATATGAATTTATGAAATGAAAAATGTGGTTCCCCGAATAAAACCAAATTATGCTGACGAGACAGGTTTTTTTCTTCCGAACTTGGCCAAACAAAAAGTTGGCAGTAAAAAACGAGGTTTGTCGTGTCGTGTCGCAAACTTTCGAAAGAAACGCTGGCTCTCCTAAATTGCAAAAACGAAAAGTCTTCTGTGCAAATATGGTAAACATTTGGTAAGCTGCAGAGCTTTTGCGTCTACTGATATTAGAAAAGTTCCAGTAAATTGGCGTTTGACTGCCAGAAGGCATGTATGACATGTGACTTAATGATAAAGTGCAAAGATAATTCAACATGGATGGACAATTGAGTTATAAATTAGAAAAGTATTAGACTAGTAAAGGTGTGAAGTTAATTTTTCTATAATATATATGTAGTAATACGACTTCAGTTTTGATCAAGAAGTTAATCAAAATTTCAAATCGTTGTAGAAATTTTCAGGTTAAACATATCTTGGTAAGAGTAGAACTAGAAAATTATAATAGTTTTAGAGGCAATAAATTTTATAAAAGAAATCTGGGCGAAGAATCAAACGGAAATCGTATTTATCAAAATAATTACAATTATTTTTATACCCTGAACAGGGTATATTAAGTTTGTCACGAAGGTTTTAACACCCAGAAGGAAGCGTCGGAGGCTATAAAGTATATATATACATATATAAATGATCAGTATGTTGAACTGAGTCGATTTAGCCATGTACGTCTGTCTGTCAGTCCGTCCGTCCTTCTGTCTGTATATATACGAACTAGTCCCTCAGATGCAGATGTTATTTTCTCTTCAAGAAGCTGTTCATGCCGGAACTGCCGATATCGGACCACTAATCATAAAGCTGCCATACAAACTGAACTATCGGAATCAAGGGCTTGTATGGAAAACGTCCGCATTTTACTACATATCTTCACGAAATTTGGTGTGAGTTATTGCTCATAGAAATGATTTAATCTCCGAAAAAATTGTTCAGATCGGTTCACTATAGCATATAGCTGCCATACAAACTGAACTATCGGAATCAAGGGCTTGTATGGAAAATTTTCGCATTTGACGTGGTATCTTCACGAAATTTGACATGCATTACTGCTTAAGGTAATAATATAATCTCCGAAGAAATTTTTCAGATCGGTAAACTATATAACCTTAATGTTTCTAGCAAACAACCCGGCTAAAAAGAATTAGTAAAATGTTTTCTTTTTTTTTACTTACTTTTTCTTACGTCTTTAGATTTGCTTAAACACATAGTTACTAAAAGAAATGCACCTGTGTAGGGTATATTACCTTCGGTACAGCCGAAGTTAACGTTTTTTCTTGTTTTTAATTCTAAAATAAGTTACTCACTCCCTTAAGCAGACACTTCTATTGGGCGACCAAAAATCGCTCGACAGACGTCCAAGAGAGGCTTCACTGTATATTCATAAAAATATGATACCGATTATGAGTGCAATCCATTCGCAGATCAGTCGACTAGCGAATATTTTATTCATTAGCAATATAATAATTAATTTCTAGACTAATTCAACTATTTTATATTTTCAAAGAATTCAAACAAATAAATTATATATTGCTCGTCGACATACATACTCGATCTCCACTTAACGCATGCAACTGCCAATACTTTGACAATAATAGAACTCGTTTATTACTTGTTGCTTTTGTATTAAAAAATAAAAGTTATTGTTATATATTATATATATACATACATACATACATATGTACATACACATGTATAATACATATTATTCGTTGAGGGAAAAAATGTTGCTATGTTTGTTAACAATATTGTTAACTTTCTTGTTCAAGCTTGGTGATTCATAAATGTGTTACCCTTACGATATGATTAATCATTTATACGGATAACATTTTGATTGCATTTACATATGTATATGTACATACATACACATATTGGACATTCATACAAAGTACAAATTTGCCGAAATATAGTCAACAAGTAAGGAAGGGCTAAGTTCAGGTGTAACCGAACATTACATACTCTCGCAATTTATTTATTAAATTATATTAATATAACACTCAATTTTACCCACATATTCGGTATATACATATATACTATATAAAGGCCAATGAAAGTTTGAAAACCCCAATATTAGGTATATGGGAGCTAGGGGAAGTTATGACCCTATTTCACTAATTTTTGGCACGGAGACATAATATTATTAAGATAATACATAATTTGACCCATAAAGTCCAATAGAATAACGAAAATCATCATATATGATATATGAGGGCTGATGTAATTCCTAAACCGATTTCACTCATTTTCTCTATCAAGCTACACTATATCCAAGACTATATGCTTACTTAATTAACACATCTCACATATTAACCGATATATGCGGAATAAAGCCAGCACATAATTTGGTATATGGGAGCTAGTTCTGATACTATTTTAAAAATTTTTGGAACAGAGACACACAATTAGGAGAAAAAAATGTCCTCTGAATTATATTAAAATATCTGAAAGATTTGCCGATATTTTATGTGAAAAATTACCCTGCACTGAGGCACTGAGTTCTTCATGTAGATATCCGGGGCCTCTAAAAGTTATAGTCCGATTTCGAAATTGTTTCCATAAGTGAAGCAACAGATGATATACAGTATTTGTATAAAGTTTTATTCCGCTATCATCATCGGTTCCTTATGTATATATTATAAAGTGAATGAATCAGATGGAATTCAAAATTGAATTATATGGGAAGTTGGTGTGATTATGTACTGATTCAGGGTGTCAAGATAGTATATCAAAATAGTATATACCGAATTTCATTGAAATCGGTCGAGTAGTTCCTGAGATATCGTTTTTGACCCATTTGTAAAAAAATCTGAGTGGAGTTTCCATCTGCCATTTGTTATGTGAAATTTAGTGTTTCTGACGTTTTTCATTAGTGAGATAACCCACTTTTAGTAATTTTCAACCGAACTTTTGTATGGGAGGTGGGCGTGGTTATTATCCAATTTCTTTCATTTTGGGACTGTATAAGGAAAAAGAGTTAAAAGAAATGACTGCAGAAAGTTTGGCTTATACAGTTTTTTGGTTTGCAAGATATATATAAAAAACGTATTTGGGGGCAGACCCACGACCACTTAAAAAAAATTACATCCCAATATGCCACTCCCTAGTGCGCTCCTTTGTGCCTATCATAACTTTATGGCTTAGTTATGACACTTTATGTGTTTTAGTTTATTTTGTGGGCGTGGCAGTGGATCGATTTTACCCATCTTTGAAATCAACCTCCTCAGGGTGACAAGGAATATGAGTTCCAAGTTTCATTAAGATATCTTAATTTTTACTCAAGTTATCGCTTTCACGGACAGACAGGCGGACGGCCAGACGTCCGGATTTCAACTTCACTCGTCATCCTGATCATTTATATACATATATATAACCCCATATCTAACTCTTTTATTTCTGGGTGATACAAACAACCGTTATGTGAACAAAACTAAAGGGTGATTTTTTAAGAGCTTGATAACTTTTTTTAAAAAAAAACGCATAAAATTTGCAAAATCTCATCGGTTCTTTATTTGAAACGTTAGATTGGTTCATGACATTTACTTTTTGAAGATAATTTCATTTAAATGTTGACCGCGGCTGCGTCTTAGGTGGTCCATTCGGAAAGTCCAATTTTGGGCAACTTTTTCGAGCATTTCGGCCGGAATAGCCCGAATTTCTTCGGAAATGTTGTCTTCCAAAGCTGGAATAGTTGCTGGCTTATTTCTGTAGACTTTAGACTTGACGTAGCCCCACAAAAAATAGTCTAAAGGCGTTAAATCGCATGATCTTGGTAGCCAACTTACGGGTCCATTTCTTGAGATGAATTGTTCTCCGAAGTTTTCCCTCAAAATGGCCATAGAATCGCGAGCTGTGTGGCATGTAGCGCCATCTTGTTGAAACCACATGTCAACCAAGTTCAGTTCTTCCATTTTTGGCAACAAAAAGTTTGTTAGCATCGAACGATAGCGATCGCCATTCACCGTAACGTTGCGTCCAACAGCATCTTTGAAAAAATACGGTCCAATGATTCCACCAGCGTACAAACCACACCAAACAGTGCATTTTTCGGGATGCATGGGCAGTTCTTGAACGACTTCTGGTTGCTCTTCACCCCAAATGCGGCAATTTTGCTTATTTACGTAGCCATTCAACCAGAAATGAGCCTCATCGCTGAACAAAATTTGTCGATAAAAAAGCGGATTTCCGAACACTGATTTTGGTAATAAAATTCAATGATTTGCAAGCGTTGCTCGTTAGTAAGTCTATTCATGATGAAATGTCAAAGCATACTGAGCATCTTTCTCTTTGACACCATGTCTGAAATCCCACGTGATCTGTCAAATACTAATGCATGAAAATCCTAACCTCAAAAAAATCACCCGTTATAATACTCTATTAGCAACTTTGTTGCGAGAGTATAAATATTCACTCTGAATTTCATCAAAATATATGAGAGACTTGCCCATATTTTAGGTAAACAAAATTATTAGAAGCACTGAGGACCTCATGTTCAATATATGGGGCCTTAAACTTCTGTTCCGATTGCGGCGAAAGATGGATGATAAATGCAGTATTTGTGCAAAGTTCAGTTCCGAAATCTTCACTCGTGCTTACTTTATATATTTTAAAGTAAACGATTTATATCGACTTCAAAGTACTTGTGTATGAGAAGTAGGCGTGCTTGTGAAGCGATTTGGCCTATTTTCAGAATATATCATTGGGATGCCAGGAAAATATTATGAACCGAATTTGATTGGATTGTTGATTATGAACTGAAATTGGTCTAGTAGCTTCGGATTAGCCTAAGTAGGCGGTGCCATGCCCATTTAACTATCTCTCTCTTAGCAACTTTGTTGCGAGAGTATAAAAATCACATCTAGTATAAGGAGATAGTGGAAATTTATGCACCCATTTATGACACCAACCCATAGTATATTCAACATTGACTTAATTTGGCTAAGCTATCGTACTCATTAATCGATATTTGCGGTATGGTGTCAAGCTACTGATATTGAGTACAGAACAACTTTGATGGTGTACACTTAATTTCATTAAATATACCTCATAGATTATGCCGACATTTCCGGTATAAAGTCTCTCATAGACAGAGATAACATTTATGAATCAAGATGTCATTACATTAATGTAGACTTTTACAAATACATACTATATATAGTACTAAATAAAAACATGAAATATTTCGGGAATTTCGAAACCGTTGCCACATCACCTAACAATTATATCTCATATTTTCAGTGTGCGCCATCTATTGGCTTCGATGAGAATGGTAAGATCGATGATGTTGAAGAAGCAAAAGCATTAGTGGCCAAAAGTACACCTGCTATTGGTATATTATGTAAAGACGGCGTTGTATTGGCCGTTGAGAATTCTGTTAGAAATCCGTTACATATCAAAAAACCATTATCACAAATATTTAAAGTAGACAACAGTATTGGCATGGTTGTTGTGGGTAATTTGCCCGATGGTCGTGCACTGTTGGATAAAGCTAAGGAGAATGCACGCAATTATTACCAAAGTAGAAAGCAGCATATCTCGTTGGAGGAGTTGGTCGAAAATCTTGGCGAATACTTACATAATTATACAAATAATGCATTTGTACGTCCATTTGGCGTTTCGGTTATACTATGTGGCTGGAATAAGGATAATGGCTACCAATTGTATAAACTTGAACCATGTGGTGACTTTTACAGCTACTTTGCATGCGTAGCTGGTAAAAGTGAGCATATAATGTTTGAAAAAGAAATGCAAGACTTTGACCCGGAAACAATGGAAGTATCATCTGCTGTGATAAAAGCCAAAGAAATGTGAGTAAAATAGTACTTTATTACAGTTACAGCTATGAACAAGGGTTTAACGCACTTGTCTTCACATTTAGATAATAATACAATAATTAATATTTCTTTTAAGGGAGCGATATTTTCATAACTTTTTTATTAGTTGATCAATTTTGTTTTTTGAAGAAATAAAAATATTTGCATCTTTACAAAAAAGAAACAAACTAAGCAAAAATTGCAAATATGGCATACACTGCCAACAAAAATTTTAATCATTAACAATTTAAAGCAGATTTTTAAATTGACAGCTCACAAAAAAAGTTACCGGAGGATTAAATAATTATTGAAATTTATAAGCTGATCCCTTTAAATTTTCACTGGCACTAATAGTCGAAATGAACACAGTTGTGCATTTTCATTAGACTAGTGCGAAGGCGTCTGAAATGGATGGCATCTGTGTCAGTAGAAAAACAAAAACCGCTATAGTCGAAAAAGAATATTAAAGTGCGGTTCTCATACGTTCATAGCCATTGATGAAATTATTTAAATTTTTTAAAAATATACTTTTTGCGGACGAAAGTAAAATAAACCGCTCTGGTTCTGATTGTAGAGCATTTGTATTATACATCGGAGAAAACTGAAAAAGTCAATCCAAGATATACAAAAACGATCATAAAGCAGTGTGGCGGAAATTAAAAAGTTTATGGGTCGGTGGTGGGAATATTTATAATTTTTCATATCTTGGTATAATAAGGAATACGACATTCTTTTGATGTAAACTGACTCCGTTTGATCGATAACGATCCCAAGCATACAGCAACTAGATTACACAAAAAAAAATCGCCTTATCGATTGACTAGCGCAAAGTTCTGAGCTGAACCCGATTGAGAATTTGTGGACTGATGTCGCAGTAAACGTTATGCTAAGAAAATTTAAAAATTGCGACGAACTTCGGGCAGATATACAGGCAACGTCAAAATTTATTACTTTGCACAGATGCTATTATTTAATAGGTAGGTAGGTAGTATGCAGCCATATCGACTCAATTTACGCTAGATGCGCCATTTTGATGCACTATTGTGAGACATATGTGTATATCTTGCATTCACAGAGAAAGTGGAAACCCGTTTCTTTATTCCCGCCCAATTTGCAGGAACGACAAATATCGTACCGTGCATACCCATTGTCAGCGCATCAGCCCAAATGGCCAATGCCCAGTTATGGTAGCTATAAGTCAATATATCTCTTTAAAAGATCCTTGGTTCTTGTCTTGTCATATTTGTGCCAACTCATCTGCCTTTTCGTTTCCAAAAAGTTCCAGTGGCTGGGACCCCATATTATTGACAGGTGGAGTTTTTCTGCCAGTGAGCTCGAAGCCTTCCTGCAGTTGTTGACTGCAATCGCATTAATCTTTGGCGACGATAAAGCTATCAATTCCGCCGGACTGTCTGTGTAAATATTCACTTTCTTTATCCTCTCGTATTGGTTCAGTATGGCACCACAGACCTTCTCTATACCTAGTACTTCCGCTTGGAAGTAGATGAGTTTAGTAGACGGAAAGAGAGACAGATGTCAAGATCATTGGATTATACTCCACGTCATTAGTTAATAGTGAGCTTGTCAAGCAAATGTGAAACAGTTATTAAGAATATCAGGTATTACACAAAGTATTACATCATGTAGGTTATAATATAAGATAATTTCACTATATTTCTTAATAATCAGTATAATATTAAGTAGATCTTTTAAAGTGCGCTAAATATCTCTCTTTAACGAGAAAAGAAACCGCTATAATATTCAAAAATTACGTAAATTTTATAAACTTCTTCTCTTCTATATTTCATTTTGTTTTAGGATAAAGAAGCAATCTCGTGACTATCCATTCTATCGATCCATGGAACTATGCATTCTGGGGGAAGGAAAACTGGAAATTAAGAGCGAACAATTTTAGTTGCCTTAATATTTTTCTACAAATTTATAAAATTTTAATTGCATATTCTAAACTCAAGAGCATTTTTTGGAACAGCATTTATGATCTGCCAATTCAGCAGGATTGTGAAAAAGTAAACTTTTTAAAACTTATATACACATTTGTAAGCATATTTATATGTATAATGTAAACATATTCATTTATTGCGTACATATTTTAAAAGCTGTATTCGATTCAAGATTAGCGAATCGCACAAACAACTGGTATAAGTAAACTGGCATAATCAAATTGAAGCGTTTATACCAGTCTAATTTTTAATTTTTATTTTGTACCGAATCGTAAAATTTTGTTGTTATGAATATTGGCGAAATGAAGACGGCTAGAATTAATACATATTATCTCTTATACAACTCAGGAATAACAAATCGAACAACTATGCCAAACGTATTTGTGTAGTGATAACATGCTGTCAGTAACTTAACCTTATTTTTATACTCTCGCAACATGTTACAAAGCGAGTATTACAGTTTTATTCATATAAAGGTTGTTTTAAAGTCATAAAACTAAACGAATTAGATATAGGGCATATACAGATGTCTGTCTGTTCGTGCAACGGATAACTTGAGTAAAAATTAAGATATCTTGACGAAACTTGGTACACATATTTCTTGGAGCTGTGCGAGGGTTGGACCATTGGACCACGCCCACAAAATGGCGAAAACCGAAAATATATAAAGTGCCATAACTAAGCCATAAATAAAGAAATTAAAGTAGTATTTGGTAGAGGGGGTCACAATAGGAAGGGGCATATTGGGATGTCTTTTTTTAAGTGGGCGTGGCCCTCCCCAATAGGTTTTTTGTATCTATCTAGCACATCACTCCAGCTATATTAACCAAACTTTCAGCAGTCATTTCCCTTACCCATGGAATTATGTGATATGGGATAATACCCACGCCCACCCCCCATACAAAAGTTATGTTGAAAATTACTAAAAGTACTTTAACTCACTACGAAAACCCCAGAAACATTAATTTTTTTATTTTTTTTGGCATCCTCATGGGAAATGAGTGAAATCCGTTCACAACCACACCTACTTCCCATGTAAGGTAATTTTGAATTCCAGCTGATTTGTTCACTTTATAATATACTAACAGATCGCTGCGGCTTCGCACGGGTTTAAACAAACAGTTCAAAAGTTATAATTTTTTACACGCTTATACACACTTTTCCATATATATGTATGCACTTCCCGATTCTTGCGTGGGTTCATTTTAAAAAAGTAAAATGAGGAAAATTCGAATATGAAATTTATTTCTATTTGCAATGAGCTAAAACTTGATTACGACCTCTAATCTTTGGTGTACGTTGTCTTTCTCTCTGATAATGAAGACGTTGGGAACGGTCAAAGTTTGAGCTTTTATATTTCTAATATTTTGTTCTTCAAGCCTCTGCTTTTAAAATGTCTTTTTCTACCAAACATTGTAAATAAAACTTTGAAAAACTTCACTGTCTAACTAGATGAACAAAATACGTGTAAACCTCTACTCTCCAACGCAACTCTCTGGCACGCTTGCAAGACTCAGTTTCAGACAAAGATTCTCCATCACGTAGTCTTTTTGATACCCTTACCTGGGAACTATTTCCAGGAAGTTGAGATTCTAGCAATAAATATAGCCTATGTTACTCGGGGTGAATTTAGCTTTCCAATGGTGAAAGGACTTTTGAAATCGGCACAGTAGTTTTTGAGTTTATTCATTACAAACATACATAGAAATCTTTCCTCTTTATTACAATGGTATAGATAAAACAAGAATCAATAAAGACAGGCGAATAAAACTTTACACAAATACTGGATTTGAGGCGTTGCATCACTCATTTAAAAATTGCCGGAATCAGACTATAAATGCAATTCAGAGGATTTTTTTTCTTCTAATACTGTGTCTCTGTACCAAAAATGGTTAAAATCGGGTCAAAACTTCCCCTGGGTGCCATACCTAATTATAGGTTTTTCAAAAATACGGTGGGCTCTATACCTTATAAACCGGTTAATATGTGAAATATCTTAGTCAAATTAAGTGAGCGTATAGTCTTGGACATAGTTTACCTTATTGGAAAAAATTAGTGAAATTCCTAAACCGGAATTAATTCAGTCACATATACTAAATATGTTAAATTTCGTTATTCTAGTGGACTTTATGCCGAATATATGGATCAAATTGTGTGTTATCTTAATAAAATTACATTAAATTTAATAAATTGCGAGAGTATAAAATGTTCGGTTACACCCGAGCTTAGCCTTTCCATACACATAAGTTCGGAAGAGAAGAGAAGCCATGTTTATAAATCAAAATTTATTTTATATTATTCATATATGTATGTATATGCAATTTGATTTTGTTTTCTTATTTTTGGGGATTCAAAATCTTTTTTTAAGCGGTGTACACTGAAATACTTAAAATAAAATAAAAACTGTAGTGCATTTTAGTAGACTTATAGCGTTTTCTATTCTCAAAAAAATGTAACATTTATTCTGCCCTGTATTCGGATTTTCAAATTGTGGATGAGAGTTGACCAGAAAAATAGGAAGACATTTCTCTGTTCTTTTACCACGTAAAAAATGGAAAACATTCAGAAAGGTAGTACAGCATTTGTATAATGTTGAAATATAAAAAGGCAGCATTTTCATCGAGAAAAGAAAACGCTATTATACAGCCAAATTTTCAGAAAACGGAGTTTTATTTTAATCGCGTTTCTAAAAATGGAATAAGGGTTATATCGGTCAGTGTTTTGAATTCTATTTTTGGGAATTAAGTTTTTCGCAATTAAAACCGAAAGCGTTTAAGTGTTGTATGCGGTCATTATTCTCCTTCAATGTCGACGTTAAACATATGATTTGGTTTTTGGCGAGCAACGCCCTGAACAAAAATCAACGATCTTTTATAGGCAAACCGACTGGGTCATAAACTGCTTGAAATATTGGGCACAAAGCTGTATACGCGTTCAGTGCTTTCGTTGACTCAGTCGGCACAACAAGGGGAACTGTGAGGTCACTTCTTAGCAGTGTTTGATACAATCCGAATGAATGCCTTAAAGAAGGTGAATACTGTGACCTATCGGCTGGAATAGTGATGGTACCCTCCAGATCTGTCGCCGTACGTCTTATTTTTGTTACCAAACATGAAAATGTCGTTAGCCGGGCCGACCCGAGTAGTCGAAAATGTGCTTCACCACTAAAATTTTGCGATATAAATATGAAAAACAGCATAACTCAAAAGTGATTCACCTGGAAAACAGCAAATATGCAAATCTCTAGAAAAGTGGGCGTTCCAACGCCTCTTTGAATGCATTTAATGTACTATAAGTAGTCATACGTAAGCGATGTTATGCGCGCTGAGAGCACTCGCACTTTACTATTTTCTTCCAAATAGTGTAGATCGCGTTATCACTTCAAAACAAACACAATATAATAATAATCATTAAAACCTAATCTAATACTTAAAAGTCAGACCTTTACTTAGATTTGCTAGTCATCATGCAGATAACAAGCAGAGGATTCTTCTCAGAGCAGATCAACTTAACTTAAAGTCACAGCAATCAACGCCTTAAACAAGTGATATGGTCCACAGTTTTATTTGAGATTTCACGTACGCAACAACTATCTACTATTTACATTTTAAGTGCTTCGCAAAGAAACTTTTTGCACTTATTTTCATATTAAATTATAATTATAGAATATTAGTAGAAAATGGCATTTGTTTGTGTGGATGATTTTGAAAAGAAGGCACACAGTGTGTTGGAGAAGAGTGCTTTGGATTATTATCGCAGTGGAGCTGGTGAACAATTCACACTTAACTTGAATCGTGAAGCGTTTAGAAGGTAAATAAGACAGGATATAAATATATACAGACATTATATCACTGAAGGAACAATCAAATATGATTTTTTTAGAAACGCCTACTTTCTCCACATCTCCTAATAAGTTTTTTTGTATAGAACTAGCAAAATACTAAAGTTATATTAACCAAATATACTCAAATCCATATCTCAGGAACTAAACGACCTATTTCAACGAAATTAGGCTCATAACTAATCTTTGGTATCCCAATGCAATAGTTAGAAAGCCCCAGATACATGAAGACCTCAGTGCTTGTGACCAATTTAGTACATATAAATTATAAATACTTATTATAACAAGTAAGGAAAGGTGCAACCGAACATTTTATACTCTCGCAATTTATTGCTATATTTTTATTAAGATAACACACAATGTGATCCATATATTCGGCATAAAGTCCAATAGAACAACGAAATGTATCATATATAGCATAAGAGGGCCGATTTCACTAATTTTCAGCACCAAGGTACACTATATCCAAGACTATACGCTCATTTTTCAATTTTTCACATAATAATCGATATATGCGGAATAAAGATCATCGTATTTTTGAAAAACCAATAATTAGGTATATGGAGCGAGGGGAAGTTATGACAGGATTTCAACCATTTTTGGTACAGAGATGAAGAAGAATCCCTCTGAATTACATTAAAATATCTGGGAGATTTATCGCTATTTTCGGTGAAAAATTACACTTAGGAACCGAGTTCTTCATGCTCGATATCCGGAGCCTTGGAAAGTTATAGTCCGATTTTGACAATTTTTCCACAAGTGATGCCTCATCTCAAATATATTGTGTAATGTTGTATTCCGCCATCATCATTGGTTCCTAATGTATACATTATAAAGTGAATGAATCAGATGGAATTCAAAATTGAGTTATATGGGAAGTATGCGTGGTTGTGAACCGATTCCGTCCGTGTTATCAGGGTGTTAAAAAAATAATATATACCGAATTTCATTAAAAATCTGTAGAGTAGTTTCTGAGATATGGTTTTTGACCCATAAGTGAGCGACGCCACGCTCGTTTTACTATTGGCAAAAGTTTTGTAGAAATAAGGCTCATCTATCATAAAAAAATATATTTCAGAATCCGCATACGTCCACGTTGTCTACGTGACGTTTCCAACATCGACACGCGCTGCAATGTATTGGGCATTGATCTAAAATGGCCTTTGGGTATTGCACCCTCCGCTATGCAAAAATTGGCGCATCCGGAAGGCGAAGGTGGAAATGCGCGTGCAGCCGGTAATGCCGGTTCTATTTATATACTGAGCACACTGTCTACCAGTTCAATTGAAGAAGTTGCGGCTGCGGCACCCGACACCAATAAATGGTTTCAGCTTTACGTTTATAAAGATCGGTAAATGAATCGTAATTATCGTTTATTACTTTTTCTAATTAATTATCGTAAATTTGTAGTTCGCTTACCGAACAAATGGTACGACGTGCTGAGAAGGCCAATTTCAAAGCCATTGTTCTAACCATCGACGCACCAATATTTGGCCAACGACGTTCAGACGTTCGCAATAAATTCAGCCTGCCGCCACATCTTCGTCTCGCTAACTTCGAAGGCATCAAAGCGGATGGCGTACGTACTGATAGCGAGGCAACTTCTGGTATCAATGCTTATGTTTCCAGTCAATTCGATGCGACACTAACGTGGAAGGATGTCGCATGGTTGGTGAACTTAACGCGATTGCCTATAATCGTTAAGGGCGTACTAACACGTGAAGATGCCGTTTTAGCGCGTGAATTCGGTTGTGCCGGAATAATCGTATCAAATCATGGTGCACGGCAAATAGATACTGTACCAGCTTCAATTGAAGCACTGCCCGAAGTTGTGAAAGCGGTTGGTAATGATTTGGTCGTGATGTTAGATGGCGGTGTCACACAGGGCAATGATATCTTCAAAGCACTGGCTTTGGGTGCTAAAATGGTTTTTGTCGGTCGTGCTGCACTCTGGGGTTTGGCTTGTGATGGACAAAAGGGCGTTGAAAGCTTGTTAAGTGTTTTAAAGAAGGATCTTGAAATTACACTAGCGTTGGCTGGTTGTCAAAAGTTAAGTGATATCACTGGTGATATGGTGGCACATGAATCCATATATGCGAAATTATAGAGAATATTTGTAAACTTATTAATCCCTGGACTACAAATTAAGGGTGTCTAAAAACAAAATAGTTTAAATAAAGTCGTTATTACACCGAATTGCTGGTCAAATTATTAGACAAGCGGGAACTGATATTTCATTCTTCAAAGTATAAAAGACCATAAAATGGTTCAGCCGTACAACTTTGGACGAACTCACAATATTGACCGCGTTTGTGATACGATATTTAGTAATAGCTCAGTAGATATGATATTCAATACCAAATTGTGAAGTACTTAGCCTATAAAAGAAAATGGAAAATTTCTGTTAATTTATTGTGGTGAGGTCTAGTGCGTTTTAATGGTTGAATAATATTTTTCTCTTCCATAAATAGTTGTGTTTTTTCAGCAATTCTGCGTCGAATCGGGAAATTAAGGAAAGGGGAGGCATTACCTTTTCGACAGATCGGACACTCTTCGTCTTCTTCGGTGAAAGTTCGTCAGGTGAGGTCCACTGGTCTCTTTTGTGTACCCATAGGCCCATGTTTTATCGATCGTGTCTCAGAATTGGAGCGCTAAAACAACACCGTTACGAGTGGTTTCACGATGATATCATGCAGTATATGACCGGTGTGGTCTTTTGTCTCAGCCACCTTGTTTACCTACAATCGAATACGGATGAGATCTGTCAATACGAAATCATGTACTTTCGATCTCCGTAGTTCCCGTTTTCAGGAATCTGAGCGTGGTTCATAAAAAACTCATCATAGTCAAATTGAAATCAAACTGAAGCAGAATCGCTAACATACAAGCGTTCACAGCGGTATTTTCCCTCCAAAAAAAGAATGTAATCACCTACCCATTCAAATCGGTCAGTTTTATATTGGAAAACATGTTTTAATTTATGACGTCATAATAAAGAAATGCGAAAAATATATGGCATCATTTAATTATTTCATTTGAACACAAGACAGTCTGGTAGCATTAACCAATGAAAAGTCAAAATTGATTGTCAAACTTCTAACCTAACTATACGCAAAATAAGCCGTTTCATCGCTCGCAAACAAAACTAAAGCTGTCAAATTTTTACTATTTTCCCATTGCTATTATAAAGTAGTGAAATTAAAAATTATTAAAAATGAGTTCAATTGGTACTGGGGTGAGTTTAGAATTGGCACCGGAAAGATTCGCAGAAATTTTACTATATTTTGTGCATCTTACAGTACGATCTGTCGGCATCACAATTTTCACCTGATGGACGTGTCTACCAAATTGAGTACGCTGGTAAAGCGGTAGAAATGAGTGGAACAGTAATAGGAATGCGTGGAAAAGATGGTATTGTTTTGGCCGTGGAGAAAATCGTTACCAGTGCTTTATATGAAGATGACGCAGCTACCCGCATATTTACTGTAGACAAAAACATTGGCATTGCTATTGCTGGTCTACTAGCTGATGGACGATATATAGTAGATATTGCTCGGCAAGAGGCCGCAAACTTCCGTCAACAATTCGAACGTACAATACCATTGAAACAGTTAACTGAGCGTGTATCAGCTTACGTGCATGCCTATACGTTGTACAGTGCAGTGCGTCCATTCGGTGTATCTGTTATATTGGCGTCATGGGATGAGGAGCAAGGTCCACAACTGTATAAAATCGAGCCTTCTGGTACGTCTTTTGGATATTTTGCCTGTGCTAGCGGTAAGGCAGAACAGCAAGCTAAAACAGAAATGGAAAAATTAAAATTTGCTGAAATGAGTGTAGATGATTTAGTTCAAAACGCTGGTAAAATGTAAGTACCTGTATAATATTTCAAATTATGAATTTTAAACTAATTTAAATCTTATTACAGAATTTATCTAGTGCATGATGAACTCCGAAATAAAGATTTTCATTTCGAAATGAGCCTGGTAAGCAAAGACACAAAAGGTCTACATCGTTTAAATCCCCAACCATGGTATGATCAGGCTGTTCAAGCTGGTCTAGCGGCAAAGAATGAAGACGATAGTGATAATGAAATATAAGAAGTTTTTTATTTAATTTTAAATCTCGATATAGTAACTAATCCATCTGATTTGGTTTAAAATACTTCAATATGGTTTGACCTATAAAAGAATAAAATCTCGTACCAACGAGAAATGAATGAAATTCACTTTGTATTTTGTATTTCATAAAATTGGTCAGATCTCATCTTAGCTAAAATGCAGTGTTATTCAAACTTTAATTGATGGTTATTATTGTGAATGGTAAAGAAGCTGATTGCGGTTTAGCAAAGACAGCTGATTGGTCAATTTAGCCATTTCTCATCAGATATAAAATGCTTCTGGTAAAACGATTCTGTAGTGGATTTCAACGCATTAAAGCAATAACAAACACTGCCAAACCTGGGGAGCATCTTAATGTTCAAGTATATAAAAATACTAAAATACAATTTTCATATAGTTTACATACATATTTTTCTTTTTAAATAAACTACAAATAGGGATGGATTAAAAACATACGACGCCTAAAGAAAAATATATTCTTCGACTTAAATGATGGATCCACAGTACGTCGATTTCAAGTGGTTATACCGAAATCAGTGGATACAAAAGACATATGTGTTGGCAGTAATATCAGTGCAACCGGGTGCATACAAGTAGCGCCTAATGGTCAACTAGAATTACACGCCGAGCATGTTAAAGTAATAGGTGTTACACAATTTTAAACTTTCAATCATATACGGAACATAAAAATTATGATTTCTTTTACAGCCGACGGCAACATCACAGAATATCCTTTCACGCCAAAACAGCAACATCCACCGGAGTATGTGCGTGAACACTTACATCTTCGTGCACGTGTAGATTACATAGCTGCGCAAATGAGATTGAGACATCGCGCATTGAAGGCGATACATGACTATATGGACGAATTGGATTTTGTGCAGATTACAACTTCCGTTCTTACAACGAACGATTGTGAGGGTGCTGGAGAAGTATGTGTTCTGTTTTGCACATGAAAATTTGTGTGAACCATTAACTTCTTCGTCCTTTTAATACGCAGGTTTTCAGAGTGCAGCCAGAATCTGATGCACTTCTCAAGGAAATGAGCCGACCCAATGTACCCGTTGATCAGAGTTACTTCGACAAAAAAGTCTTTTTATCCGTTTCAGGTCAATTACATTTGGAAGCCATGTCATATGGATTGGGTAATACATACACGTTAACACCCGCGTTTCGCGCTGAAAATTCTAAATCTCCACTGCATTTAGCGGAATTTTATATGTTTGAGGCCGAATTAGCCTTTATGGAGGATATAAATTCTTTAACCGAATTTATTGAAAAAATGATAAAAAGCGTTACATTGCGCATTCTAGAATCAGCAAAAGATGATTTAAGATTTTGCCAAGAAAAAGCGTTAGGCTCTGCTTTTGAACTACCTTGGCTGAAAGTTGCGTGGACCACTCTCAGCTACGATGAGGCTTTGAACATTTTACAAGCAAACAAGCAACAATTCAAAACTGAACTTAAACCTGAAGAAGGATTTTCCAAAGAACAAGAATTGTTCCTTGCAAAACATTGTGGAACACCAGTATTCGTTGTGGATTGGCCTGCCAATCAAAAGCCATTCTATATGAAAGTAGTTCAAACAAAATCCGAACGAGTTCATGCTTTAGATTTGTTAATGCCTGAAGTTGGAGAATTGTGCGGAGGGAGCTTACGCGAAAACGATGAAAAACGTTTGCGAGCACATCCGCATCTACCCCAGGGCTTAGAATGGTATTTGGAATTGAGAAAGTTTGGCGGTGTTCCCACAGGTGGCTTCGGTTTAGGCTTTGAGCGTTATCTTCAATTACTTACGGGAGTAAAGAACATACGCGATGTTATACCATTCCCCCGATATCCACATAGTTGCCAAATGTGAACTGATGATTAATACATGAAGATAAAACGTAGTCAAGGAACGTCTAATTGTTTGATGCATTTTAAGGAAAAGTAACATTTTTATAATAGATGAATTTTCATGTGTAACATTTTTTGGTCACCTGTGAATATATCTAGTGCATGTATATTCCTTTAATGTATTTCGTGATTTGTTAAAGTTCATTATAATAATAAAATAAGTTGAAATAATTGTATATGGCAAATACTTCAAACCGTTATTGTAGATGCTTTAGTGAATTGATATTGCTTTGTCCACTTTCACACAGGCAACTTCTGTTGCTAATTCTCGGGCGATTCTCTTTTGCTGTCGCCCCTTGCGTTCACACGAGCAATTCTTGTTCGACAACTCTGTTCGTGTTTTTCTGTCATTCTCTTTCATATAATTTTCTCAACTTCTTGTACGCATCGTTTCCAAGCAAAAAAATATATTTCATTAACTAATTTTTATCGTTATTCTCAATTTTATAGCACATTTTATTTATATTATGCATATTTCTATATGTATTTGCAAATTACATACAAAATTAAATGATTAAATTCAAATTTTCAAATATATTGTAAACATTAATTTTAAAATGTGTGCAAATGCAACACTGTTGCGTAGCAGCGAACTGTTACGAATAAGAACACAAAGCGTGTTGCCTGAACACAGCAGACTCGGCGCGATTCTCCTCTCCTCGTCACCCCCTCTCCTATAAAACTAAGAATTGCCGCGACAAAAATTGCCCGTGTGAAAGGGGTGTTTGGCGCTCTGCTCCCCAAATTAATTAATTTGTCAGGACACATGAGTTGTCTTTGATTGGGCAAATTCTGCTCGTTTATTTTAACATCTGATTGGCAGATCGGCGACAGCTTTCACTTCATTATTACTTAAAAAATGTAAATGTCAAAATACATCAACATCATTAACACTGTGAATACCTCTCTTGTAAATATTCTTCAAAAATAAGGGTTAATATTTTAATTGTCAAACTTTTGCATTTATTTAGACATCATTTTCGCGCGTAAACACTTCAAAATTTGGAAAAGTGCCGTGCTTGCAATAAATATTTCATTACCATAACTTGTTTTTATATCCATATTTGTTTACAACAGCAATTTATTTAAACAAAACAAAACGTGACGAATAAAGCCAATGTCATGGCCACTTTAATTGAACAAATGCTTACTAAAATGGGACTGCGGGATGAGTCCGGTATGCAAAGGTTAGTGCCACAACATTAAGCATTTTTAAAATAAGATAGATGAAAAGAATTTCATATATATATTTGAATATCTATTTTTTTATTTAGCAAAACGTTGGAATTGTTGCGTATTCTAGAGTTACGTTCTGCTAATGCGCCCCTACAGCTAAATGAATACGCAAAGACAGTGCTCTGCGCGGACATCGCGACCACAGTATTGGGTATCGCTTGTGATACGGTAATATATTTATGGTATTGTAATAATATACAGTATTAAATAATGCATTTTCAGGAACAAAATGTTAAACTTTCAACTTTGCGCAAATCACATTACATAAAACACAAACGGATAATTGAAAAAATCCTAGATGTAAATAAAATCGTCGGCGTCAGTGACATATGTGTACAATTAAGTATGACCGAAGCTTCGCAAAAGGCTACAGAACTATTAGAATTGTATAAGACAATTATGGCGAAAGAAAGCGCTAATGATGAAAATGATCTAATTCACCCTCAATATGCAGCCATGGCGGTTTTTCAAGCTGCCAAAATATTAAAACAAAAATGTTCGAAACCGAAAATAATGAGTTTTAGTAATTTGCGTCCAACTCAATGGCAGCAACTTGAACTACGATGGAACAAATTTTTAACCAAACATTATAAAGAAACAACGGATAAAAAATCGAAGCTTCGCGTTGAAGAAGCCGAAAATAATACAGAGATTTCGAAATCGCAAAGTTGCGTAGAAAGTGTAAAACGTTTAACATCTTCTGTTGAAGATTATGATAAATGGAAGAAGCGAATTTTGGAGAAGGCTGAGGCGCAATTAAGATGCCAACTAAATGAACAAGAAGATGAAAACGGAATTGATAAAGAGAATCTAATTTTGGGAATGTAGAAAATAAAAGAAAAATTATTTGATTTAGATTTGTAGTTATATTTGTAAGAATTAAAATAAACATATATTTTTGTAAAAATTTTGAAAATATAATTACTAAGCATTGACTGCTTGTTTATACTTTAGACATTTTAAATATGGTTTTCCAACTAGCAATTAGTTATAGGTACACAATTTACTTATAGCATTAGTATCAGATTAAAATTAATGTTTCTGTAGTATCCATATCGTTCTGGCTTTCAATTTTTTGTTAAACTGTAATCATCTACTGATTCGCGAAGAGTTTCGTTCGTATTCGGCAACTGTCTGGATAGTATCAGTTGTTCAAAGTGATTAAACAGCATCTCTCCAATGTCCTGTTTTTGACCATTTGGTTTGGACTCTGCATAAAAAATGAGAACTGTTATAACTGCTTTCATTTGAACATTGATACTTACCGTTATAGAAAATGAACTCAATTTCCTCTTCGGTGTCAGGACATTTATTTACCAATTCCTTCAAGTATTTATAAAATTTCAAAAGAATTTCACGCTGCATCTCTTCTACCTCTTTTGTCGTTGTGAGTGGAAAATTTAATGTTTCGAAAAATGTTAAAATAGGTGTAGCTCCTTCCAATGATATATAATAAAATCGATTATTAATAGGCATCCTAAAACGGTAGACATCATTTTGATACGGACGATACACTCCAGCACGATTTAGATACACTTTTGGTAGTGGCTATTATTGAATATACGTAACTATATAAATTTACAATTTAAAACATTCAATGTATTTTTTAATTACCTCTGCCTTTTCTAAATATGGACTATCAAATTTAGATTTAATAAACAATTTGTTTGGTACTAGTATAACTAAACGATGGATTGCAAAATGTACGCCATGTGTTTGCTCATAATCACTTATACGTTCACGTATGCCGGAAATATTTGCATAAGCTGGTAGTGTTAATTTCAAATATCCATGAAAGAAATTGGCAGCCATACTTGACGCAGAATCCAAACCGTGGTTACCACGTATAAACATTGCATTGTCTAGTGTGCTATGTCCCATTTGTACCGAAGCAACTAACCACCAAAGTGGCATATACGCGAAATAAATCGCTGGCGGTATTAAATGCAAGTGCTTTGTAAAATTAATGCGCACTAGGGCCACTAAAAGAACGCAGAAGCAAACAACTATAGTGGCTACATTGTAACAATATGCCCGGCACAATATAGTCCAAAAACGATTTTCGGGTAAATAGTGATTTTTATATTTAAAGTTTTCCAATAAAGCTTTATAAAATCGTAGTAATACATCGGCAATAAAAAAGGTTACCAAACAGTATACAACGCTATCTAAAAAATTAATATTTTTTAATCAGTATGACAATTGCACACTTTAAATACGTACCTATATACTCCCCAAATGTACTCATTTTTTGGTTTTGTAATCCTCTAGACTTTAATTTGCATTTTCCCTTTTCTAAACATTCAGTATTTTCATGGGAAACGTGATTTTCATCCTCACAAACATGCATACTGCATAATAAAATACTTTGGTCCACACGACTAATGAAACTAAAACAAAAACAAGTAATGAAAGGCTAAATGCACAGATCCCTATAAGAAACTGCTGATACAATTACCAACACACTTGCATTTGTCAGTCAGTATCAGTACATGGAAGACGACAAGCGACGAGCGAAATCTGTCAAATATTAAAATACACGCGTTCTTATGGGCACAGATTTTTTGACAACAACACGACTACGCGACAACAGGCTTTTAGTTGTCGTTGTCGCTAAATTAAAAATTTTTTTAATTTTGGCGACGACAATGGGCAGCTGTAAGTTGCCACTAATATGTGAAATGTAAAATTATTCAAAGTTCTAACAAGTACGACGTTATTTTGCCAGCAGAAACGTAAAATAGCTTTGATATAACATTTATAAAAACAATCGATTATTTAAAACAAATAAATCGACAATTTTTACATTTTTTGCACAAATAATTTCACTTTAAACTAAATTAAAACCCAAAATAGCTAACGGTAAACGAATGTCGTAATCTTGTACTAAAAAGAGTTCTTACTTTTTTCATAAGCAATTATAATTTTTTTTAAGAATTAATTTGTTCTTTGCGATCAATCGAAAATGTTGCATATTTCTCAATATATATATTGGGTTTGTAAAAGGAATATATAATATAAACCTTAAAAGGGATAATGGAAAGAAAATGTTTTTTGTATACAAACTGAATTGACGTTCTCTGATAAGACGGCGCACGATCAGCTGTTTGTGAACTATTGTGAATAACAACAAAATTATTTGCTATTGGATTATTGAAATATTAAAACCATTAGTGGAAGTAAGTTGTTATTTAAGTATTTAATGGCATACATTGTATTAAAGATATTTATTATTTATTAGCAGCAAGTGGAAGGAAGCATCGTTAGCCCCAGAGAAGGATCAAACGCTCTAAGGAAATGAAAAGACGTGTGATTGTAAAGAAGGTAAAGTCCAAATGTAAAAAACGCTTGTAGAAACGACCTTTTGAGCGGCGTAACCTACACGGCATAAATATATTTTTGTAAAAATTACAATTTTTGTCTATGTTTATGTACATGTGTGTACCCAAATTGAAATTTGTCCTTTAATTTGCAGTTGCATAAACGGTAATGCTTTGGCTAAAGCGGTGGAGAAATTAAAAAGATGTTTTATTTTTAACATTACATCAGATTTGTGCTTGTCAACCTATACCTACTATGTATGTAGATGTTACCACTAAAACAATTTTCTACTAACAAATATATTTGTATATATTACTGCATCTTCATAAGTATTATTTGCGTCTGAATATATAAATATCCAGCTAATTGAGACAACGATGGGCGTGGAGGTACGTGGAATTATATTTAATTTGTAATTTTCTATCTAAAATCTTATGACAACTTATACATTCATCTAATATGCACTTTATATTGTAACTTTATATTACAATAGCAGCAATTAAATGACCCATACTAAGAACTATTTTAATAAAATGTATTATAATTTTTGTTATTCCTTAGAAAAGGGTTACGGCCAACAATTCTAAAAGGTCCATTGATGATGGTTCGCCTTTAAAATACACGTACACCGGCCGCATGTTGGAACTAATTGAGGCTTATAATGTTGCCGTACAAATTTTATATCCAAAATATCCATGGTACATATTTCCAGGACATCTGATCTGTGCAATTTATAACCGATACATGAAATTTTACAAGGGTAAATATCGTTTGGTACCGTTACCAAATGCTTTATACGAGCTTTTAATTGGCAAAGAGCTTATAAAAACGGAGCACATTGCCTTCGCATCACAAGATCTCTATAATGAGTATGTAGAATCAACAGATGTAAATTTTGTCAATTTGATTATTAATGCCGAAAGCGCCCTACATAACACATCCACAAAGACTAATGCGAAAGCTAAGAGTTTGAATCCTGCGTCTGACGATGTCATTAAGAAAATGCTTAGCAGTGCACCGCATACAATTGTCGCACAGATACTGCCAACTGTTAACAGTCAATCGAATTGTATATTTGTTAAAGAGAATTTCTATTCTAATTTAATGGATCGGTTTCGTGTGACCAACGATTGCAGCCATCGAACACGGTTCTGGGCGCATTTAGAACATTTAAACGAGGATCAAACGATTCCAAGCATTGCCAGTAAAGCGCACATTTATTTGTTAAACAGTCCATACGATTTGCCTGCCGAAGTGTCCGAGTTAATACTCAATAATTATTTCAACACGCCTCGACTACTGCACCGTGGACACACTTATCGTATTGAGGTTGATGCTCAACTGGTCGGCACTGCTGCGTATGCACATTACTATTTAATTTTCGCTTATTTGAAATGTGTTTATTTCCGATGTGCACATCTTGAGGTAAAAGGCAATGATTTTGAGATGCAAGCAATTGTTGCTAAGAATTTCACCAACTTGGTGCAAGTGCCACACACACATCACTTTCTACCACGGCAGCTTTTGGACAATATAGCAATTACGGAAAATTATCCCACTGGCCTGAGACGTACATATAATTTGCTACGGAACTCAATTGATGCTTTTTTGCCCAAGAAGTCTGCATGTTTGTCCTCGAAGCATATCTATCCGCTATTTCTCTTGCAAGGCGATAGGGGCGCCGGTAAAACAAAACTAACGAATGCAATTGCTCAGGAATTAGGACTACATGTGTATGGCGTGGACTGTGCTGAAATAGTATCACAAGTCCCATCTCATACAGAAATGAAATTAAAAGCTGTTTTCGTCAAAGGTAGCATTAGTGAACCACTACTCATATGCTTTCACAATTTCGAGGTAAGTGATTTCTACAATTGGGATAACAGTGAAAACTTGTATATATTTTCTACACACATTTCAGATATTTGGCATTGATAATGAGGGAAATGAAGATTTACGTTTATTATCCGCATTTCAAGTACAAATTCAAGAACTTTTTGCACACGATCGCAAGCATCCAATTGTCATTGTCGCTTTGACTAATGAAAAATTCCTCAAACCCATGATTCAACGAATTTTCTTGGAAGTTATACACTTGGAGACGCCAACCAAGGACGAACGCTATAACATTTTGTGTTGGTTACACACGCGTGAAATGGTCAACCATAAGATTTTCAATAAAAAGGAGATTTCATCACTACCACTATTCAGTTTAGAGCAGCGCGATCGCTATATGACACAAATTTCTGAGAAATGGTTGAATGTTAAATCACTTTTGCGCGAAGTTGCTGACAAATCACAAGGTTTTTTACTGGGTGATTTGGAAATGTTATATGAAAATGCAATCCGTGCATTGCGCAAAAGTCGAGAGTATAAATCCAACTCATGCCTTAAGTTAGTGCACTTCTCCAGACATCTTAGTGAAATGCAAAATTCGTTTGCAAATAGTCTTGGTGCACCTAAAGTACCCAAAGTACTTTGGTCTGACATTGGTGGACTTTCCAAAATTAAAGATGAGATACAGAGTAGCATTGGTTTACCATTGAAACACATGCATTTAATGGGTAAGAATTTAAGACGTTCAGGCATATTACTTTACGGTCCACCCGGAACAGGCAAAACATTGGTTGCCAAAGCAGTTGCGACCGAATGCAATATCAGTTTTCTGTCAGTGCAGGGGCCTGAGCTACTAAATATGTATGTTGGACAAAGTGAACAAAACGTACGTGAGGTATTTGAACGCGCTCGTTCAGCAGCACCTTGTGTACTATTTTTAGATGAACTTGATTCATTAGCACCTAATCGCGGAGTTGCTGGTGATTCTGGAGGTGTTATGGATCGAGTTGTATCACAACTACTTGCCGAAATGGATGCTCTGGGTGATGCTACAAAACCAGTTTTCATCTTGGCTGCCACAAATCGACCCGATCTTATTGACCCAGCATTACTGCGTCCAGGTCGTTTTGACAAGCTTTTCTTCGTTGGCCCATGTTCAACAACCGATGATAAAGCTGCTGTTCTCCGCGCTCAAACGCAGCGTTTTAACTTAGCTAAAAATCTTGATTTAAATGACATTGCCGAAAAACTTAAAGGCGACATGTCTGGTGCAGATTTATATTCGATTTGTTCGAATGCTTGGTTATCAGCAGTTAGACGTACTGTTGATAACCATCTTAAAGGTATGTTAACACCTCATTTTATATATGTCAACATATTATTTATTAAAAGTGTCTACTTACAGAAAATACGGGTATTGCTACTGAACTTCTTGCAGCTGATAGGGTGCTTGTGGAGATAGACGATTTCACGAAATCTTACAGCAAATTTGTACCGTCAATTAGTAAAAGCGATTTGGATTATTTTAACCAATTGAAATCGTCATACGGTGTATAAACTTTTGTGAATATTGATTGGTTCTTTTTATTTATTAAATATGGTTCAATTTGTTAACGTTCAATAAAAATCTTCCGTTTTATTTTGTGATTCCCCTTGTACAGGTTTTTAAAAGTTGGTTCACATATCAATTGTGAATATTCGGCATGTTTTCTAACACTTTTATAATGAATTTTAGTAATGGTAATTAAAGTACACTTTTTATTTAATAATTAAAACAATTCAAATACAACAAATTTATTTTGTTAATTTTTTAAACAAACAAGTAAATAACATGTAAATTAATGTATATTTATTAAACACTCCACCAATATACAATAATTTCTTTAGCATAAATATCAAATTCTATTTGCATTTGGTACAACCCTTTACATTATGGCGTAGAAATTTTTTTAAAATTAGAGTTGGCAACTCTAGTATCGAATGTGTTGAGAGACCATCGTAAGAAAATAATAAACAATTGACAATTCCCAACAGTTTCATCTAATAAAAATCATTGTATTAAAATATTTTTAATAATATATAAATAGTATATTTTGCTTAACTTTAAAAGTTAAGAAAATATTATGGCTAATAGTTACGATATACCGAGTTGGTAAGTTGTTGTTATTCACGTAGTTCTGCTATTGTAAATTCAAAGTACTGCTTTATGAATTTAACAGGGCTGGTAAACCACCCACCGGTTTGCATTTGGATGTCCTAAAGGAAGACAAACTCGTGCAGAAACTAATGGTGGATGAAAAACGGTGCTACCTCTTTGGTCGTAATAATCAAATGAATGATTTTTGCATTGACCATGCTTCCTGTTCTCGAGTGCATGCTGCATTCGTTTATCATAAACATTTGAACATTGCTTATTTAGTAGATTTGGGCTCAAGTAAGTATATTTTTGTATAGTAATTGCTATATTTTATTTGACATATTTTTATAATTATTCAACAGCACATGGGACATTTATTGGTACATTACGTTTGGAAGCTCACAAACCGACGCAGTTACAAATTAATAGCACGTTTCATTTCGGAGCTTCTACCCGACGATATATTTTAAGAGAACGGCCATCGGCTGGTCAACGAAATAACATTATGGAAGATTTGCCAATGAATGAGACGAGTGATGGAGCTTTGCTGGGTTTGCCTGAAAGTCAAACCGAATTAGATGTAAGACTATAGGCAAAACATTAAGTATGAATTGGTTCATTCATAGATTTTTCTCTATCAACTATATACAGAATCTCACCGAATATAACACTGCCCACAACCGACGTATTTCCATGTTGGGAATTGCGGATGATAATCTGAGAAAAGTAAGTTGCATCGATAAGTACTTAAGAAACATCTGGTTTCGTAAAAAGCAATTTTTATATAGCAAAATGCCGCAAAACAAAGTGGGCGTAAACGACGCAATGTTACATTTAACGATGAAGAAATCATAATAAACCCCGAAGATGTTGACCCAACTGTTGGCCGTTTCCGTAATTTAATTCAAACAACTGTAGTGCCTGCGAAACGAGGACGTTTTGATGCTGGCAATCAAATGGGAATCCAAACATCACCAAACAATGAAAGCTTATCTTCTACCAACACAACTAGTCATCAAATGTTTCAACAAAGTTTAGCTGAACTAAAGCAACAAGTAGATGCTGTGCCATTATCGCCAAATTCACTTTATCAAGGTCTCCCAGCATCCATACATGACACGCATTCAAATTCCAGTTTAAAGTTTAACAACAGCAACACTGATTTTGATATCACACCAATTGCTATGGGCACCAAATTGGGTCTATTGTTGCCCAATCCTGCGCCTGACGTAACACCAGTGGTTGAGCCATCACATACTAAGACAATAGCCGTCCACGGAGCCGCACAAAAGCAGGGACAAAACGCAAACTGTAAAAATGCCTATTTAATATATTATTGTACACATATTAATATTTGTGATATTTTATTATTTTAGTGCGTTTCGATCCACACGCCGTTGGTGGAGCATCTGAGGGTGGTACGCATGGCCCACAAAAGAAGAAATATGCCAAGGAAGCATGGCCTGGACGAAAGCCAATGCTGGGTCAACTTTAAAAATGCATATACCAAAAGTGGAAATAACCATTTTTAGTTAAAAAAAATAAAAAAATAAGTTCAAACATATTTATGTATGTCAGAATTCTTCATTTGTGTAAAGTATTTAGCAATAATATATCGGTGTAAAATACTATTTTACTTTACGGAGAATTTACACTGAATAACATGTTTCAATTAATGTGCATTATTCAGTTATCGTTATTAAGTTATGCGTAGAAAGAAATAGTAAATACATGATAATGTATAGGAAGTTGACTAACATAGCTGTTAGACATTTAGTAATTTTTTTAAAATATCAATGACGAACAAACCTCTACAAAATCGATTTCAAAACTATTTCATTTGTTTATTACTAAAAAAATTTACAAAAAAAATATAATTAAATTAAAGTTTTTAAACAAAATTCGTTTTATGAATTTTCACAGAAATAATGCAGTCCCCATTGAAGGCACACCCACTAAATACAGTGCTTTTAAAACTAAATTATCAGCTGTTTCATTGCACTGGCTAAATTGCACTTGTGATGAATAAAGTCGAAGTTAAGACTTACAACAAAATTACTTAACTGTTTAAATATAAAATTATCCTTTAATTTATACATTTATCTACGAAAAAAATTTATATACAAGATTTGTTAAAGTTTGCAATGTATACAGTGCCTGTGATACCGCCCGATCTACGTCATGAAGAAACAATCATCCAAGCAGCCATAGCGCTCAGTTGTCTACAAAAAACAATAAATTCTGTCTTTGACTGCATTGATAATCGTACCCAACGTAATAATGCAAAAGTGCAAGAGTTGAGTGTACGGGTTGGACGGGCACAAGCGAAAATACGGAGTTTAGTCGGCACAAAAAAGGCAATCAAAATTTACGCTCCAGCTCGCTTTCCATCAACCCAAGTTTTTCATGACATACCACAAACTTTTGGTAACTCAAAAACAATGTTAGATGAACATGAAAAACAACAACATAATTATGAAGTGCTTAGCCGCATAGATGCACCTGCAACTCAAGCATTACAGGAAAAGTTGGTTTTCTTTCATGTACGGTATAAGGATATGAATGAATCATTTCCCGGACACAGTGTAACTGCCAACAAACTACATGTGAATAAAAGCATTGGTATGGGTATTGTTCCAGAAAAATTACGATCAGTATCCTCTTTGTTGCACTGCAATGGCAGTGAAATGGTTTACAGTCAAGAAAATGGTGAAAAGGAGACATGGAAAAAAGCAAAGCTCTTTAAATTACAACGTCAACGTCAAGATAACATAGAATTGAAACATCTTTTAGAACCAGCTCCCTATTCGTTGGCACATCGCAATCAAAAAACAAATTCTTTTGGTGGTCTACGCTACACACCACGACTGAATGAGGCACCGGAAATAGATTTGCCACTTGACTTGCCCGATTTACCAGGTATTGCTGATGATATACAGTTTGAAGGTAAAGATCATCAGCAAATTGCACCATCATTATATATTGAAAATTTACCCGATCTACCGGAATTAGAAGAGGCGGCTACAACGGAGCGAAATATTTCAAAATCCAATGAAGAACATGATATTAAACAGAACCATTCAATACAACCACCTACAGCAAACGCAGTCATTGCTACAACTACAGTAAATGTAGCACAAGTATCTGTGGCACCAGCGCCACCACCACCGCCACCTCCACCACCATTACCACCGCCACATGCAGTGACAAAACCAATGCAAACTAATGCTGTAAAAGAAAATTCGAATTTACAAAACACAAACACCGATAATGCACGTAATGAGCTAATGGATGCTATACGCAAAGCGGGTGGTGCACGCGGTGGCCGTTTACGTGCTGCCGCTGCTGCCCCTGTCGATGTGGTTGACAATAGATTAAGCACCAAAAATTGTGAAACCAAACCTGCAACAAACAAAATTGGTGGCGGAGATCTCATGGCAGATTTACACAATAAATTATTAATGCGACGCAAAGGTATTTCTGGGTCAAAAGACAAGGAAAATAGTAACGGTGTTAATACTGTGGGCAAAGCACTAAAAACTTCTACTGATAATCCAGTTATGTCTCGTTTATCGGCGCTAATACCACCACCCACCGCCCGTAAAAACTCTGACGACGATGACGACACCCATGACGAGGACAATGATACTGATTGGGTGGAATAGCAATGGCTTACTTGTAATAAAAGTAGCATAGTCACATGCGTTGTGTAATAGAGTTGAGCTCCTTCACTGCATAATTTTGAAGCAAATTTTAAACCGCTTGTGCCTACGTTTAAATTACGAAATATTAGAATGTGTTAACGCATAAAATTTATAAATATGTTTGTACATATAAATTTATTTTTAAAATTTAAATTAACATTCGGTAAAAAAATAATAAAAAATTTATTAAAGTAATACATTTTAAACGTATACAAATAAATCTAATTAACTCAATTTATTTATTAACTAGTTTTTATAATATTTTATTCACTTTAGTTAGCACAAGTCGCTCTAAGTGTTCATCAGTTAGATGTTGTCCTTTTTGTGTATTGATCACATTCAGAAATGTGTGGAAAAATTTTTCCAACACCATTGAGCTGGGCGGCATAGTGTTATATTTTTGGAAAACTTTTTTCACCAGTTGATATCTATTTAAGCAAGATAGACTTTTATCATCATCGTGCAAATAACTTGAGAATTCTCGGCGTATAGCGACGTATGGTTTATTATCTGATGGTGGATCTAGTTTAAAAGTATTAAATATTGTAATTTTTAATCACTAATATACATATATTTTTTTTAATTTAGATTTAAAAACAAATCTCAACCTTCATTTTCATCCGGATTAAAGCAGAGGAATGAATCTACGGAAGGCGGGCGCTGCTCTCTCACATCTTCCGTCTGGTCCTTATCTATATAGAACTCTTGTGCATAGTCCACAAACAGCTGCATTATCATATCCGTCGTTATACTAGGTGCTGTCTCACGCAAAGCTTCTACAAAACGCATTTTAATGGCTGGACAAACTACAGCCGCAATTAAGGCGTCATTAAATTCAGTGTTCATCTCAAAATAGTTCCTTAAACGATGTAATAACGCATCACTCATTTGCTGTGCCACTGCATGCAAGTGTTTTATATGTCTGCTTTCATGCATTTTTTTCAATTTAACCTTAATGGTAACCAGAGTGGGTAGAAAATAACCAAAATATAAATAATTGTCTTGCTGCAAAAACTCTACAGCATCTGCTATTGGTTTGAGTATTACACAAAAGTCATCCATATATTCTAACTCGATTTGGCTTAATTTCGGTAGGCTCAAGAAAGTGCATAACTCGTCTATTTTGTGTTTTTGTTTGAGAAGTTGTGTTAACGATGCATACCATATTGGCCAGCGAACATCAGTTGGTGGTGTATGGCCTTCGAATAAATATCCCGCAATTTCAGTAGCTTCGAAATCTCTGCATTTGTTTAGTAAAATTAAACAACTGAAACAATTGTTTATATTATTTAGATTAATTGCCAGTTTTTATGTGAACTCAAGTTAACTACCGTGTTAAGACATGCTGAAATTTTCCATGGGACTCCATTATTTTAGTGAAATCAAACACTGCCAATAAATGCAGGCTGTGCTCGCCGTGTTCAAATTGCTTTGGAAGTTGATTTAGAATTTGTTCAGCATTGCTAAAGGAAATATTGAATTCGTCGCTAATGTTAGCGGTGCAAATACCTTTAAAGAAAAATTATGTTAGCAATTAGTGTCAATGTAGCCACAAAATTTACGCTTACTGCTCATACTGAAATGATGGTAGGTATGTACGAAATCGTGCACTCCATTGATAACATTACAAGTGATTTTTTCCTCGTTCAAATCATATTTGTTTTGAATTTGCGTTATTAGCGCCTGAATTTCCTTGTAAGTGGGTGTGTCACTCAGCTTAATGCATGCTAAAATGGCGATCTGACGTTTTAATTCATTATCTAACCAAAAAATACTGTAGCCAAAATAGTGTTTATTGCGACTGCTCCAAATGTCAGCGGCAGCACAAATATACGGTATATCCTCCAAATTACGCTTAATATTCTCTACGAACCCACCATACATATCATCTAAGCGAGCAAGTAATTGCGTACAGGAGCACATTGTTAGACCAGTACCACGAAAAAGTTCCACGAAAGATGGTTCTTCTAACACCGAAACTGGTACATTAGATGTTAAAATAAAATTCAAAACTTTTTCCACAAACGGTAATTGCGCTGGTTGTCGATTAAGCGTTCGTCGGCATCTGCTACTGCTGTTGAATTTCTCTTGCAAATACATGTTATACTCTTTAAAATGGCGTGAACGTAAATGTTGTACAAAATTTGAAGTGACTCTGAGCGGCCCTTTCACAAATTTATCAGCGTCACAGAATTGGCAAGCAGCTACAACGCTAATGGAAGCACGATTGCTACTCATATCCTGAGATTTGAAAGAAATTACAAAACTAAAATATGGATTTACATATAATGTTTATACTATGTACCTGTTCGACAATTTTAAAATATTTGCCATTTAATATTGTAGGAATTTCATTTGGATCACATGCTAATTGGCATGTACCAGCCGTGCTTTTTTTCTCCACGCTTTCCTCCGATATGTGGGTATCGTTGGATTCAGCTGAATACAATTCAGTGTTACTGCAACGACAATCAAACTTAAGTAAACTTTCAAATAAAAATTTTCAATTGTTGTAATTCGTTTCACTTACTCCAAATTATTTGAGTTATTTGCCGAGCTTGGTTGGGTCTCGTCCAAATATGGAGAAGCACCCTCTGGACTATGTACATTAGTATCGTCATCCATATAGCTTTCCGCTCTTGAGTTATTTCCAGTCTACGGATATAAATTGATGAAGTAACATTTGGTAATAAGCTCAAAAGATATGTGTTCACCTGTCCCTCCCCAAGTTGGGATGCTTTTCTCTTTTGTCCGCGTCTTCCTCTAGGTGTGCGCGAATGATTTTGTCTTTCAATAATGAATTCTTCGTATATTAATGGATGCAGCGTTTTTAAATGACGCACAAAATTCGATGTTATTCGCATAGACCCTTGTATCGATCTTGCCTTTTCACGTGGACAATGTTGACATACAGCTATAACACCCCGTGTCACCCGTTGATGTTCAGTAGCATTCATCTGTGAAAAGCAAATAATTATTAATTGATTATAAATAATATCTGACTTAATATTATTAAATGAAATTAATAAACAAATTATAGTTTGAATATACTTTATAAATATGAGATGAACTCTGTTGTTATTTATGGAATACAAGAATGTTATAATGAAGTTCTTCTGCAAAAAATATACCTCTTCAACAATTTTGAAATATTTTCCGTTTACTATGACAGGTATGTCATCATATTCAGCCGTTTGCAAATCCGATTCGTTGCTATATTGAAGAAATGGGTTGTAATCAAAAGTTCAAATTTAATATATCTAACCACTTGCCTTCCTTCCACATGACTTAATTGGTCGTTATTAGTGTGTAATGAAGTGTAATCATTTTCTGATTTAATAGTTCGGTTGTATTGCTAAAATCAAACAAATCAATATGCATAGTTTTATAAATGTATACTTCAAAATACCATTTGATCGAGAGGTGCTTCTCTCTGCATAGGCCTATGTTCATTAATCCTTCCAATATCCTCTGAGTTGTGTATATATGTTTGATAATCTACATATTGCCCACTATTGTTATTATTGAAGTTTTGATGAACTTGGTTGTACTGGTTGTTATGCATGGTGGGAAACTGATTTGGATCGACGCGTTCTGATTCAAATTCACATTCCAATTTGACGAAAGTACTCGTCGGCTCCATCTAAAAGATTAAATAACAAATATATTTACATTTTATTAACCAACATATAAGTAAATATATATTTCGTTCAATTATAACGCACATAAATACTTATATTAATGTTTTGTTAAATAGCTCAATCGTTAGCTTAACCATTTCCTCGTTGGTATATTTAGAAAATATTTTTACCGAAAAGATGAAATAGGTAGATATTTATCATATCACTATTTACAGTTTAACAATATTAATCTCATTTATTTCCATAAAAAAAACTATAGAAAACGAGATTTTCTTTAGCTATAACTTCTTAGCGGTGAAAATAAATTCAAGATTCATTCGAATGAAAACTCTTTTACGAAAAACAATTCGAGACTTCAAATATAATTGTTAACTAATTATTTAATCGATTGATTGACTATAATGATTAATCAAAATGTGTACAGTGCTAAAGATTTATTCCAGGCTTGCATTTGAAAAAGATATTTTTAGAGCTGCCGTCTAATGATTAAAAAAAAAACTAGTATTCTTGTGTTATTTCATGACTTTCGGATACTAAGTATGCTTAATCCATACTATAGACTGTTTTTGCTTTAGTTATTAAAATAATTTTATATAATGGGTATTTTTTCAAGTTATAAGTTGAACTAATCTCATATATTGTATAAAAGTGGCTTTGCCTTTTAAAAAATGTGGCAGCGCTATATATTGTTTAGCATTTACCTGCGATAAGCAATGGAGAAAAATTGACACTAATCTGTTTTGCTTGTCAACAAAAAATCTTCACAGGACAAATTCATCCGTAATGGCTAGCGAAAAGGAAAAAATTGAGAAGTCTAAGATAAATAACCAAGTTAAGCATGTACCAAAGGACGCCCAAGTAATAATGTCCATACTGAAGGAATTAAATGTCCAAGACTATGAGCCTCGTGTTATTAACCAATTATTGGAATTCACATACCGTAAGTGTCTGCATCCAAAATAAAATAAATATGCAATATTGTAAATCAAATATGTTCTATGATTATACGCAGGTTATGTGACTTGCATACTAGATGATGCGAAAGTTTTTGCAAATCATGCGCGTAAGAAAACCATTGACTTGGACGATGTCAAACTAGCCACTGAAGTAGTCTTAGATAAAGCATTTACCTGCCCACCACCACGTCATGTACGTAATTAAATTGATTTTATTTTGTGCGAAAGTATATTTATTTAACTTCTAATTATATTTAGATTCTTGCAAAACTTGCCGAGGTACGAAATGCAATGCCTTTACCGCCAATTAAGCCACACTGTGGTCTGAGACTACCACCTGATCGTTATTGCTTATCTGCCTGTAATTACAAACTTCGCGCTGCGAGTCAGCCAAAGAAAATGACAAAATCTGCATTAGAATCGCGGTCAACTATAAAGACACAAATGAAAAATTCCGGCGGAGCTGGGGGTAACAAACGTCAAACTGTGCTTGCACCAAAGACACAGGTGGTAACCATACCTAAGCCAGTGATAAAATTCACAACAACAACTAAAACGGTGTCATCAAGTGGACCCACAGGAATCGGAAGCGGTTTAATTGTCAATAGTGGCGCGGAAAGCGGTGATATTAAAATGGAAGTCGATATGGACACAAGTGCATCAGCTGCGGTTGGCAGTATTGGTGGGAATAATACAAGTGGAGATGGAAGCAGTGGTGGTGTCAAGCGTGAACGTGAAGATGATGATTTCGAAGTTGTACAGTAAAAGTAAACTAAATGCCTTTTGCACAACATTTTATTTCCATAAAAAAACATTATTCAATTAAAGTTTATTAGATTTTGCTTATATAATATAAATATTTGAATTTTTATTTTAGTGCTAATATAATCGCACATCCCAAATCCATAATCTGTAAGTATTCTGAGCCACCATCTTGTAGTCTAAACGAGCACTCCTGCAAATACAAGAATTATTTAAATACACAAAAATATTACATTATCGATTGTTAAATCTTACACCTAGTTTGTCACAAATTAGCGCCTTTTGCTTATTAGTTAACGAAGGACATCTTAGCACGTATTCATTGAATTGCTCCAACATTTGCCCAATACTGTAAGCTTCATAGCCTATTTGTCGCACAAACTCTTCCAATTTCGAATAATTCCCAGCTCGGCATACTTCCAAAAACTCAATCAAATAATTTTCAGGTATAATACCAGACATTTCTAGAAGATCTTTTGTACTAATGGTATTTGATGCACCTTTAAGACGATAGCATGATTGCAGCGTAGTTATTGCACGCCTCATATCACCACCAGATATCTCCACAATTGACTTATAAGCATTCTCATCGATATTAACACCTTCTAATTCACAAATATGGCGTAAACGAACTATAATTTGTTCATCGCCCAATGCCTTAAAACGGAATTTGGTACAACGTGAAGTGATTGGTTCAATAATACGGGAGACATAATTGCACACCAAACAAAAACGTGTACTACGACTCTCCTTCTCCATAGTGCGTCGTAATGCTGCTTGAGCCGCGTGAGTCATTGAGTCAGCCTCATCAAGAATGATAATTTTAAATGGTGGGCATGGTCGTCCATCTGGTCGTGTGCCGCTGGCAGTCAATTGAGCAAAATTCTTAATTTTTGTACGGACAACTGCAATACCACGCTCATCGGAAGCGTTAAGTTCTAATATGCGATCACGATAAATATCACCGAAAATTTGTCGTGCAGCTGCTAGAATTGTACTAGTTTTACCAGTTCCGGGTGGTCCGTAAAGAAGCATATTTGGCAAATCGGCACCTTCCACACATTTTCGCAAGACTGCAACTACTTCTGACTGTTCGACGACATCGTCTACGCTCTTCGGGCGACTGTACGTAAACGATTTTTGTAATATAAACTATATAAACTTTATAAAATTACTTACTATTTTTCTACCCATGGCGCTGGAGGTTTTCGGCGTTCAGCGCTAGGCGCACCGGCACCGCTAGTACTGGCTTGTGTTTTATCAGAAGTTGTGGTTCTGCCTGTTTTAAGAAATGCTTGCATTTTATTTAATAAATCTATTTATCTTAGGTATTGTTTTTATAAAATATGTTGTTTAATGAATTATAAATTGTTTAGTGAAGGATTACAACCCGCGCGCCAATAACAATATTTTTATTACACTGACTTCAAAACTGCCTCAAAAGACAGCTGCGTGCGGGTTGCGTTTCAGTTTATAATACATTTCTTTATGTAGTAGAAACGTAGTATTTTGTGAGTGAAGTGTATAGATTAATAATGGAATAATAACGAAATATTATATTATTTTATTTTATTTTATTAATTCCTTATAGCGCCTTATATTTTAACTACGTCAAAAATAATCATACAATAATTTCTGTGACATCTGATTGGATAATTTCTAAATTCAATGCAATGGAATGTGTAGCATTTCCGAACTGCCAACGAATTCGTACTTATAAGCTTCCGGGACACTATTGTTCAAAATTCTTGTAAAAATTCTATGTAAAATATGTAATTATCGGAGACGTAACGAAGACTTACTTAAGGTCTCTTTTATATAAAAATGGTGAGTGCTATATACTTATATACAGTTGAACATCCTTTACTCGAACTGTTGAATTCCATAACTCAGAAGTCTAGTTTGGATGTCTGAATATCTACAATGTTCACAAATAAATGAATATACACATGTGCTATGTATTAAATAAAAACTAATATTATAACAATAATAAAACACTCGGTTCTCGAGGTTAACATCTACAATCCACCGGAAGACAGGGTCACAGAGAAACCATTCGATTGCACATGTTAACACCTACCGCTGATCCAGACTCCCACATTAGACGAAAAAGTGAAAATTACCAAACCAATTTTTAATATTGAATATAAAACTTTTATTTGTAACAGTAAACCACGTACTGTATGTACAATAGATTTTACAATTAATAATATGCATGAGTGCACTCATAGCAAATCAATAAGAATATGTAGTGTGGCATATTCAATGTCGAAATAAAGTTTACAAAGTTAGTCCCAACTCTACCACTGCAGTTTTGTCAATGGCACTAGTTATAGAATTGATTTCAAATAAACGTTAAACATGCCTCATTTTGTTTTGTTAGCATGTCGTATTTTAGAGAATATAACAAGTAGTTTCTGTCAAAATATATTATTACAGAGTGAATAAGCAAGCACACTAACAGTACATAATAATTTTGGTAACGCGTACCACAGGTAAAGCATAGCATAATATGTATATCAGCAACTGCTTTTTTGTCCAGTTTGTGCATTTAATTCAATATACACATGTTTATTTGTATTATAAGGCATATATGTATATATGTTTGTAGATAAGCATAGGAAGAGCCATTTTTATTTGGTCAACATCAAATATGCGCATATGCATTAAGGCAAATTATATATATAAGTATATTCTTTTGCATAGCAAAAGCATGCTATTCGGCATATTATTATTGTTTGTGTCTGCTTGCATGTATGCTTATGACCAAAATAAAAAATATGTATATATTTTCGTATATTACGCCTAACATTGCATAATCATTATTTAAACAAAGTAATTTTCACAAAATCAATATATGCAGCAACCAACAAACAAACGACTCAGTAAAATTTTATAAAGTGGCTTAATACGGTACAATAACCGGATATTTTATTTTTTTTATTTGTGGCCTTATTAGCAAATTAACGACACCCATATAAAAATGTTTATGAATTTAAATGTGTCTGTATCTCAATATATATGTACATATATATATATACGCTTGTTTTTTACGCCTATTTAGAAGCATTTGCAAATAATTTGTTCAATTAGATGTTACATTATCGAAATTGTTTGTATGAAAAGGCATATACTATAAAAACACAACCTTAAAGCTATTACAAATTAAAGTTAAAAATTAAACTTGAATTCATTCCGATGATTGGTAACATAATAACTTACATATGTAAAAAGATATAATTTTTTGTTTGTATTAATAACAATGCATTGTTCGCGACAAAAGTTTAATTGCAGATAATTGTGCAAAAGCATGCGAGATGTTTAGAAGAAACGTACAATTTGACTTATGCGAATATTCAATATTTGTTTTACAGTCTCAATTATTATAATTAAATATATGTAAAGTTACAGTTTGAGACAGCCAATAAAAGTATACTTTACGCTATAATTTTATACATGTGCATGTTTTAGTTGCTGTAGTTAACGTACTTCAAATACGTAAGCGAAATTGTCTCAATTTATGGTGTATTTTTTTACAAAATATTTCATATTATGCATTACAACGATTCATAAAGAAATATAAAGCTAATAGAAGAGAAGTTAGTTACTTATATTTATTTATACTTAATATTCTAATGGATGTACTCGTTATCTCGTAATTATGAAAATATGCATTGTGTTTGTGTAAAAACAGTATGTGTTAATGATGACTCCAGCACTTTAACTTAAATTGTTTTTGATTATTATTTCGTTGAGCAAACTAGTGTAGTTCATGTAAATACCAATATACTTTATTATGCCGTGCGCAAGTTAATTTTGTGCTTGTTTAAATCTGTGAACGCATGCGTGGACGTGGCAAATCACCGAACACAGCTTCACCATGCACACTTTTGGCGAGTGCTTTAATACTCGCGGCGATGTCGACAGTATTGTCCAATTCCTATAAAAGAAAAAGGTTTTTTGGGTGGCATATTAGGAACACATTACATATATATATTTAATATATCAAATGGACTTACATCTTCGGGCAGCGCGTTCACGTATGAGCGACCTGTAGTCATGGGTGAATTTGCTATTTCAATTGGCAGACTTTTGGCAAAATTCATGACATCAACTGCGGTAGCTGCACCTGGTCGTTGTTGTCCGCCAACGATTGGACGCGCGTGCGTAGGTAATGGCATTGCACTATCCAAGTCAACAGCAACTATAATAAAAAGTAAATTAATAGGTTAGTTAGTATTAGCAATTTATTTATTATTAAGTTATAGCATTTCTTAAAAAAGAAAACAATAAAAATATATTACCTTCTGCTTCGGCAGCATCATCCTCACTTTCGTCCACATCACTCATATCCCTGCCGTGATAGTGGTGATGTTGATGATGATGCGGATGTGCGTGATTGTTCAGAGATCGTTGTTGCTGTTGATATGGCAGTTTTTGTGACAAATTTGATACGAGCGCACTAAACGGTGAATTCACACCCGCACCGCTTGCCGCGCTACCATTGTCAATGCCCTCCAATTCGAAGAGACAGTCATCGCCCACTTCAACTGTTGGCGTTGGGAACTGCTGTTGAAAGGAGTTGGCCGCAATACGCACAAATTGTTGTTGTGTCAATGATGATTGTTGCTGTTGTTGCGGCCGGAAGGTGGGACTGTTACCCACACTCATGGGTGTGGCTTCTGGTGTCGCTGGTGGTGTATCAAAGTTCGACAAACGACGATTTATGCTACCGCTGCCGATAATTGTTGTCGTTAGTGCTACGTTTGGCGTTGTTGGTGTGAGCACAGTTGTACCACCAACTCCCTGAGTAATTGTTGTATCCATGGCACTGGCTGTTGTAGTTGCCGTTGTTGTATTCAACGGCAGTGAAAGCATATGCAAACCGCTTGTAGGATTCGGTGTAGTTGGTGTTGTCGGTGTCGTAACCGATGTCATGACATCGCGACGGCTAGTAATCGTATTGCGACGACGTGACGCAAAATTACCACCACCACCAATAACTTCCAATGCTGGCGGCGCACGATCTAAGAAATCGGTTGCCTGTTGTTCTGGCACTCGCTGTATCAGGCGCCCAAGTAATGCATACTCCTGTTCGGATTTTTCGCGGAAACTCTTTAACAATGCAAACTGTTGTTCCGTATAGCGTTGTATACGTTCGTCCGTTTCGGCAATTTCACGTTTGAGACGTTGTTGCAAGTTTTGTTGTAGCTGACGCAAACGTTGCTGCTTCATATCGAGTTGCAGTGACAATGATGTTGTCGATAAAGAGCCAACTGGGAAATTATTTAACGGCCCTACATTCGTCTGTTCCAACTGCAACTGTGGATGGTCCATTATGAGTAGACCGAAGGTATCGGAAAAGGATTTATCAGCACGTCTCAGTGCCAATTCCTCATTATTTGTCAGTAGCGAACAATTAATAAGAAATTGCGGTGGGTTAATTGTAAGTGGGGCGGGTATACCATTTGCTGTGTCGGATGGCGGTGGTGTAGGCAACCGTTTAGCACAAAGCGCTGTATTGCAATTAATGCATATGCTTAGCTGCCACGCATGCGTGAGTGGTTGTTCCTGTCCAGTTGGCACCTCCAGTGTTATGCTGTAAACCAAATCTCGCTGATTTAACGTATGGATGTTGAGATCCGTTATGGGACCAATGGCCTAGTGGAATAGAGAGGTATAGCATATTTAAAAAAGTTTGCTAAAATAAAATTCCTTAATTTCAATTTATGTTTAAAGACTGAACATAGTATTTATTTAATTTTAAAAAAATTTTAGGCATAAATTCATCATAAACTACTAGAATAACGAAAATCTATAATATACAATATATGAGAGTTGGGGTAATTCCTGAACCAATTTCACTCATTCTCGTCACCAAGCTACATAATATCCAAGATAGATTATAAGCTTACTTAATTTGGTTAAAATATAGCACGTATTGACAGATATATACGGTATAAAGCTTTCAACATAGCCTTGGTATGGGAGGAGATTATTATCCATTTTATCATATTTTCACTGTGGGTGATAGGGTACTAATAGGAAAGTGTACAGTAAGTTTGGTTTATAAAGATTTGATTGTTTATGAGATGTATACATAAAACCTAATAAGAGGGGGGACACAACTACTTAAAAAAAAAAATCCATTCTAATATGTACCGCTCCTGCGTCCGCCTCTGTGTTAAATTCTTCAAGAATATAAACCACAAGTCGTATATAATCATTTATGGAAATATAGAAAGAACAAGATTTAATATTAGATATGAGCTTGAACCTCAATGAACCTTTGCAAATATTAAATTAACACCACTTGCAAGCTGTGCTTTTCTACAGTGAATTTTCAATAGCATACGAAGGTCTTTTTGATACTTGTTTTATCATTCAATTAAAAACAAAAATAAGAATATACACAAAATCTAAAATATCCACTGCTGAGGAGTAATAAAATTTATTTCAAATAAGGTAATTGTTAAATTTGGCCGGTACTCATTGTCAATTTGTTGAAGGCCTTTTGCTGATCAAACCTTAATACACATAGATCAAAATGTTTTTCCACTTTGTGGTTTTTGTATTTCGCAAATTAAGCTGCCCATATTGTTTTCACTACATTCACACATTTGCACATAACTACTAATAAAAGTGTACATATGTACATACATAGTTGGGCATTAATAGAAAGTATGATAAAAAAAATACACGCGCCAACTGGCTGATCAACAAACCTAGCATTTGATCATTCTAACCACACAAAATATATGTACATATGTAGCTATGCGCCTATTAAATTAACGTAGATCGGTGTAAGTTGAACTTTTTAGTAATGCGGCTAGTCAAAAGTTCGAATAATGGTAGATATTTAGCTAACAAATTGCAGCAGTAGTGTGGGCTGTCACTTGTATTTAAAATTATTTGCAACAATATAAATAATAAAATTATTTTGATATGAACAAATGGTTAAGTAGTTGTAGTAGTTTACAAATATAAGAACAAGTTCAATGTTATTATAACTTTTTGTTTTTGTACATAACATATTTACGGTTTTTTTAGTTTTTTTCAATAAGACAGCGTTTCTTTTTCTATATAAAAACATATGTTTGTGTAGATATGAACCCATATCCAAGTGCTGGTAACCAATTTGAATTTTTGCAGAAAACATTTTAATTTGTTTTGATTGCATTTTACAAATAATTAATTAGGCATTCGTTTCCATTTTGAGTGGTACACGCGCGAGCACGAGCATTCAAGCTACACAGAGTGACAATTGTTTACTTTTTAAAAAAGGCAAAGAGCCAAAAACAAGTTTTTTTCTGTTTTTGGTCAATGCATTAGCATGAACAGCACTTGTTTCAAAATTTATATACTTATAAATTATAAAGTGTGCTAGCGGAACTTTGGTCACAAGGTAGTTCTACTTATATGTTAGAAAAACAGTTGACGAACTCTTAAGAAATGTAAGGATAAACTTGAATAAAAAAATATGGATTTCCATACTCAATAATATACATTTATATACATATTTATATAAGTAAATGTAAATATAAATATATACATAACAAGTAAGGGTGTAACCGTGGTGCCAAGAAATAAGTGTGCCAAGTTTCATCAAGATATCTTAATTTTTACTCAAGTTACAGCTTGCACAGACGGACAGACGGACGGACGGACAGACATCCGGATTTCAAATCTACTCGTCACCCTGATCACTTTGGTATATATGACTCTATATCTAACTCGTTTAGTTTTGGGTGTTACAAACAACCGTTATGTGAACAAAACTATAATACTCTCTAGCAACTTTGTTGTTGCGAGAGTATAAAAATATTGTTATCATAGACTATCGAATTTACCATTTACAAATGACATTTTCTCGTCTATCTATCAATATGCGAATTACGAAAATGCAATAGAATTTGTCGAAATGAAAATTTCGAATTTATCTTTATCGTATTAATTTGTAATCATCAACTTGGTTGAATAACTTTTTAACCACAATTTATATAATATTTTATTTTATTTAAAACCGCCACCCAGCTGTTTTAGTTTGTTAGTTGAACGACAACTTTGAAATAAGCAAATGCCAATCTGTTGAGATAAAACTTAATGGGTTCATGAACAGGTACGTTGTTTAAAGAAGCAAATCATTTAAAAAATCAAGAAAAATAAAATCACTGAATGCATTCGTAAATTACTCTAAGTTATACAAAATAACCATTGAACCAATTAAAAAAGTGTTTGAAACTAGTGAGATCCTCCAAACTACAAACAAATGTTTTATCAAAGTTTCGTCAAAGCGCCAAATTATTATATAAAAAATTTTACAGCTCTCTCAAACATATAAAAACTAACGAAAATATCGTTCGTTGGTGTTACCTCCCTGTTATTGCGAATAATTATTTGCTGTTCTATTTAAATTCAAAGAAAAAATAGTATAAAATAATTTTTTGTTTTTATTTGTAGCATAAAACCAGAATGGCTTGCTGATCATGCAGCAGGACAGTGCTTTACTTTGTTTGTGAATTTGGTTTGTTTTCAATTTTGTATAAAAACAAAATAAATTGTAGTGAACCCATCATTGTGCTGGTAGCGGGTGTTTAAAACTATAAAGTATTATACTCTGTACGTATGTCTACACATATATATTTATGTGAACACATGCGTCTATATCTTGAAATTTATCGCATACTTGGCGTTTTAGACATGGTTTGTGTCTTTATAAAGGCGCGCGTCACAATCATTTTTGTTTTTATTGACAAATTTATTTGATTTTTTCTTGCATATATAGATATTTATTTTGCTTAATGTAAAAGCATATGAAGGCAAATGAAATATTTCACACTGCGGTAATTTCTTTGCTTAATTTCCTATACAGCTACGATGAAATGAATTAAAAAACACGCCGTTTTGGATATTTATAACCCTGATGAAGACGCTAAAATATATGATTTTTTATAATGGCTAATAAATAATACTTTCTTTTTCAAGAATACATATAAATTTGTATTAGCGTTTGACAAAAAAATGATTTTATGCTAAAATGTTGTAGATGACGGATCAATTTATGTTGGTATATTTTTTAATACAAAAGCCTTTGGAATTGACGTAAATATATATTTTCTAATAATATTTCAGAACCATTGTGGATTTTTAACCTGACGTCATTTTAGTCGAACAATAATCTTATGTTCAAAATTTTTTCCATTCTAAACAACAATAAATAAATTTCGACTTTGGTTTGGTCAGATAGTTTGTAAGTTATGTACATACGTAAATATTATATCAGGAACAGCATATAATTGGAGCACCATAAACTAGATAATTCCTCATAATTTGTAAAGCAAAAAATATGTACATATTTTTAATAACTTAAAAACAACATTTCATAACATACAGTTATATTACGTAATATGAAGCTCTTCAATAACCACGAGTTGTGTTCAAAATAAAGAGGTTGCATGCAATAAAAAGAATCAGATCAGCTATTTGTATAATTTTATATATTACGTATATAGATCCGTTCCCACGCCATTGAATACTACGTAAGCGGAAATATTAATACAAAGCAGGACTGCTAAATCGACTGTTTTCTTCAAAACTATTTATGGAATGAGAATATTTAGATCGAAAAAAACAACAACGTATTAATATACATAAATACAGGTATAAGCAATATTAATGCTACGTTAGAATTGGTAATTATTTTACAAAACCATTTACATGTGATTTTATATTTGTAATGTTAATTAAATTTCTAACGCTGCTATCCAACACTATTTCTACATGCAACAGTTAACTGCCACAACAAAAGAAAAAGTCATTGAACGCTAATGTCAAAACATTCATGCAGAAGCAGGCATGAATAACCAAAATGCAGCCAGTTTAGCTTTAGTGGAGTGTGTATGCAACTATTTGTAACTATATTTGTATTCCAGCAACTGTGGAGAATAGCTGTGTTGACTCAGCAATAGTTTTTAATACCAGATAATAATTTTGTTATATATTTCATGAATTGATTATGCATCCACTGTATCCTTTGGATCTGGTCCCTAGCGACCGCCATGATTATGAAAATTATTAAACAATATCCCATATTGTCACAAATTTCATTCCCAGAAGTGTGTAATAAACGCAAAACTACGAAGGTGTTGCTGTAAATGATTTTTAAAAAGTCTTTGGTCAGATGAAAATTCGCCTATTGTGGGAACGGCTTTAACAAAATGCAATTTATTGCCTGTATTCACATATTGCCTCATTCTTCACAACATTTATGGCAACATTAATATTCCTTAAATATCTTCAATTTGTGGTTCTGTACGACCGAAGTTAACGCTTCCCCACTTGTATTTTTTGCAATTTGTGCATTGCATCGTTGTGTCGGATGACTAAAGGCAATTTTACAGGCGCATGCGATGGGCGTATGTATATACATATTACATGCATGTAAGTACATACATATGTACGCAGTGTATGCGTGTGCAAAATATTGTTAAAGAGCTGCATTGTTGTGCAAATTTGTTATCGAAATGCATACAAGTGCAAGCAATTAAACAAAAAAATATGCACATAAAAATAATTATACATTTAGTATGTATACAATCGCGAGGAAAATTATAGTAGTGTGAACACTAGTTGTATTAAGTTAACAATTTCTTAATAATTGGTCTGAGTAAAAATGAGTATTAAAACTGAAATCTCATTGGTTATTTATCTTTTAAGCGACATTAAGATCTTACTTTATAGCTTTACATTTTTATACTAGCAATAAATGTTATATTTATAGAAAATCACTAATGATTTTAGATTTTTGGAATTTACTTTACATAATTTCTATATTTCACTCGATTTTGGTTTTGAAACACGTTTTTAAGGTGACAAAAGGTACGATCGAAATGTAAAGTATTTGATATCTTTTTATGATAAAGCTTGTACAGTTGTCCCTTAGGTAAATTAATTTTGTTGTTATAAATACCAAATTTTATACTTCTTAACTTAATATAACCCTTTAATTTTATATTTTTTAATTTCCATTGTTTTACGACTAGACTTTATATGCATTATTTCTTCACGCAATTGTATGTGTTGTTATTTCAAGATATAAACATGTTACAATAATAATGAAATTACAACACAAAGCAAATTGCATTAAATTTTGCAAAACAAGAAATATAATTTAACGCACACACACACACGCACTAACAAACATACACATATACATACATATACGATACAAATATTCAAAGTTATGTGGGCGCATATGTAAAAAATGAGAAATAACTTTTAATCGTTAAAAATCTTGAAACTTATGAAACAATTGATATAGAATAAATAACAACAACGACACGGACAGACAACTTTTCGACGCAAATTAAATAACAAATAACTATGTTAGTTATAATTATTAAATATGGCAAACAAAATGTCTGGAAGGTTAGAAGTATGAAGTGGTTCGACGACGACAGGTTATTAGCGCAAATTAAAGTCGGCCGCAGACTTGAGTAAACACGTAACTGTTACAGTATACAAAAAGTAATATAAAATGTATTTTTAAGATGGAGATAATAATTAAACACATGGATATCAGGTAAAATAAGTTTAGAAAAATCAATTGGACAAGTTCCACTGGTGCCTATTTTTTAACGATGATAAATTTCATTTTAAGCGGTTAGGTCAGTCTAAAAATTAAAAACAAATCGATTATTGTTGTGACAGCGTTGTTGTGTCTTAGTCGTCCCAGGCGTTCTTATTACCTTAAGCCACAGTTACGATTATATAATGAACATATGAATATATATTCATATATTTCTGCATATACATATTTGCAATCAAATATATAAATTGAATAATTGCTTTTAGCTTAAAGTGGCGAATACAAATACCTATGCACTTTGGAATAGTATTATCAACAATCAGTAACACATGTAATTACATTAACTCAAACATGCACAAATACACTTTTGAATATGTACCTAATAAATTTACAATAAATGAGAAATATACATATGTAGAGTATGTACACATGTGCGTATGATTTTGTTATCACCATGAGAATTTGTTGTCAACAAATGTGTGCCAGATGACGCGCAACCGTCAATTATTGTAAGTCTGTCTATCTCCGTGTGTGTGTGTGTTGCAACTAAAATCCACTTCATTACTAATCTATAGACCAACAGACGATTGTGAGTCGTTGTTGTTTGTTTTTGAGGTGAAAAAAAAAACAAATTGCGATAAACATATGGAAATAAATAACAAAGTATAAGTATTTGCATATACTATATATCTATGTACATATACATACATATACATAAACGAGAACGTGACATTTGTAACGCCTGCATACAGATCAGAAAGATCAATAGGAGGCTTGGTTATTTATAAAAACAAATTGCGCGCTTTAACAATATAAGACCAGCTTTTTGTTTGCAAGCCAGTGGCAAATTAATGCCCAACTCACATGCAGCTTCAAATAAAAAATCAAACATTTATTCCATTTTGCTTTTTTGTGAGATGAGATTTTGAGAAATCTTTATAGCGTTCATAATATTTTTATTTTCGCGTTGAAATTATTTACTATCTTTGAAATGTAATTTTTTGACACGGACAATGTGAAATCCGCGGACATAACTCAGTTTTTGTTTTTGCTTTACATGTATTATTTTATTTTTGCGAAAATCCTTTTGCCGTTCGCTTACAAACAAACGGAACACAATCTGTCTTATGGGAGTTCTCGTTCCTTCCTAATCTAAGTCATTTCGATAGACCTACTACATAGTTATATAAAATGTTAAAAGATTCCACAGATGCATAGATATTTTGGTGCAGACCATTTGTATTTTTTCAAGCTATCGATCTTATACTGATTATCATATTTATTTACTACACATAGCTTTCGAGATATAGCCACATAACGTTTTTAACTAAAAATGAGGTAAACCGCAAAGCTTTTGAATATCTGGAGTACACGTCAACTGATTGAAAATAGTAATATATATCAAAAGAATAGAACTCGAATGTGCTATCTTTGATTTATAATCCTATTATAAACGAATTACTCATTGCCAATATAAAAACAAAGATTACATTTTAGTGCTTATATTAAAAAAGAAAAGAAAATCATAAATCCGAAAACGAACTTACATTTTTTATAACCATTTACTTATACGAAACAATTTACGAAAATATGAACAGCTGTGTTCAAAATAATAATAGTGTTAAGAATTCAATATATAGAATTTCTTATAAAAAATGTATTCATTTTTTTCTGTATTGAAATTGAGTACGTACATAACATAAACATTAATTTTACATACATATTATATGGCTTTTATTAATATAAAACCGCAAATTTTTTTCAATAACGATAATAAAACTAAAATAACTCGAAAATTCGTTGTTCAGAAAAATTTAGTATTTCACATCTGGTTTTAAAAAGTAACATAGGTAAATCTAAATATTATCTATACATAATTTTTGGTTTTTTGCCGAAAATCCCCTATTATATAAAACATAGAGTTGATTAGGCCTTCATAACGGGTTTTAGGTATTTCTTTCCAAGAATGCTTCACTTTTACCCAAAGTTCGCTATTATCGCTTTTCTGACTATCACCCCATAGATTATCTATGGAATTGAGGTCGTACAATTGCGCAGGCCAAGGCATGACCTCAATCCCTTTGATACGAAACCACTCGTTTTCTGTATAAGGTAACATTGTGCTATTCAAAATATCAATGTAGATTTGTTGATCCATGACAGTGTAGATACGATTTATGGGCCCAGCAACATAAAAATAAAAGACAAGCCCAAACTAATATTTATGACCCTCCATTTACCGTTATCGTAGTGTCTGGGCTGGTATTCAGTCTTCGGTGGACGATGCACATACTTTCGTGAACCTGTGCCTCCAAAAAGAACGACTTTACTTTCATCTGTCAATAATATTTAATATTTCGTCTCTTTTCCAATTTCAATGATTAGACTCGAAATCAAACGCACAATTATTATTTTGAACACAACTGTATATACTGTATAAGGCAGGTTGAAAATACCTTTGAAAGACGCGTGTACAAACCTCAGCTGTCGGACAATTGGTTCGCGAGATATAATATTTGGAGTGACGCAGGTTGTCGTATTTTGAAAAATACTGGATAAAAATAAATTCCGTGTGCTAATGAAACACTATTTAAATATTTAAATGAAATCTACAAAAAAGTGAAACCAATTCGCTGAGGATAGAAATACTAATTTTATTTATTCGTGCTGAAGTCGATGAGTGGAGGATGTAAAAAAAAAGATCGATCTTAAACGTATTTTTATTTTTTTTTGTTTTATTATTATTTTGTAACAAGCATTTTTTTTTGCTCAATCATTTCATATTTAGAAGAGAATATCATTTCTCTGGTAAAGTTGTTGTAATATTATAATTTCGATATAATTTTATAATTTGTGAATATTATTTTTTAAGACTTAAAAAACTATGGTGCACGCCAGTGTACACATATTTATCGATATGCGTTGGTTAAAAAAAATTAATTTCGAGTTCAATATATTCATAATTTATTATGCAATTTATTTATTTCTATATATGTATGATTGCACATATTTTTCTCATACCTTTGCAATTGTTGCTGTTTGTCTCAATCATATTAACACTACACATTAGAATTATGAATCTTTTTTGTATGAACATATGAGTGCCAATGAAGCACATACAACAAAGTATGTTTGCATGCAGGCCCTCCCTGCTCTCAAACCTTCATGTGCTAGTTTCTTTTTAATGATTTCTTTGCATTTTAATAAGCGAATGAGAAGCGATAAAAAGTCGTACCCGTAGATACATGTGTGCGATGTCTTGCTTTTGTGCGCTTCTGCTTTGTTAAATAGAAATATACGTACATACAGACAGTGGCACGTTTATTTATTTTTTACTTTTTTAGAGTAGTCTGCCGTCTATCTACTATTTTCATTTAATTTTAAATGCTTTTGGTAACGTTTTTTTTTGTTTTTTGTTTTTGCTTTGGCATTTTTTATTATTATTGTTTTTTTTTACTATTTCTCTGGTTAGAAACTTTTGTAAACAAATGATAGCACAAAACGAACTACGAAAATAATCTTTATAAAATTTCAGACCAAACAATTTACTCAAGCACACATAAATATCATGCTCATATATTTTTTGTATGTACATATGTATGCACGAACATCTATATATTAGCGCAAATTGTATGTGTTTAAGAAAAAAATCAAAAAAATCAAAAAAATAAAAATAATGAAAAAAAGAAAAAAAATACGAAAATTAGAAAAAATAAAAAAGAAAATTAAAATTAAACAAAATAAAGAATGAAAAAAAGAGAAAACAAAAGTTTATCAAGCAATGCTAAGCAATTAATTTCTTTAAAGTACATATTTTATAGTAAAAAACCAAAGATTTAAAATTTTTAGCTAAACTAAAAGCAAACAACACCGAAATTGTGCTAATTGCTTTATGAGGTTTAGTTATTCGTTCAATTGATTTGGAAGATTAAATATTGCCAGAAATTTGAAGAAGTAATCTGTAAAATTCTAAAGCTTGTAAAAGTTTAATTTGTTCATTGATCTAAAACATTCCAACACGGCTAAATCAAACTAGCTGTTAATGTTCTACAATAGACACTAGATCTTAGTGTTACGTCGCCATCTCTGAAGAAGAGAAAATCAAATATGATAGTAAGTTTTACTGTTAGATAGCGAGATATGCATATTGTTTCAAAAATGTTTACATTTTCTAAAGGTAAATAGTATATTTCGAATAAATAAGATAAACGTACGATCATTATTATATGGATAAATGTTAATTTGTAAAATTTTTGTTAAATCTTTTTTTTTTCAATTTTATTTAAAAAAATCAATTAATTGTTATATTAACGAGAAACAAAGTAACTACATAAATGTATGTATGTTTGGAGTACGTTATAACTTTTGATTAATTGTTAACGCAGCGATCAGCTGTTTTGAATTGTTTTGATTCGTAAATTGTATGTTACGACGAAACTGTCAATTTAACTGACGAACTGTAATTAAATTTTGCATTTAAATAAAATTGGATCTGAAGAGGAATTTTAAAGAAAAAAAAGACACAAACACGTTCAACCTCTGAAAAAAAATAAACTGAAACGGAAGCATTTTGTGTTGTGAAAGGGTGTTTACAAAGTATTCCTTTTATAAAAATATCCAAAATTGTATCAATACAGATATGTTTTTAGAGTTGTTCATGGGGATTTTAATTTTTTTTCTCCTTAAAAATTACCGAAACTAAAAAACTTGGAGGATCGCTATTAAAAGCATAAAAAAATAATAATTTGTCTGCTTATTTGAAATTATAAATGAATTCGGTACACAAAATTGCAAAAAGTTTTAAAGAAAAAAAGATACGAACACGTTAAACCTCTGAAAAAAAAATTAACTGAAACGGAAGTATTTTGTGTTGTGAAAGGGTGTTTACAAAGTATTCCTTTTATAAAAATATCCAAAATTGTATCAATACTGATATGTTTTTAGAGTTATTCATGGGAATTTTAATTTTTTTCTCCTTAAAAATTACCGAAACTAAAAAACTTGGAGGAACAAAAAAACAAGATAAGAAGAATTTGTCTGCTTATTTTAAATTATAAATGAATTCGGTACACAAAATTGCAAACTACTTTTATCTGATTTTTTTTCTTTTTCTCGACTATCTGTTATACTCATTATAAATTGCGTATCTTGTTTATTTAATCAAGAAATATTTCATTTGTTTGCCTAAATAGTTTAATCTTATTTACACAAATGTTCAACACATTTTTATTATAATTTCTTTGATAAAAAATATAAAAAAAACTAGTGCACGTGTAGCGCTTACACGCTCCATCTGACAACGTAGAGAAGCCAACGCCACACAAATAGGGTAGGGTGAAAAAAAAATTAAAAATACAAAAAACTAAATACTAATCGCCGAACAGTTAAGCTTTATTGTTTGTGCTTGTCTGCTTGTTTATATGCACACATATATGCATATGTATATTTGTGCTTTTATATACATATGTATGTATGTATGTGCACATACATAATCATTTTTGAAGTTGTTTGCATATAGATTATTTATTGCTAACAGACGACTTTTATTTTATAGTCGATAGCAGGCACGAATTTGATAATAGTTTTTAAGTATTTTTAAAACGCTTTCAATTTGCAAGCCACTACGCTTCATTAATTAGTATTAATAATTTCTTTGTTAGGGCTACTTATGTATTTTAAATGAATTTGATTATGACGAATATGCAAACAGGGCAAGTACATAAATGTATTGACGCAAACCGAAAGAGGAATATACATAAATAAAATTACACTTGCAATAAAGGATGCGCAAATTAACGAGACACAACAATTTATTAATAACTGTTATTATTTATAGATATGAATGAACTTATTTAATTAAGAGTTAGGACTTTAGTTGCCAAAAACGTGAACAAATACACTTACGAAGCTGATTTATGAGAATGAGTTTTTCTTTTCTTGAGAAAGTATGGTGTATAATACACTACATTTGGACAATTTATGTACATATATGTGGGTGGAAGTGGCTGGATAGTTAATGTAACAAACTGAGGAACTGTCACTATATGCATCAAAAATCAATTTCTTCAAAAGTAAAAGTTAAAAATTAACTTTTAAACTAAAAATTAAAGATTAAAAACAAAAAAAAAACCTTCAACGCTTTCAGAAAAACATATTTGAAGTTAAAAAAAAAAAAAACAAGTAAGGAAGGGCTAAGTTCGGGTGCAACCGAACATTTTATACTCTCGCAATTTATTTATTTAACTTTATTTATATTATATAATACATAATTTGACCCACATATTCGTCATATATATTGTATAAAGTCCATTGAAAGTTGGAAACCCTAATATTAGGTTAGAAGTACCGAGGTCCTCATGTTCGATATATGGGGCCTTGACAACCTATGGTCCGATTTCGGTGATTTTTAGAATGGGGCTGCCACACTATTAACATAGTATTTTTGCAAAGTTCTGCACCGATATCTTCACTAGTACTTCCTTTATATATTGTAAAGTAAACGATTCAGATTGTCTTCAAAGTTGTGGTATAAAGGAAGTAGACGTGGTTGTGGTTGTGATTTGGCCTATTTTCACAACATATCATTGGGATGTAAGGAAACTATTACAAACCAAGTTTCATTGAAATCGGTCGAGTAGTTCCTGAGATATGGTTTTTGACCCATAAGTGGGCGACGCCACGCCCATTTTCCATTTTGTAAAAAAATCTGAGTGCAGCTTCCATCAGCCATTTCTTATGTGAAATTTAGTGTTTCTGACGTTTTTCGTTAATGAGTTAACCCACTTTTAGTAATTTTCAACCTAACTTTTGTATGGGAGGTGGGCGTGGTTATTATCCGATTTCTGTAATTTTTGGACTGTATAAGGAAATGGCTAAAAAAAACGACTGCAGAAAGTTTGGTTTATATAGCTCTATTGGTTTGCGAGATATGTACAAAAAACTTAGTAGGGGGCGGGGCCACTCCCACTTCCCCAAAAAAATTACATCCAAATATGCCCCTTCATAGTACGATCCTTCATACCAAATTTTATTTCCATAGCTTTATTTATGGCTTAGTTATGGCACTTTATGTGTTTTCGGTTTTCGCCATTTTGTGGGCGTGGCAGTGGTCCGATTTTGCTCATTTTCGAAAGCAACCTTCCTATGGTGCCAAGAAATAAGTGTGCCAAGTTTCATCAAGATATCTTAATTTTTACTCAAGTTACAGCTTGCACAGACGGACGGACGGACGGACGGACGGACGGACAGACAGACATTCGGATTTGAACTCCACTCTTCACCCTGATCACTTTGGTATATATAACCCTATATCGAACTCGTTTAGTTTTGGGTGTTACAAACAACCGTTATGTGAACAAAACTATAATACTCTCTTTAGCAACATTTGTTGCGAGAGTATAAAAATTTATAAATCCTCCAAATATAAATACTATAACAATAAGATTTGAAAAATTGCAAAAAAAATATTATTATTTAATTCTCAAAAGGCATCTACTTATTATTGTTGTATGTCTGTAGACTAAAAACTATTTGAGTACTGAACAAACAAGCAAACTCAAGGTACTCTCGCTTATCAGCACCATGGCGTTTGTGTTGACTGCATCTTCAACGACTGCGCAACCAATTGATTTTCTGCCAGTCTACCGCGTTTTGAGGTAATCGCCTCGCAGCAAGTAATTATTATTGATTAAAATAATGCATGTTATGTATTTGTAGGTAATGGAGCATATGCGGCGCCAGATCTATATATAGCAGTATTGTGCCAAATGATACATACGCACAAATGTTTATGTAAGCACTCTAATGACAATAGAGCGTGAAAACATGACATTATAATTGTGTAATCTCTTAAGAAAATTATATTTAGTGACCAAAAATTTATTTTCTATTAATATATATTTTGATAACGAGTATAAAAGTAGATTTCATGACAAAAATAGTAGATTTCTATAATAACAAAACATGATAGCAAGCGACCTCGGGCATGCCAACTTTCGGTTGCCCTTTATTTTAAAACTGGAAGCTGGGAACTATTATATTTTCTTTGTTTTTTGAGCAAATGTGAGTAAGAATGAAATATTAAATCTGATTCGAAATCCAAAATTCAATTTAATGAAATTGGTTTCAAGTTAAATCTGTAATATAATAAAAAAATAAATAGATTTTCATTCAACATATTCATGTATATACCATACAAAACTATAGGCTTCGTTTAAGTAAAATAAAATAACCCAAAATTATATAAGAAAATTTCCGTTACGACAAATATTAGCAACAACATTTGGCGCGTGCATATGTTTTTTTTTTTTCGTTTTTATTGTATGTCTTATTTCGTTTGTATAGACGTGTGGCATTCCTAAAACATTTTTGTAGTCCGCCCACTATTCTCAGGCTTTATACGATGACAACAATGATTTGCTAATGTCGTAGGAAATTTTACGATTTTACGGAAATATTTTTTACTTAAGTTAAAACTGTAGATAAAATATATAAATAATTGTATATGTATCTACATTATTTGTGTTATAAACCATAGTAGAAAAATAAGTTCAAGATCATGATAGTTCAAAAGCTATATAACACCATCTACTAGTTAATAGTTTTGTAATGTTTTCACCTTGATTTAGTTATGCGTACTACTTATCGATTTTTATAAAGTTCTTTGAGGTTAGAAGTTAAACTACAAAACATAATTATGGAATCAAGAATTCCATTCAAATAAAAAATATCGATGTATAATTATAATAAGTATAATTATATTTCAAATTCTTCAAATAATTATATTTAAAAAAAAAAAAATATTTTTAGTACTTTGAATAATTAAATTTACTTTTGTTAATTCGTGTATATATTCTGTTCTTCTTTCAGGGTGCGTCATAATGTTGTTCGACAAATGAAGTGTCCAACAAGTTTTAAAACCTCATTTTCATCTCTGATATAAACGTGAATTCACGTCATTCTCAACAAATTTAACCTTACTTTTTCATATCATCTGCCATAATGTTATTTCTTTTATCAACAATTTGTTTTCCTCTACAACAACAGGGGGAAAATATACAATATAGGTGTGCGCACTTTCATAAATATGTATTTATAGTTTAAACAGATATAGCGAACTTTAAGCTGTAGTATAATGCGCAAGTTTATTTATAATCCAACAGCCAGCCGACAACAATAAGTTTTAATATGGTCGGAAGCAAAAGTGCAGTCGGTGCAACGGGCTGTATAAAATACATATAACAAAAAATTAAATGTTCAGATTTGCTTGCATAGCGCGTAATGTACTTGTTTTGTATGTAGAAAAATGTATTTATTTGTTTTAAAAGGGTGGTCGTCAATGGAAGTTTATTTTTAAAAATGAGGAAAAAATTTACACCTTTACTTACTAAAATACTGTTTTGAGAGAAATTTAATTATCAATAACAATATATAATATATAAATAATTCGATTAATAAACGAATTATGAGATGTTCTGCAATTGTGCGATATTTTAGAGAGAATTCTTTATACAAACTAACAAACTATAGTTTGGATTCTTTAAAATCCTGATATCTCGATAGCAATTAAAGTGAATATTCAAAATAGAAAAAATCTCAGTATACAATCTAGAAGCAATGAAGAAAATATTTACATCTGTACCAGCTTTTATATCTATGTACATATGTACTTACTAAGTATATGTAAATATGAATATAGTTGGATAATGTAAATACATAAGTATAAAGTATAGTATATGGAAATGAAAATGTAATTTTTTGCAATTATTTATCACAATACAATAGCACATATGTGTATACAAATATAATCTGCTAGTATTTAACTCTGTAGACTACACTACATTCCAGTTTGTTAAATAAAATGTACTTGTTTACAAAAATTTTCAAATGCTTGATAATAAAGCGTAGGAATCTCGAGTGTTAGCATTTTCTTTTTTATAATATACATACATATATTCTTTCATACTAATAGTTTAATATTACTTTTGCTCTATTTTCAAATAACTAAAAGAAAAGTATAAAGATTGCGAACAAATACATACATACACACATATGTACAGATGCTTGTATAACCAGAGGGCAACGACATCAACCATAAATGTGATTGCTTTATTTTTCAACATTAATAGATTGAGAAAAACGTTTTTCATATGCTATTTTTACTATCAGTGAATAATTTTATAAACAATTTGTTCATCGAAATTTTACGATAAGATATACATAAATGTCTATAGAATTATATGAATATAAACGAAAAAGGAGGGTAGATTGTAGAAGCATATTGCACATATGTACATATTTATGCACAGACATAGTATAGCTGCGTATTTATTGTTAAACACTTATATATATATATTTTATTCATATGTAGTGATAAAAATTCCACCAAAAGAGCTTAACCTAAACATATTTTTTCCTTCTAATTGTCTAATGACCTTACAAATTAATTTGTACAAAATTTGATTACACCGGTTGAAAACAAATATTAGATTAAAGTCAATTGATTACAAAAAAACCGCTGATAATATACTCTTTTCTACTTGGAATAGAATGACGCAAATGCTGTATTTATGTGTTCATTAAAAAAAGCTACTATAAACAAATTTAAATTTAAGCTTATTTAATTTTAAGTAAAAAGGAATTATTTTTATTTAAAATTATTTACGTATATTTTTCGTTGGTTTACACATTCGATATCTATAATCATTCATTATATATTATTATCTACATAAGTACTATTGTACTTAATTCTGTTGTCGATTTTATTACATTTCTTCTTTTCCTGTTTACTATTATTCCAATTCTTGCATAAATTACATTGCATGTGTAGATGTTGTTTGTAAATGTGGGTAGGGCCAGTAAATCGGGTTCCGTACACACTCCATTTCGTTTACACTGGCGCTCTTCTACATAGCGCACATCCCGATATTTCCAACTGTAGGTACCTTACTTTTTCCCCTATTGTTGTTGTTCTACACACAAAACTCTTGGCTAATCTAATACTGAATCGACTGTGTAGGGATGGCGTCATCATACCAAAAATGTAACAAAATATGTACACGAATGGTTGGATATGCGCACCAACGTAACAACGTCGCCACAATAGCACACTCCAAACTACCACCCCATCACGCCACCACACTTTTCACTTCCACAAATTTCAAATAAAAATAGCAACACCATAGCCAGTAAGCAATAAGTTGGACTGACATGAGACCAGTGTGCGACGGCTTAAAACATTTTGACGGTTCGACTCGTCAGCGGGACAGACAGATCAGCTAGCCTTTTAGGCGGCCGGTCTCTGGCGCAACGTAACTTTATTTGCTTCGCTACACTGTGCTTTGTTGGTATACATATGCACATAATATTTATCTACTATATACATACATACATACATATACTATATATTTTATATTGTTGTTATTCGTTCTTGTTTTGCTTTGCATTTTTATTTTCGAAAATCTTCTGAAGTCTTGTTTTGGCTCGACCAACAAGCCAAAAGGGGTAAACAAGTTGTTGCAGCTGTTTTTGTAGGTACGAGTATTACGGCACATTTGACTTCTTTTTTTCCTTGCCCATATATTTTATTTTGCTAGTAGATAAGAATATGTACTCGCATCTATTCGTAAATATGTATGTAAAGTCAAAGTCAGGTAAATTGAGCCTAGTGTTTGGTCATTTTTTGCACAGTTTGAAAATAGAGAGGGCGTCGAGAGATATAAAAATTGTAGTGTGTATGTATGCACTTTCGGATTTGTATTCATACATTTTATTAAAACAATTAGGTTAACGTGCAAAAACAATCACTAAAAGTATTCGCTATCATAGGAATGATGCGACCTTCAAGTTTTAAGAAGATTCCAAATGATTCATTTGTATTGTGGGAAACGAATGAGTAGGAATATACTAGCAGGAGTGTTTCATATCAACAATTATAATATAAAGTGTACGTGCCAAAATAACTTTTCTCTTCTCACTTACAATTATCTATATACATATACATATAATCAAGTGTTACCGACCTGCACAACACGATGTACATATGTATATAAATATTTATTTTTAATGTGCAATTTAAGATTGTCACAAGTAATAGGTTGTAAATGGCGAGAGTGTTCAAGAGGGTTTATCGAAGAAATATAATTTTTCTTAAACATTGATTGTCATCAATATGGAATGCTTTCTTTTGGAGACATAAGTAATAGTATGTTCATACATATGGATATGATTGTTTGACCAGATCTAAACACAATGCACTAAATACTGATTGGGTTATTTCCAATATAATATTTATTGTACAAATAAGGTTTATAATATTATTAAAAATAATAATATTAAGCATAAAAAGAAAATAGAATAAAACATAAGAAATATTATAAAATAACAGTAATTTTTTAAAATACAAAAATTCAATATGTATTTCTAATTTCAAAAGTACGCACCTGTTTGAAGAATTCCATGTACTGTGAATAGAAAATGAACGTTCGTGGATAACGCTGCAAGAACGCATGCATTAATGTAGTACACAGGTTGTTTGAATTGTTGTTGGTATTGCCGGCATTATTACAGCTGCCAATAGGTTGTTGCGCTAGTGGCATGCTACTATCATCTTCTGCGGTGTTTCGTGCATTTTGTGAATCAATTGCCCCATTATTGATGCTAGCACTAATGAATCCAACATTGCTATTTGCCGCCTGACTATTACTAGTGGCAATGAAATTTAAGCATTTACAAGAAATCTGCATTTTCACGGCAGTGCTTATGCGCTTCCTTAACGAAGGAAGTTTAAAACGTTTGTCTAACACAGGAGTTTAGACGTATTTATAATTTTTAAACACAACACAGGCAGTGCAATTATATGTTCTTAAACTTTTACAATATTATTATAGAATTATTTATTTATTTTCGTTACAAATCGCAACAAGTTTGTAGCTCGTCAAATATATGCTAACTTTTGAATTAGATTGGTATTAACTTATAGTTTTAATTCCTTTTTATATGTACTATGTAATGCTGAATTGCGTTTCCTTTTGTAATTATCTTAGAGTTTTTATGGTTTTCATTCAATCCCTTAGGTATACTTTGTTACTTTGATTCTTTTCACCCCAAGGTTTTTCTTTGATTGGTACGTGATTTTTTAATCGTTATCCCTTCCACTCTTTTCTTGGCACTTAACCTTTATTTGCTTTAAAGCACTTGTTTATATTAATAAGTATTTGTAAAATGATTTTTTTTATACTCGAACTCTTAAACTTCTCATATATTTCTCATTTAGTCACAAATTAATATTAAATGAGCACTTTTTATGTAAAGATTAGAGATTTCACATATAAATATGAAACTTTGACGATCCGCACTACACCAACAACACGCACATATGAAGCAACGAGAAATGAAAATGAACTCGCTTGTCAGTGTTGTCAATACACTTTGATATCAGTAGGCCAAAATTAAATTCCCTATTAGTAATAACAAAGGAAAATAATAGCTGCCATCGATTGGTCACTTCTCTGCTCGCTATCTTTGAGCGCTGCTCGCCTGTCAAAAATTTTACATGTGAAAGCAACAACAAAGATATCTAGTTGAATTCGTGCTGGAGAGTATGCGAATACCTCATTAAAAATTCTATCGCCGCTTGCTGAGTGCTACCAAGTTTTGTTTTACACATTTTAGAACCATTTTACTATTGTGAACGGCTCAAAGGACAATTTCTGTCAAAATAATAAAAATTGTTATACACAAATTTGAAATGGAAAATGGAAGGCGAAGATAAATCGTAAGTACTTTTGTATTGAATTTATTGAATAAAAAACTTTAATAAAAATTAATTTTGTTGCAGAAAACGTAAGACATGGACGGTTCAGTGCGACCAAGTATATAGACAATTCGATTTCAGTGCTGCCAGTTCGTATGAAAATTTGGAAAGTTTGTTCGATTGGCTTGTCTATATCAGTTAGCCAATCGATGACAGCTAATATGTTCCTATAAATCTTCTTTTAGGTTTAACTTAATTAAAAACTAATAAAATTTTACGTTAAACATAATAGAGAATACTAAAACTTATGAAGTGTGATGTTCATTTTATATATTTTTCCCCCACCAAAAAACGCAATACTGTTTTGAAAATGAATATTATTGGAACGAAATGGAATGCGCCACAGTGCTGATTATTTGATGTAGAAACTTAATAAAGTGAAAGATATAAATAATTTACTTAATTTACGTTTATTACAAGCTTTTGTTAAAAAGATAATTTCGCATTTTTCATAATTTATTTTTGAGTTTAATAAATATTAATAATAATTTTATATTATAAAATTAATACGCTTTGACAACCCTATTCTTACTAATTTAAATCACTTCATTGCCGTTTGCAGTTGTATTTTAATTTTGCTCTTCTAGTTTATTATTAACTTTTAAAATATGTTTAGACCTGAAACAGAAGACATGTTGCCACGCTGTGCTCCAAGACCAAGTGTTCCTTTAAATATGAATACTGCAGCTATAGTGCGTCCAACAGTGCCTGAAGTATCAATACTATTTGGAGCACAACAAGCTGCTACTACAAGTACAACTACTACGCCAGCAGCAACATCGGAACCGATACAACCAACATATGCTGCTTGGAAAAAGCAAGTACTGCCGAAGGTATCATTTCCTCCAGTTGGCGCTGAAGTATATAGTATAAATGGTCATATAGTAAATTCAGCCAATGTTACCTCTGCGCCAGCAACAACACCATATCTAGTTAGCCAGCCCCTCGCTGCAAATAATGCACAAATTACAACAAATGTTTATTCACAACGAACAATTGGCGTAAATGCAGCAAATCCAATGTCAATTAGCAATTCTACAGAGGTTGCAGTTAGAACAAATGGAGCAACACAGCTGCAGCAGTATCGAAGAAGTTTAGATCAACCGTTAGGTACACAAGAAAACAAACAAGATAATTCAAAGAGCCGGTCTCTAGACGTCACTACGGCAATGGCACCCACACAAATTCAACAAGCTTTCTCAACAAAACAGGAAGTGCTTACAATTTGTGCAGGCACGCAAACAGACGCCACATTGTTTTCTGATTCCAACCATATTGATGCTACCATGCTCACACGACTAGCAACTAAGGAAGACCTTCAACAGTTACATGCAATATTTGGTGAGTTGCGTGCGGACCAGTTGCGTCTAATGAATGCTGTCGAGACACTTCTAAATCAACACATAGTTCACTCTAATCAAGTGTCGCGTCAGGATGCAAGTACACAGTACAGCGATAATGGTGGTTACAATAAAGAAAGGAAAACACGACAACAAGATGGGTTGAACGAAGAGTATAACAGCCCAAACGCAGTGGCATCGCCAAGCGAACGATATCAACAAATTAAAAATGTGCCTGCATACGTTTTAGAATCACCGCGACAGCCTGCAGCGCAATCAACTGCTTATCAACCAAACACACCGCGCAATATCAAATCATCTACAGACAATATTATACATAATAAACCAAGTACGGAACAAAGTATGCTCATGAATGAGTTGGCGCTTAAATATCTGCCAAATGAAAAGTTAAATGAGTTGCTACACGAACTCAATATATCACCAACGCCACCCAAACAAACTACACCCTTACGCCCAATTGAAAACACGACCAATGAGAAACGACCAAGTGATATTTCAAATGCTTCTTATAAGTATCTTCAAAAATATAGGTTATTACCGGATGTGCAACACGAAGTCAAGGAACAACTAACACCACTGAGCTCACCTTTGGCGCAGGCTGCAAGACAACAGCTACAACAACAATCTCCTTATCAACAACGTCTCGCCTCACCTTGTGTGTTATCACCGCAAGCGCCCATGTTGGATCTGGAGCATATACGACGTCAACCCAAACTTATTTAATTCGTACCTATATAGTAATTTAATTAAATTAATTTTGTGTATTTAGGCTTATTGTTTTTAATTATACTAATTTATTTAAAAAGCTTCCATAATTAGTGCATACTGTGGTGTTTCTCAAATATTACTTAGTTAACCAATCGGTTACAATCTCTTCAGTCTGGTAATTGTCTACAATCAACTAAATAAAATATAAATTAGTTTACTTAACATTTTTTGTTAATATTATAAACATACCTCTTCATTTTGCAGCGTCACCTCGTACGTTGGATTAATCGGCGAGTGAAGTGTCAAGGCTTCTGTTTCGGCGGTTGTAGGATCAGCTGTCGCGGCTTCTATATAAGCGGCACAATCGGCTTCCGCAGCCGCTGCTATCAATACGGCCGCCTCATGGTCCACTTCTTGTTCATCTTCATTGCCATCTGTGTCGTGTTGAGATTGCGAGGTTTGATCCTCTGCCGATATCATATCATCTAATTCCAACGATTGGTTCGTATCGAAATCGATCAGATGTAAATCCTTCATATGAATACGTAACGCAGAAACTCGCGCATATTCCGCGCCACACACATAGCAACAGTATTTAGTCGTGTCACCGGCACGATTCAGCTTATTGTGCGTTTTCATGTGTATTTTCACAGAATACAATGAGGCAAACGGACGATTACACACTGGACAATTATACGGTTTAGAATGTATATTCCTATGCGCCGAAAGTTGTACCGAGGTCCGAAATGATTTTGAACAAGTTTCGCATTTGTATGCACGTTCCGCTTCATGTGTACGTAGATGATGAGCATAAACAGGCTGCGATTTGAAACTATAGCGTTGGTTTAATAAACAAATATGAGAATAAATGTGTAGTTAAACTATTTAAATTACCGTTTATTGCAAGTGGCACATACATATGGGCGTATATCAGTGTGCGTACGCAGGTGTAGTGTCAGCGAATAAGATACACGAAACGTTTTGCCACACACTTCGCAAGCGTGTGGTTTCTCGCCGGTATGCACACGTTCATGGCGCACTTTTTCAAACGGACGCTGGAACGTGCGGCCACAATATTGACAGGCAAACCGTCCACCGGGCTTATCAACGCCATTAACAACCGATTGTTTGATTTGTTGTTTACGCGGTTTCACTGGCTTGTCAGCATGCATTTGCATATGCATGTCATAGCTTGTTTTATTTTCAAAGTGCCGATTGCAAATGCCACAATTATACTCCGCCGACTGTTGGTGCATGTTCTTGTGTATACCAAGTAGATTTTGTTCAAAACTGTAATTTAAGTAATAAAAAACGTTACAATTTCACCAGCCACAAAATGAATTAACTAAATTCGTAAATTCCTACCTCTTATTACATATCTCACAGAAGAATTTATTCATATCCTTATATTGTGTTTTGGCACCAGCCGGTAATGCTTGCTCAATTGTACGCAACTGTTGTGCATCATGGATTTTCATGTGTAACCTAGAAAAATTAAAAAAAAAAAATCCCAATTTAGTATGAAATTGTAATTTTAAGACAACGATTGCTTACTTCAGATTTTTATACGAACTGAAAATAGTATTACAAATGGGACATGTTGGTTTTTTCAATTCTATCACATCGAGTGGATCATCTGGTGTCTTAATCTCCTTTGTTTTGTGAATGCGGTTATGTATTTGTAAGCCTTGTAGAGAATTAAATCTCTTATCACATTCGGCACAATGATATTGCACTTCCGTGCTTTCATTTTTCTTTGTAGTATGTAAGGATTTATGCTGCTCTTCAAGATATAATTGCAAGTTGTTTTCATATTCTTCATGATCTGCACCTTTATCTGAATCTTCTGGTGTGGCAGTACTAGTATTTATGGCGCTACAAACATGTTGCTCCGCACTCTCTATATCACTAAATACCAATTGGCAATCACAGCAAAAATATTTTTCTCCATCATCTTCTTCATCGGTGATAGATTGCTTTTCCTATAAGATGAGACATTAATGAATTTATTAAGCAATATTTCTGTAATAAAGCACACTTTCATACCTCTTTAACTTGTAAAAGCATATCAGTATCGGCATCTTCATTTTCCTTGTCAAAATTCGTATCATCAATTAGATTCTCACTGGTTTCTATGAAATCTTCAAAAGCTTCCGCTTCGTTTTCATCTGCAATAATCTGCTCTTCTTTTATAATCATCCAACTATCGCCCGAATTTTGTATGGTTTGCTCGTCGTTTATTTGCTCATTTTGTTGTTGAACATTAATACTAACATTAGTCAAAGCTTTATTACTTAGTTTCTTCTGCATTTCTTTATGCACTTTAGTAAAGTCCTCGAGTGTTACAAAATCTGTAGCACATTCCAAACAACGATATATTTCTTGAGGTTGACCATCGATCTGCATGTGCTTTATTGATAAAGTGTGTGTTTTCAACTGATCCTCCAGGGTTTCTTTTTCAACAAAATCACTATTTTGGTCATCATCTTCTTCAACATATTCAATCAATGATTCGTTCTCATAATTGGTACCAATATTATCTTCATATTCAAAGTATTCGACAGTTCCAGTCAAGTTGTCCACCGACATGTCACCAGTATATTCATCGTCTTGTATACCATTTTCCATTTTAATGTTATTATAAGCTATATGAACACGTTATATACATACATATATGTAAATTTTTAACTGAAATATATTACACTTCCTAACAAATCACTTATGTTAATCTTTATTTTTGTTTAATTTAGTTAATGATTTGCATTTTTTATATCTTTTACGAAATGATGATACTGCAACCTGCCTACTGCCGTCATACCTGCCATTTTCACACGTTGCTTTTTAATTAGACTTTATGTTTTACAACACTTTTTGTATTTGTTTATTATTACTGCCGCCACGAAAATTCAAAATAAATAGGAAATCTTTCAAATTTCTTCATAAACATTAAAAAATACGTCTAACTTCACGAGGAAATAATGTGGTAAACAGCTGTTTCACTATTGTTTCGGACTAAACTGCAGCTGCCATGCAAATGTGTGTATATCGTAATAATTTCGGAATGAATTATAGTCTGTTTACACTTACAATCGGCAACAATCGCTTGTATTATGACGCTCAAATGAATAAAACAGTTGTAGAAAACGGTTGAAATTAATTAATTTATTTTTATAAAACCAAAATATAAAGAAAAATGGAAGTATTTGTTGTGTTCGTCGAAAGATCCCACCGCATTCAGCAGAGAACGTATATTATACGTTCTCTGCATTCAGCTCTTATGTATGAAAGCTTGGCAGCACTTTTTGTTGACACAATGGTGACAAGTAACCAGCAGAGAATGTAAAATCAGAGAATTTTATACCTCTTTAACTCAGTATATACAGTAGAAAACCTTTTTTTGATTACATTAATTTTCATCTTTTAACACACCACCGAGGCGTACTTGGGTTGTGTGCTACGCTTTTTTGCTACAATTGTGGTAATTAGGGTGTTGTGCTAGCATTTAATCTTCACAAAACTTTTAAAGTCCGATGAACAGTTCTTAAATAAAATAAATTTTTTCATTATTATTGCAATTATTTTAAATTATTTCGGATATTTATTAAATTTTATGGTGGTATTAAGTGTTATTTATTGATAAGTTAGTTATATTTTATGTACAAGTGTATAACGCGATTCAACTAATTTTTAAATATTGCATTAAAATAAATACATCCCTGGGTTGGTGACACTGTATTTGGCGCTTTCAAATTTTAAAAGATTTAATAGTACTATTAAACAATTTGAATAATTTTCACTAAATAACCTTGAAAGAGTATGTTTGTCTGTCTTTTCAAGCATTGGCAATGTCTTCCATAGATAGTCAGCAATCTATTAGACATTGTATGGAAATTGATATAATTGAAAACGATTTCCTTCAGAGAAATTCATTTTCATATTTATATGGTTATATGTATAATGAATATTTTAAAATGCACAATTGTTTGCTGTCTTTAACATTATTCAAGAAACTTAGTAAAAGTTCTTGAGCTTTTTATAAATTTCATAAAAAACTTATATTAGTATTAAATGACGATTTTGATTCTTGTTACCTTGGACCCGATGGTTTGAAATGCCTATTCAATAGGATCATGACATATTTTGTTTTAAAAATGTTTAATAAGGAGGCAACCACGTATCATTTCAAGCTTATAAAACTTTTGTGTACTTCCAAGTTTTGCAATTCAAAGTATTTTAAATATAATTGTTTGTAATAATTTAAGTAAAAACTAGCAAAAGTGGATTTTTTGCTAATTTTGTGCCAGTTAAGTTTAAATAAATGTGGGCAAAAATAACGTACCACAGAGAAGTACTTGTATGAGAGCTGTATTTTATTCTCACCACTTATGAAATATCTCTTCTACATTTAATATTTTTTTTGCATATAATAAGGCACACATTGATGCTAAAATCTTCTATAATTGAAATATAGTATAAATAAATAATTTCGCTTTATATAAGACAGCTATATACATAATATTTGCTATTTTATGACTAAAGTTTTACTAAAATGCAGTACTCAATATATACAGCACTGCGTTTTTCCAAGATGGCGGCTATCTACCACCGAGAATTCCCCACGAATAAGGTTTTCTACTGTATGTACTGTGTCTTTAACTTGTAAAAGCATATCAGTAACGGCATCTTCATTTTCCTTGTCAAAATTCGTATCATCAATTAGATTCTCACTGGTTTCTATGAAAGAATTTACATTCTCTGTAACCAGCTTTAATTTTTAAACCTTAATTAGGCGGCAGCTCCCGCTTAAATGTGTTATTGTGATTCCGAATAGTTCAATTTAAAAGCTTTGAGATTTTATATATTAGTGGTGAGTAATTTCTGCGCATATTTATGATGGAGATGAGACGCCAACATTTTGATGACCGCCCCTGCAAACGTGTTAAGGAGACTGATTTAATGGCATGCACCTGGAATGTCCGGACCCTTAATTGGAATGGTGCCTCTGCCCAGCTGGTTGATGTCCTCTTACGACTTAAGGCTGATATCACCGCCATCCAAGAAGTGCAATGGACGGGACAAGGACATAAGAAGGTGGGTCCTTGTGACATCTACTACAGCGGCCATACAAATGAGCGCAGATTTGGTGTTGGATTTGTGGTGGGAGGGAGACTGCGTCGCCGAGTCCTGGCATTCACCCCTGTGGATGAACGTCTAGCCACAATCCGCATAAAAACGAGGTTCTTCAACATATCATTTATTTGCGCCCACGCCCCAACGGAAGAGAAGGACGATGTGACCAAAGATACTTTCTATGAGCGCCTGGAACGCACCTACGAGCGCTGCCCCCTACACGATGTCAAAATCGTGCTTGGCGATTTCAATGCTAGGGTGGGTAAAGAAGGTGTCTTTGGCACAACAGTGGGAAAATTCTGCCTCCATGACGAAACATCGCCAAACGGTCTGAGGCTGATCGACTTCGCTAGGGCCCGAAATATGGTCGTCTGTGGTACCATATTCCAGCATAAGAGAATACATCAAGGTACTTGGCTGTCTGCTGATCGAAACACATGTGAACAAATCGATCATGTTTTGATAGAAGGAAGACATGTCTCCTGTATTTTAGACGTGCGTGCGCTCCGAGGACCAAGTATAGACTCGGACCATTATCTGGTTGCAGCGAAGATACGCACCCGCCTCAGTGCAGCAAAGAACGCCCGTCAACAAACACATGGAAGGTTCGACGTCGAAAAGCTGCAATAGCAACAGACAGCCACGAAATACGGCTATAACCGTAACAAAAATTACATACCGTTTATCATTTGTATCAAATATAAAATCAAATAATTTTCTGCAAATGCATATTTTTATTAGTCTATCGTAATGTTTGTATACAATTCCATAATAGTTAATATTGTATGGTTTCTGCATTCAATATGCTCAAGTTCAAATATATCATATTATATAGTATATCGAATAAAGTTGAGTTTACGATACGTACTATATTTAATATCTTTGATAAAGTACACTTTGAAAAGAAAAAAAAATCGGGAATGCACAAACAAATAATTAAATTGTAAATACGTAGAGTTTAAAGTAAGACAAACAATTATTTAGCGAGTTAAAAATTATTAGCACTATGCAATCTTTATAAGCGATAATGTTTTCGCGTTTCTCAATGAAGGTTAGTAACAAAAAGAATACATATTAGGATAGCATCCATGGAACACAATAGCTATGACAAAAATGGAATTATTTAAAATTTTAACGACACATAAATCATTTGTAGACTCTTTTACTATAGTTTTTTGTAACTTAACGTAGATACACTTGTAAATCAGCAGCCGATTGTACAAGCACCTTGAGACCCGGCATAAAGCCAGCACACTGTGAAAAATCAGATCCGAATGCAATTTGTGTATGCGTTTGCAAGGCATTGGCATAATCACCCACTTGCACGAACTGTACGATTTGATTGAGTGCTGCAATTGTGGCAGAGTGAAGCTAGCGAAAGAAAAAATATAAAATTTAATTGAAAAACTTGTTGGTAATGAAAAATGCAATAATTCTACATACTCTGCCATCACGTAAACAGTCATAAAGATTCTCCAAACGCTTGGTAACATCCACAAATTTCCGTTTGGTGCGCTAGAGCAAAAATTGTTGACAGTTTATTATACAAAATATTTATTATAAAAACATTGAATGTAATTAAACAAAATAGTAAAAATAATTTCAGAAAGAAATTTCCTCCAGGAAAAGTTGTAATTGTAAATTGAAATTATGAATGTGTTAAACTCACCGGATCAGACGATACGGCCAAGCATTGATTCTTTAACTCTTCCAACACCGTTTGCAGATAAATATATTCCTCCGGTAGTGGTGGTTTCTCTTTTACGGGTTCCGGTTGTCGTTGCACTGGCGCCGGCTGTTCGGTGTAGCCCACATTTTGTGACTGTGGATTCCATGGTTGTTGTTGTTGCTGTTGTTGGGATATGGCTGATGTTTGGAAGTTCAGTTGTTGTGGAAATTGCTGTGTTGGCAAATTATTATTTGGTGGCAATGCTGAATTATAGTAGCCAACTGGGTCGTTGGGTTGTAAGTTAGTTGGTATGTTGCTGTTGGCGGTTGGCGGTGGTGGCATACCGAGGTTCTAAAATTATATGAATAGTTGTTAGTTAAAATCTACAAATATATTTAATATATGTATAATAGTTACCTGATATTGTGTATATGGATCCGTATAACCATTTTGATTTTGATTCGGATCTACGCCGAATAGGGGATGAGTTATGGGCGCAGAGGTGGGTGCTGGCTCCGGTTTTTTGGGCTATTTGAATGAAAGACAGCATGTTTAATACGAGAGTTAAGACAATATTAAAGACATAATTGTGTTAATTAAAAAAAACCAAGAAAATTCAATATTCAGATATTTGGTTAGTGATGGGTTAGGAAGGTAGGTAGGAGTGCAGCCAAATGTTTTATGGGCTCAATTAGCACTAGATTTGCCATTTTTTGTTATGTCAATTATTTTCAACAAACTCGTTATTTAGCAGGACAGCAAGGAAGCTGGTGTTGTGGTTCTAACTAATTGTTTCCGTTTTATTTTAAAATTAATCAAACATATAAACAATCTTAAGCAAAAGCAAAAATAAAAATAAATTCTCAAACTATCAATAAACGCAAACAATATACATTCCATGTTTATGTTTAACTATGCATTTAAATGCACGAAACGAAAACTCTGGTAGAGCAACAGCAACGAAGATGCAAAATTCAAACTTTTTGGAATGCGCTCAATACCTGCCAGAAATTTTGTACGGGCATTGCACTTGAGTGCGCATCATTTGCACAAAATTGTTCAAAATTAAATTGTGAAGGTGGCTTCAAAAGCATTTTGGTTTCGTCCTTTTCGTGATTTATGATTTTCTGCCAGCGGCGGGTGCCAGCGTGGCGTGCAGACATTTCATTGCTGCGATTATGCATTATCTAAGCGAGAGAAGTTTATCAGCAAAACGAAACCGTAGTTTTCCCTTTGTTAAACCAACATTCAATAAATAATATTTTGAGCGCTTCTACCAATAGACACATATTTTTGAGTAAAAAAAATCAATTCCTCAACTTACCGCGCGTGTTGACTTCAATGCAGGCGGATCATTCCAGCCAGGTGGCGGTGTACGACTGCGCGGTATGCTCTGCGTTGGTGGTGGTGGTTGTTGCTGCTGCTGGTTGCTAATATCTGTTGGTAAACCACCGGTGTAGTTGTTGCCGCTACTGAAACCATAGGGTGCAGGTGGTGCACCACCCATGTTAAATGGTGCAGCCGGTTGCAACAGACTTGGTTGAGTTGGTGTTGGCACTAACGGCGCATTGAATTGAGCTGTATTAAATGTCGGTATTGAAGCTGGAGCTGGGGCTGGCGCTGTCATTTGTGGTTGATAACCACCACCACCATAACTACCCATGGGACCGGCGGAAGCCACAGAGGGATCTAGCACGTATTTGGAACGTGAGTGTAAATTTGCGCCGCTACCACCTTGTGAGCTGGCATTGCTGGCCGGCCTTGGTGGCTGAGTGTTCAGTGCATCGTTTGTGATATGTCCGGGTACCGCTAGTGGCGGTTTGGCTGCAACTGGTGCCGATGCCATCGGTGCCATTGGATTAAATAATGTGGGTTGTTGTGATACTGCAGCTACACCGCCAGGTGTTGGCATAGCCGTTGTGTTCCAATTACCAGGCTGATTGTTTGCAAATTGATTTGTGCCACCGTAAGCAGGGTGTGTTTGTGGCAAACCATGTGAAAATGAGCCGCGTGCAACAGGTGTTTGTTGCGGTTGTCGGCTATAGAGATTTTGTGGCTGTTGTTGTTGTGGCTGTTGTTGATATGCCAGCCGTCCGGAGGCAGCCACTGGCGTTGGTCTATAATTAACCGTATTATATATGCGTTCACGCAACTCCACTAGTTCGCCATTTTGTTCATCAGTGCCAGAACCCAACGCATAAATGTATGCTAAAGCGGCTGTGAGCGCACCCTGTGCCACCAACAGACCACCATACTCGGTAATGAAATCAGCAAAGCGTCCATTTAATTCCAAAGCAATACCTTGTTGCTCCAAAGATTTACTCATCAACATTACAATTTCGGCCAATTCCTGCAACTCGGCCGTATTCGGTTTATACTTATTATTTTGATGTTCCAATGCCTTCAACTGATGCCAAGCGGACACCAATTTATCAATACTACCAGCGCACACATAACATAGCATAGCATTGCGTATGAAATCGATATTTTGCGCACGCTCCTCCAGTAGGCGATCACCCAGTCGCTCGCAAATGTCAACCACTTTACGATCGCTATGCTTGAGTGCGGCCACCAAAGCTTCTTTCCACGAGTCTACAGTGCAACGATTGATGAAATCCAACCAATCGCGTGTCACCAGCGCACTTATCACATTAGACAGCTCGTTTTGTTGTTGCTGCAAGTAACGATTATGTATTTTCGTGAGAAAATCAATGCCTGCAGTGGAGGCGATAATAAGCGCCTCCGCAATGCGTTGCGATTCAAGACAAAGTTCGACAGCAGCTTCCAGATTGCCCGTAAGTATAGCTTCGGTGATCAGACTATCGGGATCTGTGTATATGAATAGCGGTAAAAATAATAGCTTAAATATTGATAATTCTTATTCCAATTATATTGTTGTTGCAAACTTACGTTCTCCTTTGGGTATGGCGAACTGTTTGGCGGCATTTTCATGCTGCAGCTGTTGTTGCTTCTGTGTGGCCGCTATGCCGTCGAATACTGCATTATTATCCACGGGTTGCTGCAAATCATACAAATTGTTACATTATTAGTTTTATTTAAAAAAAATAGCATATAAACACTAGACATAGTTCAAAGTTAAGGTATGATGTTCAATTTACGCACAACATCGATACACATATTTATATGTAGAAGTGGGGGTATGAGAAGAGGAGCTAACTATAATTTTAATACAATATTTAGTTGACATTTTGAAAGCTGCAATTCAATTAATCTATTACAATATCGAGCTTAATAATTTTTTTTATAAAAATAATAAAAATCGTGCCTAATTTCAATATAAATTATAAATTATAAATATATGTACATACAAGTAAAAGAGCAACTTAAAATAAAATTTATCTAAACAAATTTTTTGTCTCTCGTAATAAATTTTGACAATCAAATAACTGTTGTACTTAAAACAGTTAACTTGTTTGTTTTATACACACTTAACACAATCGCCTACTAAAGAGTTATAGAAGCCTTACCGATATGTCAGTGCTGCCATCAGTACTTTGATCGCACTCAACTTCCGATGAGTCGCTCTAAGCAAACATAGGATTTGCAAAGTAATGAGAGCGAGTTATTATGAGGCAATGAAATACAAAAAAAAACCAATATAGTTTATATATGAAGTAAACGAATTTTTTAATGAATTAAAAATAAAATCTAATTGCATGTGTATATGTGTGTTAAACTATATGTGTAATTAAAAAAAATACAGAAGTACATAATGTAATTATATGGAGTAGACATATTCTTATCACATAAAGTTCAAAAAAATCGTTGTGTACGTTGCGTTGTCGTGCAACATATGTAAGAAGCACCACTAAAACATAATAATACCACTAGCGCAAATGGCTGGGGCTGAATAGTAGATAAGAAAAATTGAGCGTGAATGTTGCGTTAACAATTGGTTCAATTTTTTTACGATGTCTTATCACATTTGAACGCTAGTGTGTCTTTCGAACAGCGCTGTTAGACAATGTAGTGTTTTTTCTTTTAATACACTAAGAAAAATAAAAAAAATAGATTTCAAATAATTTTGAGTAAAACTGATAAACTATATTCATGTATGCACTTCACTTAATTGAAAAAAATATTTTTGTTTAAATAAATGTTGTAACAATATTTTAATAGGATACTATAAAAGTTTTGTTCACTTACATGCGAGAGATTCGCTATACGATTCGTCACTTGATCTACGTCATTTTGTTGCGCTTCATCCTCTTTCACAAATTTGGCAAATTTACTATCTATGTCTTCTTTGTTGAAACCTACATACATTATACATCTGTTAATGATTGTCGATAATTACGTACTTTGTCCCAATATTTACCAAGTAAATTCAACATTTCTTCTTTTGGATTGAGTTCGAAGTTCGCCTTTATGAAGTACCATAAATAGCGACCATTCTGATCCGGTGTTTGATCGGCGCGTTCACGGCAGTAATCAACATAATTTGCTTCAGTCAGTGAACGTTCCAGCGCATTAGCGCGCTCTACCAATTCCGGTTCGGTGACTACTTGCGATACTTGCACCTGTTTCGATTGGCCATTGAAGTGCACTAATTTACCGCCAAACTGTAAATAGAAAATAATTACATAATTATTTGTTTTAAAAATTTTATTGTACAATACGTACACCAAAAGCAACACCGCACGGACGTTTAATCCACTTCGGTGCATGTTTCAAGTCATGATACACGATCTGCGTCGATTGTTGTGGTATGGGCGCCTGCGCTATTTGATCCATACCTGGGAAGGAGTCGGCGATTTTATTAGATGTTTGCACTTGTTGTTGTGTGCCACCAAAAAGTGAATAAATCGAGACATTGCCATCAAGACTTGAACTTGCGACCAGCGCTGGATTGCGAGGACACCATTGCACGTCCGAATACCAGGAGGCTGTTGCAGCTACTTCAGAAAGTATTTCGCCTTCGGGTATCTCGGTGTTTGGATTCCAACAATAAATGTGATTGTCTTTGCCACAGGATACCATTAGATCGATATCACGTGGACACCACGACATGCCAAGTACACCACGCTGATGAATTTGCATTGTCTTCGCTGGTGCCGTGGCGTAACGTAAGTCCCACAATTGCACAACAGGCGCTTGGTCATCCTCGGAAGCGAGCCATACTTGTGTAGCTACATCCGGATGCCACTGTATGGCATGCCAGCGCACGCGTGATTGTGAATCAGACAGTTTAATGATTTGCTCACTTTTACGTAAATCCCAGATAACACAACGTGAACTGAAAACAGATGCCAATATATGTTGCACTTGACGATTCCAAGCGACATTTTTCACATCCTCAAGTGGTTGTGTTTTAGTGCCTGGATTCATATGTGTGGTGGTGTTATTAAGATCCCAAATAAATATTTCCGATTCTGAGGCGCATGAGGCAAGCAAATTGGTTTGAAATGGATTAACATCAAGTCCACTAACCGGTCCAGTGTGTTTATCTTGGCGTGCAATAAGACCTTCTTCATTAGCGAGCATTTTGGCAGCAGAGTAAATCATAACATGACCACCCTCACAACCACCGACAATTAAACCGTTAGGGTGTGCGCCATCGCAACCAGTAGGGCTCCAAATAACTTTCTGGAATCTTAAAGTTTAAAATAAATTATTATATTCAATTTGATTTCATTTATTACTTTCTTCTCTTACCTGTATTGACTGGGTAGACTTGCTTTTAGTTCCAAGTCGTAACTTGGATCGCTGAAATTCGTTGAGTATATTTCCAATGTTGGGTTTACATTGGAATCGAGTTGTTGTGCAGCACTGCCCGCTGCCAAATAAATGGGATGCTGTGGCAACGGTGACCACGCAATATTCACCGTCTTCTGCAGTTCTTTAACTTTCATTTCGAAGTGTGCTTATATCGTTATCCAAATAAAAAAAATTATATAAACAAATAGGCACCAACGAAAAATCTGCAAATGTTCGTAAAAATAAAATTGTTAATGCCGCTAGTGACTGGAAATGGGTCAGCTGTTAGTTATTATTATTTTGATTATTTATTTAATAAGCGATATCAGCTTTCGGACACAAATGTCAAAATTCAATATGTGTATGTACGTGGCCAATTTTGTAAGTTTTCAACAATAGACGTTTCTTTTATATTATTGAAATAAAACAATATATTCCAGCTTGTCATCAACACTTTTTACAATTGCTTTCAAGTAAAAGCGAAGTTATGATAGTGGAGCACCCAGCAATTGCAATGCACCAATCGAAATTGTCGCCGTCATCACTTTTTCTAGCTGCTGTACATACATATCTACACACCAAGTTGTTTTTTATGCATTTCAATACTCTTTACTGCATTTCGTTTTAGCTTATTGTATTTAACTTACAACTTTTTTATTTGAAGCTACTTTGGCACAATTTAATTGAAAATTAAACTGCTACAAAATACTTTTACACTTGTTTAAACAAAAGATTTCGTTCGTTGATGACGAGAATTGATAGGAATCTGAAATTCTATCTATCTGCTTCTTCCCAGTCGGCAAATTTGACATACAATTTCTAAGGGGAGTGTGTATATTAAACGCTAGATGGCGCGCTCTCGCTTAGTTGAAAAAGTCATACAAATTTTAAATATATAATTGAAATTTATTTAATTTTTGTTTAAAATACTGCATTTAATGTATATTAAATTATATGTTAAAGACAACAGTATATTCAAGCCAGTACTACACAATTACACAATTGTAAAATGTTGATTTGCACATGCTACACTGCATACTTTATCACTTTTGTAATTTTTTACGCTTGCACAATAGCTTGTAATTCTCAACAGCCTTTTCGTATGTCATTAGGTATAAATACATAGGGAAAAATTTAAAAATTTGTGTATTTAGAAAGGAGAGCCAGTTAGCACTCCCCTAGACAAGGATGGAAACACACAAATGGCCGGAATAGGCACAGACAAGTTCCGGTCGCCAATTTTTTTTTTGAATTTCAGTATGCACGAGTACAAGCAAAGTTTTTTTTATTAAATTAAACCAGTTTTCATATAATTTTTTATTTATTTATTTTTATTTGTATATGGTATGTGTTACTTAGAAACAAAAATAAGTCATTACAATGAATTAACAAAAGTATTTGCTTGTCTACAAACATGAAATAGATTGGTATGGTTCAGTTGTCATGTAAATATTAAAAATTAATAGTTAGAGACGATCTTATTTCGATTACAAGAGTCAATCTTAGTTTTACAGGAATGAAATATCTATAAATAAATGTTTTTTGATAAATAATTAAATTAGCGTAAAGTTACTAGTATTTTAAAACAATAAGTCCAAATTAAATATAAAAATTGCTATTAACGTTTATTTTAGTTGGAAATGTTAAACAAATCATTAGTTAATTTCAAACAAATTCAATTTAAAAATTAACAACTCCATGCCACTTTCCTAATTATTCTACATAAATATTTCTGAATGTGATTTTTATGGTAAATGTCCAATAAAGATGAAAATAAATCCTATAATATTATTGCCACAAAATAAGACGCTAAGCGTTTTCAACTACCTACAAACATACATTTACAGATAGATTTCGTATTAATTTCCTAATTTCTAGATTTCCCAAATCCCGTACAGCGTTTGCTGTCAAAACAGCAAGGAATACAAGTGACAACCAATATGTTTGGCCACATTAGTAACAACATAAACACCTGAGGATACGGCGACGAAAAGTGTCAACAAGCCCAGGAATGAAAAGTGGCCCTCATGTGGACGTATGTGTTGTTGCAAACCCAACCAACCACCGTGATCGACCAGCCACGGCACCAAATCATCCTCAATTATCTCAGCAATGCCGTCCACCAACAATTGCAGATACTCATAATGTCCCTGACGTACACAGTCGATGGCGAAGCCGCCACACACCGCAAATATGGAGATTATTTTACCCCACGTTATATTCGAACGAAATAAATCTTTAGCAACCAAATTGAGCAACATTGGCGCCGTATCTCCGTCGACGAGTTCACCGTAAGGCGCACGTGATAGCTGCCGTGAGATATTCGTGTAGACGCGCGGATGCATACGTTCCAACTCCTCACCCATCTGCAAGGTAAGTGCACAACTATGTAATTATTTAACTTTAATATAAAAATGATATGGCTTACGCTATTCAATGCTGGGAACACTTCATACACCACAGCCGAAGAGGGCTCCAATATGGTGCGCAATCGTTGTGTGGCTTTGCGGTTCAGCACGCCAGCTCGTCGTAGTCGCGCACGAATGTATTGGCCGCAAAGGCATTTTCCCTAAAACAAAATAAAAGAAAGAAATGTGATAAAAAGTTTTTTTGGAGAATATGCAAATATGTTTATATGTTCTCTAAATTCCATGAAATGATGAGAACAAAGATCGATTTCCGCAATATTATTTTTTATTTTTTTTTGTGAAATTGCAAAGTAGACTTTTCCCCAAAATAGTCTATAATTTTCTTAGCAATACTTCACTTTAGAGAACAGCAAAATTTGTTTTTTTTTTTAATCATTTCTTTCTCCAAAAATAGTCTATAATTTTCTTAGCTATACTTCACCTTATGGTAGAGAAAAATTTTGTATTTTTAATTTTTTTTTATATTATATTTATTTATTTATTTAAAAGCTTACTTAGATTCCTACTATTTTTATTATCTTTAGTGTATTTAAACATTTGTTTGTTTTTATTATTTTTTGCTTCAAAAACTCTCCATTTACTAATGTTTAATTTTCATCTCTTAAAACTAAAAATCTGTATGCTACAATGACGTCTACATCGGCGTTGATGTTTATAATTAAGCAAACCCCCGTGCATTCGTTTGTTTATCATATTTTTCAAAGGAAATTGACCAAAAAAGCTTGGTAATGGGAATAGTGCTGGCGGTTTTTTTAGCCAATTGGCAATTATGAAAATTAAGTGTTTACAGAGTGGGCGTTAAAAGTGTATCATACTGTGTATTAAAGTGAATTAACAGTTATTTCCAAAAGTATAAGAAAGATTTCAGTTTGGTTTGAACTTTAATGAGATATTCTATGAAGCTTGACTCAAATGTTATTATTAATTTGAACACTTTCGTCATAGTACCCTTAGTTTACCATGGGAGCATTAGGAGTAATGATTTCATTTTTTTATAAGATACTTTTAAAGATCGTCTAAATTGTGAACACATTGATAAATTTCTATAATAAGCTTTACTCATACAGTTGTGTTCAAAAGAATAATAGTACGTGTGTTAGAGTCTTATCATTGAAATTGGAAAAGAAACGAAATATATTATGGGCAGATGAAAGTAAAGTCGTTCTTTTTGGAGGCACAGGTTCACGAAAGTATGTGCATCGTCCACCGAAGACTGAATACCACAATAGACACACTACGATAACGGTAAAACATGGAAAAAATAATAATATCAAAAATATTAATTTGGACTTGTATTTTATTTTTATGATGCTGAGCCCATATCCCATATATCGTATCCACACTGTCATGGATCAACATGTCTACATGAATAATATAAACCCAAACGATTACCCTCCTCCCGCCCAACCGACGCGTGGGGCGCAGTCCGCATACGAGCGGAATTTGCCGAGTCTAGAAAGGCAAGAGATTTTTAAGCGTCCAGTTCTCAAACTGCTCAGCTACAGAAAGAAACATTTCAACAGCTGAGATTTAAAAATTTATAAAAACAAAAAGTTAAAAATTTCTGAATATTACTTATTAAGAGAAGACAAAATAGTTTTTTGATGCTAAATATTGAGTCAGATGGATCAAATGTGCTGGAATGAGAATTAAAATCCTGACATATTCGGCGGAATGGTTCGTTTAACTCAAAATTTGTTCTAGAAGATTTTAGAAGTAATGGTCTAAACTGCCTAGATGAACGCAATGGGACATTAAACTTAATATCAGACAAAAGGAATGAACTACAAACTAAACCATTCATAAGTTTTACTAGGAATATTATACCTAGCATTTCTCTGCGACTAGTGAGTGTGGGAAGATTTATAAGTTTTAAACGACTAGTATACGGGGGACGATTCAATCTTGAATCCCAATGTAAGTGGCCTAAAGCAAAAAGTAAAAATTGTTTTTGAACGGACTCTAGCTTATCAGAATGGGATTGGTAACTAGGATTCCATACCACAGAACCATACTCCAATATAGGCCTTACCAATCACTAAATTCTTTAGACCAACGTTTAACAAAGCTAAGAGCACCTTTAGCTTTTAAGACTATTGAATTTTTGATATTCAGAAAAGCAATAATCGCGAACTTTGGGTAATAGTGAAGGATTCTTGGGAAGAAATACCTAAAACCCGTTATGAAGGCCTAGTTAACTCTATGCCGCGTCCTATAAGGCAGTTTTTTTATAATAGGGGCTTTTCGACCATATGGGGTTTCGACTGAACCCCATTTCTTTGTTTCTATACATAATTTTTAGATTTATCTACGTTTCAGATACTTTTTTTAACCAGATGTGAAATACTACTATTTTTTAACCAGATGTGAAATACTACTATTTTTTAACAATGAATTTTCGAGGTATTTTAGTTTTATTATCGTCATTGAAAAATTTTGCGGTTTTATATCATTTTTATCGCTGAAAGAGCTAAGGGCTATCCCAAAAACTTGGAGAAGTGTTTCGACGATTGGAAGAAGCGCCGGCAAAGATGCAAAACATCGAATGGATATAGACGAACATACCTCGTATAGCATGTATGTATGTATAAATACACTGTAGAACAATCGACTGTGTCTTGGTCCAATATTTATCCAGAATCGAAATGCTTAACTTCGAATTTCGAAATTTTGCATACTGGTGTCTCAGTCACTCAAAAGTGATATTTAATTAAAGTTAAAATCTAACAAATAAAATATTCAAACTAAAAATATATTTTTTTTCAACCGCAAAATTTTAATTTCCCTAAAGATTTAATTATAATAAATTATGTAGCAAAAAAATATTGTATTGTATTTTTTACTATAAAAAATTTTAATTTAATATAATTAATAATGTAAATCATTACTCATTAAAAAAATCTAATTTAAACAAGTAAGGAAAGGCTAAGTTCGGGTGTAACCGAACATTTTATACTCTCGCTATTTATTGAAGAAGTTTTATTAAGATAACGCACAAATTTACCCATAAATTCGGCATAAAGTTTAATAGAATAACGAAAATCGTCCTATATAGTGTATGAGGGCTGAGGTAATTCCTGAACCGATTTCATTCAATTTCACCAGCAAGGTACACTATATCCAATACTATACGCTCACTTAATTTTGCTAAGATATATCACATATTAACCAATACATATATGCGTAATAAAGCCCAACGAATTTTTGAAAAACCTTTAATTAGGTATATGAGAGCTAGGGGATGATATTTTTGCAAAACCTATAATTATGTATATGGGAGCTAAGAGATGTTGTGACCCGATTTTAATAATTTTTGGAACAGAGACACACTATTGGAAGAAAACAATTTCCTCTGAATTACATTAAATTAGTTGAGAGATTTACCCATATTTTCGGTTAAAATTTAACCTTAGGCGCTGAGTTCAACATGTTCGATGTCTGGGGCCTTGAAAAGTTATAGTCCGTTTTCGACAATTTTTTCACAAGTGTTGCCACAGATCATATACTGTATTTGTGTAAAGTTTTATTTCGCTATCATCATTGGTTCCTAATGTATATGTTATAAAGTGAAGGATTCAGATGGAATTCAAAAGTGAGTTATAAAGAAAGTAGTCGTGGTTGTGAACCGATTTCATCCATTTTCCACACATGTCATCAGGGTGTCAATAAAATATTATATACCGAATTTCATTGAAATCTGTCGAGTAGTTCCTGAGATATGGTTTTTGACCCATAAGTGGGCGATGCCACGCCCATTTCATATTTTGTAAAAAGATCTGAGTGCAGCTTCCTTCTGCTATCATATCTGTGAAATTTTGTGTTTCTGACGTTTCTCGTTAGTGAGTTAACGCACTTTTAGTCATTTTCAACCTAACCTTTGTATGGGAGGTGGGCGTGGTTATTATCCGATTTCTTTAATTTTTGGACTATATAAGGAAACGGCGAAAAGAAATGACTGCAGAAAGTTTGGTTTACATAGCTTTATTGGTTTGCAAGATATATATAAAAAACCTATTTGGGGGCGGGGTCACGCCCACTTTTCCAAAAAAATTACATTCAAATATGGCCCTCCCTAATGCGATCCTATGTTCCAAATTTTATTTTCATAACTTTATTTATGGCTTAGTTATAGCAATTTATGTGTTTTTGGTTATCGCCATTTTGTGGGCGTGGCAGTGGTCCGATTCCGCCAATTTAACCTTCTTATGGTGCCAAGGAACACGTGTTCCAAGTTTCATTAAGATATCTCAATTTTTACTCAAGTTACAGCTTGCACAGACGGACAGACGGACAGACGGACGGACGGACAGACAGACATCCGGATTTGAACTTTACTCGTCATCCTGATCACTTTGGTATATATAACCCTATATCTAACTCGTTTAGTTTTAGGACTTACAAACAACCGTTATGTGGACAAAACTATTATACTCTCTTTAGCAACTTTTGTTGCGAGAGTATAAAAATATTAAAAATATACTATAGGTATATGTATATACATGTATGTACATATGTACATATATAAGAATGTACTTTAAAGCATAAACAAATCATGTACTTAAATACAATGTTTTTCAATGTACACTCAAACACACTTCACTATCAAACATTTACTTTAAAAAGCGAATTTTACCCGCTTGTAAAAACCACTTGTGGCGCACGTGCTTTTGACTTTCATCTGATTTTCAATTTCCTATCAACAACTGCTGATTTTACATTATATGATGTGTACATATGTATGCATGTGTACATATTTATGTGAGTTTGTGTATTTCAAACTTTGGGGTTTTCTTTGCAATTTTTTTCGGGTCCTTCATGTGAAGCGGTCAATGTGTGAATGAAATTTCACAGGCGGCTAATGAACGAATTGACAGTGGCTGCGAAAATTATGAAACTAAATATTTCTTTTTTTCAGATTTTTGACATAGAAATTAGTGGTGTGTACTACACATATTTATTATTCGATTTAAGGAGATTAAGACAAAATTTGGACTTTTTAAAAATATATTGTTAATAACTTATGTTGATATATGAAATATTCTATAGAGTTTGATGAGCAGAATATTTTCAGTCAATTAAATACTTCCACACAGATTCGAGAGAATACATTTTGCGTTTTGGGAACTTTAAAAATAATTTGAGATATTTCGATTTTCGGGCGATTTTTGCGAAATTCATAATTCAATATTTTTTGTGTATAATTTTCATCACATGTACCTAATTGCATGAGTTGCTTTCAGTTCCCATTTCATTTGAAAAACATATATGAAAATTTCCTATAGAGTAACTATTTCAGAATCGGTTAAGCAAAGAGAATTTAGTCGAAACGAACTATTTAACCCAAAAAAATAACCCGATTTCAAATTTCGGTTTTGATTGGGAATTAAAGCTTTGCGGTCTTTGTAACTTTTTCTTTTCCAATACTAGGTTTTTACTTTTTTTTCTGCCAACGCACCCTAATTCATATTAGAAATACCCACATGAATCGTTATTATCTTAAGGTGTGTATATTTATTTTAGTTTATTGTCTGTACATATGTATGTAGATATTAAATTTATTAAGCCATGTAAACACAAAATTATGTATGTATGTATGTAATTTGTCTATTACTCAGCGGTATGCCACATTTAAATGTAGATTTTTAAGAAAACAGAAGCTTAATTTATAAGTGTTATTATTTTGATGGATGACGGCGGCGAATAAATAAATTAAAAACTTAAATAAACTACATTTTTCTAACACAAGTGTCCAATGTAAAATTATTTAAGCTAACGGTAAATGAAAAACATTGACATATATATATTTAAGAATGTGTGTTATTAATTAATTTTATTAAAATAGAATTTTAGAATTATATAAAATAAAAAAAATGATATTCGTTGCAGCAACTGTCAAAAAAAATCTAATAATGTCAACAATATACTAAAAAACGTAACAACTGCAACCAAATGAACACATTAAATCGCAAACAAAACTGGCTTTGAAATAAACACTTATAGCGCTCAACAAATGCAATTGACAAGTCGTCGCAGCATCACCCAATTAACAAAAGCGGCAGTAACACAACCCCGACCTTGAGTTGTTCAACAACTGTCAAAGTGTAACCGTTATACACGTACGAGTACATATGTATATGCGCGGACACTCGTTCGCCTGCATGCTCTCAATGCGAGAAATTGTTGTGCGAAAAAATGAAAACAATTATTTAATAGAAATGATAAAAATTAACCTTATCGATCTTCATATGAGTTGAATATTTTTTTATTTTTCATTATACTCTCGCCACAAAGTTGCTAAGAGATTATTATAGTTTTGTTCACATAACGTTTGTTTGTAACACCCAAAACTAAACGAGTTAGATATAGGGTTATCTGTATATACCAAAGTGATCAGGGCGACGAGGCGAGTCAAAATCCGAATGTCTGTCTGTCCGTCCGCCCGTCTGTGCAAGCTGTAACTTGAATAAGAATTAAGATATCTTGATGAAACTTGGGACACTTGTTTCTTGGCACCATAGGAAGGTTGCTTTCGAAGATGGGCAAAATCGGACCACTGCCACGACCACAAAATGGCTAAAACCGAAAACACATAAAGTGCCATAACTAAGCCATAAATAAAGCTATGGAAATAAAATTTGGTACAAAGGATAGCACTATGAAGGGGCATATTTTTTTGGGGAAGTGGACCGCCCCCAAATAGGTTTTTGGTACATATCTCGCAAACCAATAAAGCTATATAAAACTTTCTGCAGTCGTTTCTTTTAGCCATTTCTTAATACAGTCCAAAAATGAAAGAAATCGGATAATAACCACGCCCACCTCCCATACAAAGGTTAGGTTGAAAAGTACTAAAAGTGGGTTAACTCACTAACGAAACACGTCAGAAACATTAAATTTTACAGAAGAAATAGCAGAAAGAAGCTGCACTCAGATCATTTTACAAAGTGGAAAATAGGTGTTGCATCGCCCTCTTATGGGTCAAAAACCATATCGCAGGAACTACTCGACAGATTTCAATGAAATTCGGTATATAATAATTTCTTGACACGCTGATGACACGAGTGGAAAATGGATGAAATCGGTTCACAACTACGACAACTTCTGATATAACTCAATTTTGAATTCCATCTGATTCTTTCACTTTATAAGATATACATAAGGGACCAATGAAAATAGCGAAATAATAGTTTACACAAATACTGTATATGATCCGTGGCATCACTTTTGAAAAAATTGTCGAAAGCGGACTATAACTTTTCAATGCCCCGGATATGGAATATGAAAAACACAGTGTCTTATGGTAATTTTTCACCAAAAATAACGGTGGGCTTAATAGCTTATAAATCGGATAATATATGAAATATCTTAGCCAAATTAAATGAGCATATAATCTTAGATATAATGTATGTTGGTGATGAAAATGAGTTTAATCGGCTCAGGAATTACCTCAGCCTATATACCATATAACATGTTTTTCTATTGGACTTTATACCGAATATATGGGTCAAATTGTGTGTTATCTTAATAAAAATATAGCATAAATTGCGAGAGCACCCGAACTTAGCCTTTCCTTACTTGTTTTTTTTATACATTTTATGCGCTTTTAACGTTGTTAACGCCACCTTTCAACACCCATGCGAACAATTGATTTGATTTTGCATATAATTTATGCATGAGTTTTTAGCATGTGCTGGCACATCGCAAATACACGAACATTGTAAATACGTGTATATGTGTATGTCTAGCATATACTATATAGTTGTCAATTTAATTGACACATTTAACTGGCAGCAAATAAAAATGTTGAATTAAGTGTAATCAAATATCGTTTACTCGCTGCTAACGTTAGAGTGATGTACTTGTTTACATAAATCTGTTTGTATATATGTACATACATACATACATATATACACATTAGTATCTCACATATTTTTCATAAAAAAATGCTATGTTGGTATGTTTTATGTTATTGGTATAATATCTCACATCATGCTATTTATATTATTAATTGTTTTTGAGACATATTTAACTGTAAAATGTGAATAAGACGCTTGCCGGCGATTTAAGCTTGATTTCAAAACCTGTTATTTTATGTAAATAACTCAGATGCGATAGTACGATATGTATATGTATGTATGTATCATATATTATATATGCATTAACATTAGAAGCTTTTTTAAATAAATTTTATTGTTTAATTAATGTGTGCAATATATATGTATTTGCTGAAACTGATTATATTGATTATTTTTATATTAGATTTAAACAGGTATACTTTATTGTTTAATGTTTGTGTGCAATAAAAACTGAAATACCCATATTTAATACAATGAAATGGTTTTAAGCCGCTTTTTCGTATTTATACTGTGTCTCCGGCCAAGATGTTGGTTGTTGTTAGGGCATAAAATACTGCTCAAACAGTTTAAAGATGTATTGCTGAGTTGAGTCTTGTATGACTATTAATCCCGTTTCACTTTCCATTACATAAACTAAAGCAATCAGAACAAGTAAGGAAAGGCTAAGTTCGGGTGCAACCGAACATTTTATACTCTCGCAATTTATTGATGTAATTTTATAAAGATAACATATGTATACATTTACCCATATATTCGGCATAAAGTTCAATAGAATAACGAAAATCATCTTAAATAGTATATGGGGACTGAGGTAATTCCTAAACCGATTTCACTCGTTTTCACCGCCAAGATACAATGTATCGAAGACTATACGCTCACTTAATTTAATATTACTTATAATTAGGTATATGGGATCTGGTGGAAGTTATGACCCGATTTTTACCATTTCAGGTACAGAGAGAAACTGTTATAAGAAAACAATTCAGAGGGAATGAATTGCATTAAAATATTTGAGAGATTTACCTACATATATTTTCGGTGAAAAATTACCCCACTGAGTTCTTCATGTTCGATATCAGGGGCCTTGAAAAGTCATGGTCCGATTTTGACAATTTTTCCACAAATGATGTCCCAGCTCAAATACAGTATTTGTGTAAAGTTTTATTCCGCTATCTTCATTGGTTCCCATAAGTGGTAATTTTGTAAAAAAATCTCACTGTAGCTTCTTTCTGGTATTTCTTCTGTAAAATTTAGTGTTTCTGACGTTTTTCGTTAGTGAGTTAACGCACTTTTAGTCATTTTCAATATAACATTTGTATGGGAGGTGGGCGTGGTTATTATCCGATTTCTTTCATTTTTGGACTGTATAAGGAAATGGCTAAAAGAAACGACTGCAGAAAGTTTGGTTTATACATTTTTTTGTTTGCAAGATATATACAAAAAACATCTTTGGGGGCGGGACCACGCCCACTTAAAAAAAGAAATTACATCCTAATGTGCCCCTCCCTAATGCGATCCCATATTCCAAATTTTTTTTCATAACTTTATTTATGGCTTAGTTATGGCACTGGGTTTTCGGTTTTCGCCATTTTGTGGGCGTGGTAGTGGACCGATTTTGCGCATCTTCGAAAGCAACCTCCTCAAGGTGCCAAGGGATATGTGTTCCAAGTTTCATTAAGATATCTTAATTTTTACTCAAGTTATCGCTTGCACGGACATACGGACAGACATCCGGATTTCAACTCCACTCGTCATCCTGTTTATTTATATATATATAACCCCATATCTAACTCTTTTATTTCTTGGTGACACAAACAACCGTTATGAGAACAAAACTATAATACTCTGTGCAACATGTTGCGAGAGTATAAAAATAATATGAATTCGAATTTATTTATTATTTCGAGGTGAGAGCACCGTAAACAAAATTATCACTTTTTAAAGCCAAAAATTGTCAAAAGACAATTTCGTTAAATCTTGACTGCTGCCATGACAGTATAAAATTCGTAACCGGAACGCACCCGGAAAGCGGTGCTCAGTTTCATACCGCATATATCCGAAAATAGCCGCCATCTTTTTTAAAGCAATCCTAATTCTAATAATTTCCTCAAATTCTGAACGAATATCAGAAGAAAACAAGTAAGGAAGGGCTAAGTTCGGGTGTAACCGAACATTTTATACTCTCGCAATTTATTTATTTAACTTTATTAATATTATATAATACACAATTTGACCCACATATTCGTCATATATATTGTATAAAGTCCATTGAAAGTTGAAAACCCTAATATTAGGTTAGAAGTACCGAGGTCCTCATGTTCGATATATGGGGCCTTGACAACCTATGATCCGATTTCGGTGATTTTTAGAATGGGGCTTCCACACTATAAACGTAGTATTTGTACAAAGTTGTGCATCGATATCTTCACTAGTGCTTACTTTATATATTGTAAAGTTAACGATTCAGATCGTCTTCAAAGTTCTGGTATATAGGAAGTAGGCGTGGTTATGAAGCGATTTGGCCTATTTTCACAACATATCATTGGGATGTAAGGAAACTATTACAAACCAAGTTTCATTAAAATCGGTCGAGTAGTTCCTGAGATATGGTTTTTGACCCATAAGTGGGCGACGCCACGCCCATTTTCCATTTTGTAAAAAAATCTGAGTGTAGCTTCTATCTGCCATTTCCTATGTGAAATTTAGTGTTTCTGACGTTTTTGGTTAGTGAGCTAACCCACTTTTAGTAATTTTCAACCTAACCTTTGTATGGGAGGGGGGCGTGGTTATTATCCGATTTCTGTCATTTTTGGAATGTATAAGGAAATGGCTAAAAAAAACGACTGCAGAAAGTTTGGTTTATATAGCTCTATTGGTTTGCAAGATATATACAAAAAAACCTATTTGGGGACGGGGCCACGCCCACTTCCCCAAAAAAATTACATCCAAATATGCCCCTTCATAGTGCGATCCTTCATACCAAATTTTATTCCCATAGCTTTATTTATGGCTTAGTTATGGCACTTTATGTGTTTTCGGTTTTCGCCATTTTGTGGGCGTGGCAGTGGTCCGATTTTGCTGATTTTCGAACTTAACCTTCTTATGGTGCCAAGGAACACGTGTTCCAAGTTTCATTAAGATATCTCAATTTTTACTCAAGTTACAGCTTGCACGGACGGACGGACAGACGGACGGACAGACGGACAGACGGACGGACAGACGGACGGACAGACAGACATCCGGATTTGAACTTTTCTCGTCACCCTGATCATTTTGATATATATAACCCTATATCTAACTCGTTTAGTTTTAGGACTTACAACCAACCGTTATGTGGACAAAACTATAATACTCTCGTAGCAACTTTGTTGCTAGCAACTTTGTTGCGAGAGTATAAAAATAAATAATTCTATGAATGTACGATCACAAAGCAATTATTAAAAAAATTAAGCCTACGATTAAGTAAGTAATGAAATTAAAAAATAAATTATTAAAATATAAATTAACTAAGTAATTTCTTTTTTTAAGTTTTTTTATTGTTTAACACATTTTATGAAAATATATCTTTTCCATTTTGGTCCAAATTCTCGATTCATTTTATACACATCGGCTTCAAGAGGCCTTCAAAGACGTGGTAGAGGATGCTCTAGATCCAAATGGCCGGAACGAAATTTGACAAATTTTGGCATTGGCGATCGGACAACACATCTTCTCCGTACACATCACATAAGTTTTGCTTTGCTTGATCTAAATGTTTACCTTTTTGATATTAAAGCGGTAAAATATATCGAAAATTTTCCAACTTCGATAAGGCACTAAACTAACTTTACTTTACTTTGCTAACTTTACTATCTCAGCTGTTCAAATAGTTGTTAACAGTAAAGCGGCTAAATGTGAAGTTGGCTGCGAAAAATATATTATAATAATTTCAATACGATCAGCTGTTGTCAAAAAACGAAATTACTTAGTAAATGGCCCAATATTAAAACTCATGTTTTGTGTTTTGCTGTTTCACACCTTTTCCTATATATACACATATATTTTTTATAACTCTGTTAAAAGTGTTATCCCATCCCAGAAATTATTTGTGGTATTACAATTTGACTCTATAAAAGGTGTGAAACGTTTACAATGAAGATTCAAATTAATTTTTGTAATCGGTTTTTTAGGCGTGTTTTGTGTAATTAGATATGAGTATAAACACATTTGTCGGAAATTTGCAAAAGTGAAATTACATAATTTAAACCATACAAAAGAGAATAAAATAAACATTCATAACAATATTCACAACACGGTGGATTGAACCAAACCAATTATTTTCGAGAATTTGTGTTATAAATAGTAGTAGAAGTTAGAAGAAGAATTTCTCTGTTTTTCGAAGTTAGTCCCAAAATTCGAAGTATTTCGAAAATAGGATTATTGAAAAACATTATTGTTAATTACACAGCCACACAAACAAATATTTGTCATGACCAGGGGCTCTTACTATGTGTACCACATGTTTTTGGGGTCGCTGAATCCAAATCCAAGGTCTATTTAACCCTATCAGATCAGGATTTTAATATGGCGGACAGCGATTTTAAAATTCATTGGATTCGCTTGAAACTCGTTATGGGGGGTTTTCAAGGCCGCTGATTACGAATCCGTTGTCGGTTATTTTCAAGATTCAAAATGGCGGATCCAATATGGCGAACGCTTTTTTTTAATTCATCGGAATTGCTTCAAACTCGTTACTAGGGGGTTCACTATGGCGGATGCAATATGGGGAAGTTTTAAAATATCTCTTCCATATTTGGATCGGATTCGGATTCAGGGACCCCAAAAACTTATAGGACACATTTTGTGTGGCTGTGTTATAGGATGAGTCTAATCTTTTATGAACCTACATCTGATATGGCCAAAGTTATGGAGTATATGAACATTCCTGTAAAAAACCCCTAATTTTATGTGATCTTGCGAAATAATCGTAAATCCCATGATAACTAATATAAAGTAAGACAGAAATAAGTACTAGTATTTCCAATTATTAAAGATTATTTTTCCCAGCGCCGAAGAGGTCTTCTACTGTTATCATTTGTGGTAAATATGAAACATACGTCTATTATTGAACAAAGTATTTGTCATGACGTCAAATAAAATGTAAAGTGTAGTGAAACCAATGACAATGGATTAGAGCTCTTGGTATTCGACTAATCGACTAACCGAATTAACCGAATAGGGCATTATTCGAATAATAATATTCGGTTTGCACTATTCGGATAGTCGTCAGTCATCGACTATTCGATTAACCGCTCATTTTCGACTATTCGGTTAACCGTTCGTTGTCGACTATTCGAATAGTGCAAGTTCATTAATTTTCTTATTTTTATTGAAAAAAGTGAAACATTAAAACTAACAAAAAACTCGCTTTAAAATACAAAAAATAACAATGATTTCACGGGAACCATTAAGTAATGACAAACTAGTTTTTAACCATTTCAACTGGGCGAATGTATTAAATCACTATTTCTCATAAAACGTCTATTTTGATATAAGAATGTTAAAAGGTTAACATTTGTTGCTTGCAAGCAGCTTCTACGTGGTGTCACAATGTTTCCAGCAATGGAGAACGTCCTCTCTGATTCTGATAAAGTGGCTGGATTACGGAAAATCAAAGGCTTTTAGATTGCAAACAATTTTAATTTATTCGAATAGTGACAATATAACTATTCGAATAACCGCAGTAGAACGACTATTCGAATAGTCGGAACATTGCGACTAACCAAATAGTGCTAATCGGTTAATATTCGTACGAACGGTTACAAACCGGATATTCGAATGATCGGTTTTCAGGTTAATCGAATAATTTTAAGAACCCTACAATGGATGTCATTTTATTATAAGTCTAGTGAAATAAAATACATTTCTGCTTATCAAAAATGATCACTTGTCATAGAAGGTGTACTGCTGTCAATTCTTGGCTTTGAACTTGACATAATGTAAAACGCGCTTTGGCTGTATGTCTTGTACCCATAGTAATACTAGATGGTACTTGAAAGATGAACGTTATTATTGAACTATTTGATCGAAGAAAGATCGCATCGTATTTGCTTTGGAATTCAACTCCTGCTTTTTAACATATTTCTTTTCGGAACTTAGAATAGAAAATAAAGCAAATCGGTTGGTAAATATAGTCTAGAGAAGTATTTTCATAATAGTGCCATCGATGGGGTAAATTTTTTACTTTATTAATTTTTCTCTTGTGTTAAGATATTAGGATACCTACGTCAATTTTTTGGGCTATATTAAAAATTATAGTGTGGAAAAAGTTAGGTTTTGCCTACTCTGATTTTACTTATCGATCAGCAAAAGGATTTCTGTGTATATCTTTCTTTTGGTTTAAAGGAAATTATCGCAGTAAAATTGCAAAAAAATAGAAAAGTTGAGCCTTCCTATGAATTAAACAACTCGTACGCACCTGATTGATAATTTCCGCTTTATACTCCTGATAATTGCTGGCCGTCACAGTGCTCGCCAATGAGTTAGTGGATGCGGCACGTGGTATTGTGGCACAACCATGCGGTGGCAAAAGCCAATCCGAGCTGCTTTGATTGTTATTCTTGCGATTTTGTAGGAAAATATCATTATCCAACGAGGAAGATTTCAATTTCGTTGATAATTTCTTATTTTTCGTAAAGTAGCTTTTCTGTTGTTGCGGTTGATGGTGATTCGGATATGAGAGTTGTTGTTGTAAGAGTGCTGGTGGTGGCGGTGAAGGTGTTGTTTGCTGTTGTTTTAAATTTGGCGAAGGCATTTGTGAAGATTTTATGTTTTTTTTTAATTATTATTGTTTTTGTTGTTATTTGGTTATTGCGGTTTGTATAGAATATTTAATGCTAATTGATCAAAACTGATGCCGCAGTTACTTTCTTTTGTTGTTGCGCAACTGAATATTTAAACGCTTGAGAAGTTAAATGATACCGTATTAAAAATATTTGTGCTTTATTGAAACAGCTGTTGACAGCGTAAGCGGTTACGCGCTGCTGAATAACTTTGCTAAGTTTTATGAATTCTTTTTGTTTTGCTTGAGCTACGACTGCGGCTACGGCTGCTGCTGCTGCTGCTGCTGCTTATGGTACGACCTTACTGGTTTTGTGAAGTTTTGTCTTTGTTACATATAATATTTTCTTGCTGCCTTGTTTATTTTCAACGCATACTCTATGTCAACTATTGCACAAGTATTTTTCTTTATTGTTGTAAATGCAAGGCCTTATGCGGTGCATGCGAGCCGCTGCTATTTATGCACTTGGTGCGCTCAATCTCACTTTTCCACTATTGAGTTTTATTTTCTTGAGTTTTGTTTTATTTGATTTTATTCTCTGCTTCTTTCCACAGCCTTCACTATTTTTCACTTGTCTATTGTTTCGACTATTGTCAAGTCACCAAGGCAGCAAAGCAAACTTTGGTGCGTTCATCTCATTTCTATCGGTTTTGTCGGTCTCGTTTTACCTGCGCGATGACTTTTGCGATGATCTCGGCCGCTCAATACTGATCTCAATCTTAATTTTGATCTCAGCTGTAGCGGCGACAGCGACAGCAACAGCGCAAGCGACGATTACGAACAGCGATGGCGACGAACTTACATATATACTTCTCAACTGGTCGTGAGCTCAAGTTTTGCAACGTTGAAAATTAATTTTTTCTGTCTGCTTTCGTTTGAATTTCGTTGATTTTTGATTAAGTAAAATGTGAAAAAGAAAAACAAACACAAAATATATATAGCGTGCTTGTCTACGCTTCCACTTTCAGCAGTAATTGTTTTATTTATTTCATGTTTACTTTTGCCTTTGCCTCAATCCACTGTCAAAGCCGCGAATTACAACATTAATTCATTTTTTTCAATCGTTTTCTCTCTTTTGGTGATAAAACGAATGGACAACCAGTAAATTAAACTCAAAAAAGTGTAGAACTTAAGCGTTTAAGGAAAATGTATGACTTGAGATGAACCAGCAAAGACGACTGCGGCCCTTGTATAGCGGTAGGCGTACGCGTTTTAATTAATTGATAATAATAAAATTAAAATACGAAAAAGTCGGCGTAAAATACACGAGTCAATTGAGCCACTGTGTTTGCACACTGTTTTTATTGTTTAATTTGCTGATTACTTTTCGTTAGCGCTCCGTACCGCTCCGGCATCAAAACACATAACACACGAACAGAACGGGCTGGAAGGTTGGACTGATTTGATTTGGAGCTAAGCTGCCTAACGCCGTACTCTAATAACGTCGGCACATTGGTTTGCCGTGTGCTCTTGCTTGTGTATAAGCAAGAGAGTCTACGCCGCATACAAAACGACACAAAAATACGCTAAGTAACAGCGCTAGCGCTGGAATCACTTAGCGTATCCAGATATGTCGATCAGTTGGCTCCAATAAAAAGAAAACACCGATCAGCTGTGTGCTTTGGTGAGCTTTGAAACTGTTAAAACTGTGTGTGCTGGAAAGAGTTAACTGCAAATTTTTGACATGCGCGCTAGTTGTGCTTTTCGTGTGAGGAAATTATATTAGCAATGCTTCAAACCAGTTGAAAGCGCGGACACATACCATTTGGGGAAAATCATGTTTGCACTTCTCTTTCCGTTATCCGTTAAATTTCAATTGAAATGGAATTTTTAAAACTTTATTATAAAGGGTGATCCATTTCAAGGTTCACTACTTTTTTAAAGAAATAAAAAACATAAAATTCAAATTTAATGAGGAATGTTTATGGTCATTCCTACATCTACCTACCGCTATCTCTCCAATTTTCGATACCTCGTTCGCATTTTCGATAACTCGTTCGAGCAGTTCGACTGGTAACTGGCGAATTACACTCGTGATGTTTTGCTCCAAGGCCTGTAACAAAGCAGGATTGTTCACATAGACTTTGGACTTTACATATCCCCACAGAAAAAACTCTAACGGTGTGAAAAACGTGTCCAAAACGTGAAACTATCTATTCACCGAAGTGTTTTCTCCATCCATCCATTGATTGATGAAATGTGTAGGAAGTAGCGCAGTCTTGTTGATACACTTTTCAACACCCATGCCCCATAGACATTGATTCATAGCGATTTATCAGCGATTCTTCGATGGAAATTCGGTCCAAGAGGTTTTCTTGCATTAACTTCATTTTGTAGCCAACCTTATTTAAATGGTTCCAAACAGTTTTTTGTGCAACGCTAAGCCCATGAGCAATCGAAACTGTGTTTACATGACAGCCGGATTTGACTTCAGGTTAAGTAAGCTTAGGTTAAATGGCGGATCCCTGTGCGACATGAGATCCCAATTGGACAGCTGAAGTCCCCAGTTCTTCATGATGCCGCAAACTCGTCAAATGGATGCCCGAGGCACTTAAGTGTCGACAAAGTGCTTTGAGTCTTTTACGAACTTGCACAGGCAACTAATTTATATTCGGGACCGTTCAACTGTTTCTCCGAAATTCGTCCTGTCAAGATGTTTCAGCCAGAGCTTGCGAAAATTGGAAGGAGAAGGTGTGTCGGTGCCTCAATCTCCCCTTCTTCCATGGAACTTTGGCAATTTGCATCCGTTAGGATATGTAGGCTCACGGCATGTAGCCCCATCGGCCACTGTGCAGTAAGGATTCCTATCATTACGGCGAGCTTAAAGGTAGAATTAGAGGTGCATAACCATATCCATATAAAACAGTTGACTAAACCAAATTTACGGGCAACATTGTTTCCAATTAGAGATGCGTTACCAAAACAACATGCCCATAACCATAACTATCAATTGAATTTTGATTTTCGGCTGTAACCATGAATTTTTTTAATTTTCCTTTGAAATTTCGATTGCATTTTGTATTAATTATTACAATTATGCTATAATATTAAGAAATAATTTATCAATTTCTTCGTCACTGCATTTTATTTGGTTTGTTTGGCACTTTTGAAATTAAAACAAAAATTCCGAATGAAAGATCAACTGTTTATGGTTATGGCACCAATAATCGATAATAGTAAATATCGTTACGGTTATGACAATGGTTATGGGTATGGCGATATGTTATAGTACCTCTAATTATACCTTAACCTTGCTAAGAGCAAATAGTTCAGATGATCTCCTGACAGATAGATCACACAGTCGCACAGGCATTGATCGTTATCCAACGCCTACCGTGTTCATTCGACGATCACTGAACCAATGCGGAGAGGCAAGAAGTTAATGGGGCTTGTTCCTAATTTGATGCGATTGCAACTTGGGTGCCCTTACGGGCAAGCTCATCGGCTTTGCAGTTCCTAGCGATACCGATATGGTATTTGATATACGATCTCCATTACTTTATCGAACATTTCGACAGACCTCATTATACAATAAATTAATTTCAAGATATGTTGTTGCATTATGAACTACTGACGTTATTTCATAGATAGTTATAGCAATTTTAGCAGTTAATACCGCTAGACAGATAGCGATTTTTTTTTACAAAATTACCGTTTTCTTACCCAGAAAACAAATATTCATGATATAAAAAAGAAAAAAAATCATTTATTAAAATAAAATCATAATAATTGCAGTTTATATATATACAAAAACAATTAAATTTATTTATTTCTTGCTAATAATACAATATTAACTAATATTTTCTTTATAGTTAAAACTAAATAAGTAATGTATGGACAAATATTCGTACTTAAAAATAGGAAATTACTTAGCTATAGCTAAGCTATGATGTCAGACGGTGATACACTTTTGGCACTATATAGAAAAATATAAATCTTAAAAGCATATAGAAGACAAATAAACCAAAAATGCAGCCAATAATTATGGTCGTCCATTCTAAAGGACTAAAATTACTCGCCACCGGCAATACGTGGGTGTTGAGACCAACCTATAAATGAAGAAAAACTAATTAGTATAAAACTGATTTAACTGGTGTCTATTTCGTTCACTATAATATTAAGATAGGTATGATTGACAGATCGTTTGTTAGAGTACTCACCCAACCGCCATTTTCATTAATCCACGACACCAATTCGTCTTCAATCACCTCCGTCACACCATCTACCAATTTTGGTACATACTCGGGATGACCTTGCCGCACGAAATCCACCGAAAGTCCACCGGCAATGGCAAAGAGAGATATAACTTTACTCCAGGTGATTTCAGAACGAAACAGATCACGACCTACCGCACCTAAAAGTAATGTAATCGTTTCGGCCGAGTGAAATTCACCGCCCGGCGCACGACAAATTTGCCTTGCAACACCTGTGTAGATACGCGGGTGCATGCGCTCTAGCTCGTCGCCGAGCTGTGTGAAAAAATATGTTATTAGAGAAAGCTAGGCTAATTATATTTCGATAGCACCTACTTACCACCATCACAGCTGGGAATACCTCACGTACTATTTCCATCGAGGAAGTGCCAAGTATGCTGCGTATGCGTTGAAAGCCCAACTTCTTATTGAACAAACCGGAACGACGTAGACGTCTCCGTATGTACTGACCGCATATGCAGCGTCCCTTTGAAACCGTATTATTACACTTTTGTAGGCTTAGAGGATTTATGATATGCGTACCTGTGAAATGATATCTTGTGTTGGTATTTGCGTTGCCTTCCAACCAATTGTATAGGACAATTTCCGCGTGACAACATCGCTGACATTGCTGAGGCGTCGACGTGTAATATTCTGATTCACCTCCAATAACGAGGCGGAGCTTAATGTGGCGGGAAAACTGAATTTACGTCGATTTTGCGCCTGCAGCAGCCGTTCGCCATGCGAGGGAAAGCCAAAGTTATCATTGTTCATTTTCTAAGCTGGAAAGGAAAAACATATACATTTAATTAATTTATTTTTACTAAATTAAGTTTTACTAAATACTGCTCTTATGCCTTTATTAGACTAGCTCATTAAGTAAACTTTGATAAATGAAAGTTCATATCAATAAAGTTAGGAACCATTTTGGTCTTATACACTTTAAAAACACCCTATACAGGATGCTAAACTAGCTAAACTATGTAAACTTTATCAATAAATTGTTGTGTACTGAAAATCTTAGATATTATCGATACTTTTGTAGCTATCGCATTTATGGTAGAGGTACAATCATTTAAAATAATCAGCGCACTAAAATTTATCTATTTGTACATGCAATTAAAATATTATTGGAGTTAACAAGTTGTAGTTTTTTTTCCTTCAATCAATACAATCTATCATACGAGTATTTCATTGCTCCCTTTCCATTGCTGGATTTTTATTTTTTTATGAACTTACAAGGGTGCTCCAAGAAGTGCATAGTTTTAGAAAAGATCAATATTCTTTCTTTTCGAAGGAAAATCGACAGTAAAATCAAATATCGGTTGTATATTATATACAGTTACTCTTCTCCTTTGATTCCCGATTGTTAAAAATTGGTTTGAAGAGTTTCGAGGTAGTTGCACATCGCTTTTGAAAAGTTACGTCACGCAAATAGCAACTACGAAGGATAAAATAACTAAAATCCACGATATCATATTAGAAGACCGCGAAATAGTTAGAAAAAGAGTAACTTAAAACACCGAGTGGGCAATATTATATATGAAATATGGACATAAGAAAGTTGAATGCAGGGTTTGTTCACTATGGACAACAAGTTCAAAAGTGAAACAACTTTACAGCGGTGTTCGAAGTTTTTTAAATCCGATCCGAAGAAGATTCTGCTACGTTTTGAGACCGCCTTCAGAGAAGTGAGTTCGATGACTGCCCGCTTAAGGCTGGTTAAGGAATGCTTGTTGTCACGATTTAACTGGTCATATCCTAATCACGGGATATTATAAAACTGATGAGCTTGAAGGTAAGGCACGTCAGTTTTAATAACAGACGCATGGGAACAAGAAGAAGCACCGCTATTCTATTGTGGTTTTCTACTGGATAGTTGGGCCCCAGCTGAACTAGGCAAGTATTGGTCAGCCACTAGCAGTCGTTAGATCCTAGCCTAGGTTGAATCGCAAGAGGTCTAGGGTGCTCTTTGCCAAAGCTCATCTTTCCTCAGTCGTAGGAGTTTTAACTAGCCATTGTCCCATCAGGATCCACGCTATTATATTAAAAATTTCAGCGGATGCTAGCTATAGATGCTGTCTGGAAGAGGATGAAGTGAAACCAACTTATCACTATCTACTGGAATGTCCCGCCTTTGCGAAATCAATACTTAGATTTCTTGGATCTCGATTTCGTATACAGTCTTATATCGAACCAAGGGGGTGATCATGTTTTCACAATGGACTGTCTTTCATAGTCTAAGTGTGTTTCCATCTGGGGAACAGCCATACAACCTAATATAACAGTACTAAATGATTGGTGCGATTCGAGACCTCCAGACTACTTTGCTAATCTCCAAAAAACATATTTTTTAGACGGGTTAAAGATATTGAAGAAACGCTCTATCAAGTGTATCGAGCAAAAAAAGGAGACTTCGTTGAGAAATAAGCTGTAATTCCAAAATTTATTTTGTCTTTTGTATGATAAGTATTTATCATGCTGCGCTCGTACGCACTTGTTGCCATAATGACATTATTACGTTGACATGCGTTAGATGCTAACGAAAAAGAAACGCATACGTACGCACAAATATCAAACGACAAGTACCGCAATAGAAATCCGAAAGACAAGTTGCTTTCTTGTTGACAACACACGGCAAAAGTGGGGAGGGGGGAGGTGATGTCATTAAAAATGATACATTGTGAAATTATGAAACTAATGTAAAATAATCATAAATACAACTAATGATTGTATACAAAAAATGCCATTAAGCGTTGTTGGCTGACCACCATTGTTTTTGCAGTTGCAATGCACAGCGCATACCCTTACCGGATGCATGCGATGTACAAGTGGCTGTGGCGCCCATTTATGGTGCCACGATTCGAGGATTTATTGTGCATTGATTGGTACAAGACGAAAATGGACAATGAATGAATGTCGGTTGGTTGTTGTGGTGCGCGTGCGGCACAGCCGGTGGCATGCAACAGTATCTATGAAAACAATAATAATGACATGACCAAAGCAATGTTGGAGTCTACCATTGGCTGTGATTGTTGGTTGCATGTGTCTACTTGTGTATGTACGAAAATGTTCGAATGTGTGTGTGTGTAACGTACCAATTTGGCAATGCGTTTACTCTTTTTCAACCTCCGAGGAGCATCTTTTCCAGCCACTTTAGCCTTAAGTGGCGCTGGTTCATAAGAGAGCTGTCATTAGTGTGTAGTTGTCACTGTAAACGAGATGTCAACGCAAAAGTGATTTGTTTGGTATGCAGCAATGACAAGTTGCATCTTGAAAATTCCTAAGCCTCTCTAATACTCGCCAATTTGTATAAGCAGTTTCGTGCAGACAGCGTCCACGTTTTTACCTCATTAATTAAATAACTTGAGTTTTGGAAGAAATATAACATAATATGTACATAACTACATATACATATTATAGATATGTAAACAACAAACATAGGTGATAGAAAATTGGACGGTTGTACTGACAACAGTCCTTTTTGATGGCAAAAAACCTGTATACGAATATACATATCTACAAAGTGTCTTGATTCGATTCAATTTCTAATCCAGCTGGGTCGTCTGGATAGCTGAAGGTATGGGAAACGATATTTTTAACCTTAGTCTGGCGAAAGTCAGATGGAAGTGCCTATCTTCCACACAACTTCCACAATTCACGCCTATGAAAATTGTACCATTTTCCAACAATCAGTTAGCATTCTTATATCTAATGTCTTGTGGAGAAGACTTAACATTAGAAAATAATATTTTTGTAATCTCTTTGTTTTTCTAACAACGAAAATTCTAAATTGTATTGGAATTCTGACCTATAGAAACTAGACAAAATAAGTTGGGAAAATATTAGTACATCAACCCTGGTACTACTAATGTCCAATTCATAAAAAATATCTTCCAACATAACCTTGTTTTATAAGTGGATTGAGATTGATTTTGGAAGAAATACGAAATTTTCGACTTTCATTCATGGCGTCTGTCCCAAGCATTCTTCTGTTAATTTTCAAAATACAGGACATCGGTCAATTAGATTCGGAAAACTTTGTTGAAGCCGAAAGTCATACCATGTACGAGTGGATTTCGTTGTTTTAAAAAAATATTTAATCATTCGACTACGGTAATTTTGCCGTCTTCAAAATAGGCACCATTCGATATGATTCACTTGTGCCAGGGCTTCTTCTAAACAAACGTCGAAAAACTTCTCAAACTAAATTTTTGGAATAACCTTTGTCTCTGATCGATTTTATCTATACTTAGAAAACGACGTCCCTTTAAGATTCAATTCGTTTTTGAAAATAGGAAAAAGTAGTTATACAACAATAGTTTTTGCCAAAAATTCACAAAGAAGCAACGAAGTGTGAACTAATGTACGTGATATTTGAATTCATTTCAAATTAAATTTGCCGTTAACGAACATGAAAAAGATAAAAAATCATCTTTCTTCATTATTTCAATAAAAAAAGTAAGTGTTTGTTAAAAATTAGGTTTCAAAAATAATAGAGAATAATTATATTTTAATGAAGAGCTCAACTGGAGTAATACTCCTTCTAATATTATTTGAAAATATTTTAGAAACAATAAAAAAAATAAATAAATAAAAATCATCTTTCGTCTTTATCGCGCGTTCATTACTTTCCATTACATTCTCCCAAAAATGACTACTCATCAAGTGACGAAATTAAATCAATGTCATACTAACCTCGCTCAACAATTAACGGCACCAAAACATGTGCAACTGCCAAAGAACAAAAATCGTGCCGAAAGAAAGCGCAATATAGCGCGGTGAAATAGTACAAAAATGAAGCTCGCTCAAATGATGCGCATACGCCGTGTAACACGAAAAACGTGCGCTCACCACACCACAACAACAAACAACGACTGCAGTCTTATTTATTTACTATTTCTATATTCTCAGCCATGCGAACGATGCGTATAAATCGTAAACGAAAGTAAATTTTTACACGCGACAACAAGAATTGTTTGACAATTTCCAAAATCAAAACAAAAATCGTGGTTTTGAAATGCGTTGAAATTGAATTTCGATTTTCGTATAAAAACCAGTGCTTGTGTGAAAAGGTCATTAGTTTAACGAAAGTCAAAAGAGTGAAATGGCTTCCCGAATTGGACAGATCGCGCTCGCGTTTTTCATTTTTGTTACCGTCGAAGCGGACATTTCACATTTTTTCGCAGACAACTATGACTACTATCCACAGCAACAACAGCTACCTACATATCCTGTAGTGTCGCCAGCACAACCTGCCGTGCCTAGTTTATATCCAGCACCGCCACCGCTACCGCCCTCCCAAGCAGGAGACATACCTTCGATCGGTGGGTTTCCGACTGCTGTTCCACCTGCTGCACCGCCACAATCCACACATTCACCCGTCGCGCCAGTGCGCCCTTCGTCCACTACCGAATTCACGCTGCCCGAGATTGTGGAGAATCGTGTCGCCAAGAGTGGTGGCAGAGTTAATTTTATTCCATTGCAAAACCAGTATTTAACGCCTGAAGAAGATCGTCCAAATTTTGAGGTATCGAAGCGACCACCTAGTTTTGGGTAAGTGAGCGCCAAGTTGTCGAGATACATATTAGAAAGTAGTAAGTATTCACATTTGAAATTCGGTTAAGTGATTTTCGAACAAAAGTGAGGGCAAGTAATGATAATTCATAAACCAAACACCCCTGTGGACCGAAATTCTCAAAAAATAATGGGCCGGTTCGGGCATTTTCTCAGATGACATCCAGATACAAACAATCACCCGGAACGTTGTCAACAAGGAACCCGAAAGAAAGGCCAACCCGCTCTAACATGGAAAAGAAATTCGGTCATCGAAATATTTAAGATCCAAAACAGTTGGAGTCAAATTAATATGCTAACACCAGATCGTAATAAATGGAGGCCTATTTACAGTTCAAAACTTTCGGTGAACAAGAAGATTTCATAGACAATTTAGAACCATACTATAAATTTAAGAATTTGTACCAAGCAATATGTATCTTGGAACAAATAGAACAACAAATGTTTCTATTGCAACCTTCTTATGACTCCCATTTCTATAGCGCCGGTTACTATTATCCGCGTCCCACCGCCATTTTCGTACCCACAACGACTTCCACAACCACCAGCACTACAACTAAGCGTCCGGACCCTATTGTGGTGATTGATCCGCCAGACATTCTCCCATCTGCGCAAGCACCGGCCAATAATGATCCCGTTGCGCTGCAACCAGTTGTGCCGGGTATCGAACAGGGTTACGACTACAATGTGCCAGCGGGTCCACCATTTCAACTGCCTACACAAACGCCAATATCTACACCTGCACCCGTCTATTTGCCAGCGGATGACAACGCTTTCGATGGCGCTACAGCTCCCAACGCTCTACGCTTGAGCGTGCACGAGATGCGTTGCATGCAACAAAATGGCGGCTACTTTCGCGCTGTGCTCAAAGTGGATAGTTTTATAGGCGCCGCACCGACAGTCGACAACGATGCGAATGATAAGCGTTGTGAGTTGAAATTGTCGCGCAGTTACGTTGTGACCGATATCGCGGCGGAGGATTTCGAAAAGTGTGGCGTACACGCTTGCGGCAAGGATCTGTGTTTGCGTCTACGTTTTCCCACCATACGCGGCATGCGCACGAGTGCGGATGGCATATTGACGTTGCATTGCAAGACGCAGGAACGTGTGGCGGTCAAGACGCATGCGCTTAAAGTAAGCGTCTCCAATGAGTTGTAAGTAAATGGGCTGAGCGGTAAAAGAAAATTTCACTAAACGCCATTAGCATTGTAGGCAAGCGCGCAGTCTGGGCACTTATGCGCATGGAGGTACACAGTTACCCTTTCGTACGCATGTGGAGCTTTTTCGACGCACAGCGAAAGGTTTCACGCGCCAATTAGACACACACAGCGCTGTGCTGCTCGGCGAGGAGTTGCTGCTGCGCGCGCATGTAATCGCTGGCGATGGTAAGCGGCACATTAAATAATTGAAATATTTCAGAATACAACACTCCCACACTTCACAGGTTGGAATTACACAAAATTAACGAATGTGCATGTGCAACGCATTTCACCAACTGGTGAGCTGCTCAACAATGTTGCGCTCATTACAGCACGCGGCTGCATCAATCCATCCATGCAAAGCGTGTGTGCGCAGCCGCCGAGTTACGATCCACCACTCGGCCATCGTTTGAACTTTAAGGCGGTCATGTTCCAAGGCATGCGAAGCGGCGATGAGCTCGTCTTATCTATGCGCATCACTGGTTGTTTAGAGGAGCGCGATTGTCATGTGGATGCTAGCAATTGTAGCGCCGTCACCAATTTGTGGCGTCGCAAGCGCAATGCTGTGCAAGATGTGGAGAATTCACAGAGCTCTAGCAACAGTAGCGAAGTATCGGAGATATCACGCATTGCCTTTAGAGTTATGATGCCAAGCGATGATGCCGATCAGATTGGGGGGTTACCAAGTGAAGCGAGACAAAGCTCGAACATTAAAGCCGAAGTGCAGCATGACTCATCGTATTTATGGAAAAAAGCTCATAAGGGTATGTTAGTTGAGATGAGCGTTTTGAAATTAATTTCTGCTGTCGGTTTTGTTTTGGCCCTCACTGGACTGGGCATTTTTGCAGCGGTGAAGCTCTCAAAATAATATTCACACATACTTATTAAAAACCGTAGCGTAATTTAAGCAAAACTAAATTTTATTTAATATTTAAGAGCTCAAAAATCAGAACAATAAGAATTATATAATTTTTAGCATGTTATAATATTAGGATTTTTTAAATGCAAAACTATTCTTAATAAATAGTTATTAATAAATAGGTATAAATATGATAAATTTCTATATACTGAAAAGCTTTTCTACCTCCATAGTAGAGTGAATTAATCGGGTAACTTCCACTCATTCGTAAGTCCGAATCATGGTAATAAATTTGATAATATTAAGTAGAAACTAATTTTCCTGTAGCGTTACCGAACAATTTATACTCTCGCAATTTATTTATTAAAATTTATTAAGATAACACACAATGTGATCCATATATTCAGCATAAAGTCCATTGGAATAACGAAAATCTATATAGTATATATAGCGTATATGGGGGCTGGGGTAATTTCTGGACCGATTTCATAAATTCTCGTCACCTAACTCATTATATCCAAGACAACGCATTCACTTAATTTTGCTAAGATAGTAATCTCGATCTAAGCTCGTTAAATAATTTAACCGTTTACATATAGCCAAATGAGATTATCATTTGTCAAATGTGTTGTATTTGTTGTTGTATTACACATCTTTCTCTCACTGTCGGCCATTTTTGTTTACATTTTCATTTGACATTTCTCCTCTTCTTCGCAAAATTATCGAAAAAGTAAGTATAACACCGAAAATCTAGTTGTATAAAACGAGAAATTTTTATAATCTCGGATTATCAAGAGAGGAATTTTGTATGAGAAATCTCGTTTCTTAATTACAGATTATCGAATTAAGCTCGTAAATAGAGATAATCTCGTTATATGTAAACATAGTATTAGATATTACCGGATATATAAAGTCCACCGGTAGTTTGAGAATCCGTATATTATGTATATGGGAACTAGACCCGATTTTTCTCATTTTTGACACAGGAGCATTCTATTATAATGAGAAATATTCCCTCTGAATTTATATAGAATATATAAATTGCTTGCATCAGCTTCTTTGCAGAATATGGTCGAAAGAAAGCATGCCCGACGATTGGAATCTCAGTGTACTCTGCCCAATACATAAAAAGGGAGACCCCACAATTTGCGCCAATTACCGTGGGATAAGCCTCCTCAACATCGCGTATAAGGTTCTGTCGAGCGTATTGTGTGAAAGACTAAAGCCCACCGTCAACAAACTGATTGGACCTTATCAGTGTGGCTTTAGACCTGGAAAATCAACAACAGACCAGATATTCACCATGCGCCAAATTTTGGAGAAGACCCGTGAAAATAGGATCGACACACACCATCTCTTTGTCGACTTTAAAGCTGCTTTCGACAGCACGAAGAGGAGCTGCCTTTATGCCGCGATGTCTGAATTTGGTATCTGACGTTGAGAAACACCAAAAGCTCCGTCAGGACCGGGAAGGACCTCTCCGAGCCGTTCGATACCAGACGAGGTTTCAGACAAGGTGACTCACTGCCAGAAGGAGGGATACGTGGCGCGCTGTTTTGGACTCGGCTATAACCGCGTAAGCGTTGTCTACGCTAGTCAAGAAGAAGAAGAAGATATGAAAGAGTTACAGAAAATTTCCATATGCCCGTATATGCCCGTCCCGTACATTCGATATCTGGGACCTTGAAAAATTGTAGTCTGATCTCTATCATACCTCCAATGCAGTATATCTGCAAAATTTTATTCAGATATACTATTTACTTAATCACACTTTTAAACTCCGTATTGTGATATATGGGAAGTAAGAGTGCTTGTGAACCGAGTAAAATATTTGCAATCTGTAACACAAAAATTTCAAGAAAATTTTATATTATGTACCAAATTTCGTTGTAATTGCAAGCCAAATACTTGTCGATTCGATTACAGCACAGTTAGGGAAATAGTATCTGACCTTAACTCTCTCTAACCTATAAATCTACCAACACTCACTAGTCTAAAAACTATGGAATGGATTATTATATAATGGACTGTATCGTATGGATTGTTTTTATTCTTGTCTGAAGTTAACTTTAAAAATTCTAAAAATAAAATAAAATTAGGCCTCGACACTTTAAATCTCTCTTGAATTTCATGACACGGCACATTCCTCTGGTGTGCGGATTGCTTCTTTCGCGTGGGTTGGTCGGAAGGAGAGTAATCGTTTATCGGATTTAATATTATTATTAACAGCATTATATTAGTCAGTATATCAGTGAGAGGTGCGCAATACCACGACGCTGACAGAAACTGATTCCGATTCATGTACCAACCAATCCCTCCTGATAGTGAAAACTACGAATAAGTATCTAAATCAAGTAATCATTTTTAGACTTGGCAAACCTCATATTTTTTCTGGTACAGCTAAACAATAACTAGACACTTATTATATTATATTTTCTTTTATTTCAATCCTATTATCTTCTAAAACATTCATTATTAACATTTCAAAGATTCTACTCTTCTTATTTATTTAGATAATTCAAATAAATGGCAATGTCTCTAATATCAAATAACTAAATCAAATAAACAAAGCCATCTGAATACATTAAATTAAATTGCTACAATGCTTTAATTTACTGCATATAATACTCAATTAAATAAAGTAAATCCATTGCTCACTTTCAGCAACTGTTGTCGTTGTCAATTATTTTACGAACAGAATCGTCGACCGACAAATTTGCTTGGCAGGCAACATGCTTTTATCGAGTACTGGAATGTTAGCAACTTTCCATGGCCTGCTTTTTGATATAAAGGGTTTTTCAATAGCGTAGCTACAAAAGTAGACCTGTAGATTTTTTGACATTACGGTTTGGTGCGATTTATGAGCCGGAGGTGTCATTGGGCCGTACTTCTTCCGTGATCATCAAGACCGCTCAATGATAACCAACAATTTTTGGCCCGAATGGGTTGATATGGACTTGGAGAATATGTGGTTCCAACTGGACGGCGGCACAAGCCACACAGCAAATGTCACTATCGATTTATTGAAAACCAAATGTGGTGAACGTGTTATCTCACGAAATGGCTCAGTCAATTGGCCGCATAGGTCGTACGATTTGACGCCGTCAAGTGTATGGTCTATGCCAACAAGCCAGCGACGATTGATGAACTTCGTACATCGAACGTGGAATTCCAGCAGTATCGGACGATTTATGCTTAAAAACAGTCGAAAATTGTACATTCACAGGAATTAAGAATTTCATTTATATCCCAAACCCTTTTTGTTTCATTGTTATTATTATGTTAAAAAAATATTTATAGCGCTCTTATTGAAAAACACTTTACAATAAAACTGGTTAACTTCAAAAGTGCCATAGTCCCTGTAGATCTCTAATCGAATAAGATTGATCAGATTGAAATTCTTTTGAATTAATACAAATTTCGATACAATTTCATATCTCCAGGAACTTTTTATTGACTTCAATCGACCTTCGTCTGAGCGTTCATTTTGGTTTTCTTTTTGAGATTTCTTTATTGAAATCTTTTAATACTATATATCTACTATTCTCTATGATTTACGATGCCATCATCTGTATTTTTTTACTTTATCATCGTTAATAGTGATGGATGGACATAAGTCGAGTTTTATTCGATCTCTTCACTCTCACAATTCGCATACTAAAATGATCCTTCATAAAATATTAAGCTAGAATTCTAGGCATTATAAATTTAAATTTTTATGTTATAATTATAATGGCACACAGCTCCTAAGTCAATCTTACAATAAATATCAAAGACATTTATCATTTCACCAACAGTGCAGCGCACTGTACTCCTCGCTGGACTCAACAACTGCAACCATTACTCGGCTACACATAACCTGTATGTAGGATTTGATTTATGTTATGTTGTTGTAATTGTAAATGGCTCTTTCGCACATTTGTTGTGCGCTCGGCTTATTTAGAATGAATTAATGAATCCAGAGCTCATTACAAATACTTTACACCACATACACGGAGTGGCATGTCTATAAATAACTATTAGCTTGGTGTACACTTCTTTCATACGAGCTCATTCATGCACCATGTTCAGAGTGAATAAATTCCGGACATTGTTTCACCTTGTATTTTATAAAGTTGCAAATATGTAGGTATCTTTTTTATTACAGACAGTCGTATTGATCGTACTGTAATTTATTTTTGTTTTTGCCTTTCCTAATATTGTCTTTATTAAAATGCCAGAATGTTTAATTGCTCTACAGCTACTATGCGTGCATAAATAATTCATCGGAGGCGAATGCACGCACCTTATACAATTGTATTTCTATTTAATCCATTAATGTACTCTGTTTCATTACATTGTTTAGTATAGACACCATACACCGATCTTTTTAGTTTGTTTGTCATGCAATGTCCATGGTAAGTAATATCCAGACATGGAGTGCATTTCTGACTTTGAAGACATTTCTTTAATTTAATTTTAATCTTACTGTAATCAAGAATTTGAAATAAAATCAACTCATTCAATTTTTACCATAAAACTTGAAGTCTTGCAATAAAGATGTTTTCTATATTCAATTCGGTCGTTGAAGAAAATCACTGAGATAATTTTTAACATGGAACAATTATAAGGTGGTACTCGAAAAATTATAAATGTTATAGGTCATAATAAGATTTACCGTTTGTCTTTCGAAAAAATATAAGACAATTATTAGACTCTTTGTGTATGAAAATCTTTGCACTTTGACATATAATATTTAAATTCGGATATACAATTTCTGTATTTTATGTATGTGATTGGCGTTGCAACCGTTTAGCCGGTTATAGCCGAATGGACGATAGTGCTCCACCTCTCTCTCTCCTTCGCAGTTCGGCGCCAGTTGGAGATCCCAAGTGTAACCAGGTCGCTCTCCACCTGGTTCCTCCAACGGAGTGGAGGCCTTCCCCTTCCTCGGCTTCCTCCGGCGGGTACTGCATCGAACACTTTCAGGGCTGGAGTGTTTTCGTCCATTCGGATAACATGACCTAGCCAGCGTAGCCGCTGTCTTTTTATTCGCTGAACTATGTCATTGTCGTCGTATAACTCGTACAGCTCATCGTTCCATCGTCTGCGGTATTCGCCGTTGCCAATGTTCTGAGGTCCATAAATCTTGCGCAAAATTTTCCTCTCGAAAACTGAAAGTGTCGTCTCTTCTGATGTTGACATCGTCCAAGCTTCTGCACCGTAAAGCAGGACGGGAATGATAAGTGACTTGTAGAGCTTGATTTTGGTTCGTCGAGAGAGGACTTTACAGTTCAATTGCTTACTGAGTCCAAAGTAGCACCTGTTGGCAAGAGTTATTCTGCGCTGGATTTCGAGGCTGACATTGTTCGTGTTGTTGATGCTGGTTCCCAGGTATACGAAATTATCTACGACCTCGAAGTTATGACTGTCAACAGTGACGTGGGAGCCAAGACGCGAATGCGCCGACTGTTTGCTTGATGACAGGAGATATTTCGTCTTGTCCTCATTCACCTCCAGACTCATTCGCTTCGCCTCCTTATCCATGCGGGAAAAAGCAGAACAAAGGGCGCGGTTGTTGCTTCCGATGATATCAATATCATCGGCGTACGCCAGGAGCTGTACACTCTTGTAGAAGATTGTACCTCCTCTATTTAGCTCTGCAGCTCTTATAATTTTTTCCAGCATCAATTTCTGTATTACCACTTAAAATTCACCATTGAAAGAGATGAAGGTTTGGCCTTTAATTAAAAGTGATGAATTGAAGCATATGAGTTCCTTGAAATTTAATTTCTAAACGCTATTGCCAATTTAAGAGTTCGAGTTATGGAGATCTTCTGTTTCTGTTTCCGGGAGGTCCGTGGCCGCTGTCGTACAGTGATGGAGACTAGATTTGAACACGATTCCTATTCTGACTAACAAAATCTGTTTTTTAATATTATTCTCCCCTCAGTTGCTTAAAACTTTGGGTCGGATAACAGGAATCCGAACCATAAACGCCTAAGCTGGTCTCAAGGTCACATATATGTATATCAACAATGGTTGCTAATAATTTTTACTAAGAATGCTCCATTAGATCCCAAATAAAGTTGATAAAATTTTATGCAAATTGCTTTTTATTCACCATATTCTTCGGATCTGTCTCCAATCGATTATTTTCTCTACACAGATCTAAAGAAAATGCTTTCTGAAAACGAATTAAGCGACTAGAATCGACAAGAATGTGGTTTATGTTGAAGAAAATATGACTTTGACTACAAAAATTATATAGAATAATTCGATGAACGGTTTATTATTCAATAATCGGTTTATCATTCTCGATAGGAACTATAATTAACAAGTAAGGAAAGGCTAAATTCGGGTGCAACCGAACATTTTATACTCTCGCAATTAATGCTATATTTTTATTAAGATAACACACAATTTCACCCATATATTCGGTATAAAGTCCAATAGAAAAACGAAAATCATCATATATAAAATATGAGGGTTGAGGTAATTCATCAATCGATTAAACTCATTTTCATCACCAGCATACATTATATCTAAGATTATATGCTCATTTAATTTGGCTAAGGTATTTCAAATATTACACGATTTATAAGCTATTAAGCTCATCGTATTTTTGAAAATCCTATAATTAGCTATATGAGAGCTAGGGGAAGTTATGTCCTGATTTTAACCATTTCAGATACAAAGACACACTATTAGAAGAAAAAGATTTCCTCCGAATTAAGATATCTGAGAGATTTACCGATATTTTCGGTGAAAAATTTCCATAAGGCATTGAGTTCCTCATATTCCATATCCGGGGCATTGAAAAGTTATAGTCCGATTTCAACAATTTTTTCACAAATGAAGCCAGAGTTGATATACACTATTTGTGTAAACTTTTATTTCGCTATCTTCATTGGTTTCTTATGTATATATTATAAAGTGAAAGAATCAGATGAAATTCAAAATTGAGTTATGTGGGAAGTTGTCATAGTTGTGAACCGCTTTCATCCATTTTCCACACGTGTCATCAGGGTGTCAAGAAAATATTATACACCGAATTTCATTGAAATCTGTCGAGTAGTTCCTGAGATATGGTTTTTGACCCATAAGTGGGCGATGTCACGCCCTTTTTCCATTTTGTAAAATGATCTGAGTACAGCTTCTTTCTGCAATTTCTTCTGTAAAATTTAATGTTTCTGACATTTTTCGTTAGTGAGTTAACGCACTTTTAGTAATTTTCAACCTAACCTTTGTATGGGTGGTGGGCGTGGTTATTATTCGATTTCTTTAATTTTTGGACTGTATTAAGAAGTGGCTAAAAAAACGACTGCCGAAAGTTTGGTTTACATAGCTCTATTGGTTTCCGAGATATGTACAAAAAACCAATTTGTGGGCGGGCCACGCCCACAGTGGTCCGATTTTGCTCATTTTCGAAAGCAACCATCCTATGCCAAGAAATAAGTGTTCCAAGATTCATCAAGATATCTTAATTTTTACTCAAGTTACAGCTTGCACAGACGGACGGACAGACAGACATTCGGATTTGAACTCAGTACAACATAGCCTACAGCCTACATGTATTGAATTAGATTCTTTTGTTTTTTTCATTTTCTATGTGATGTACATCGATTGAAGGGAAAAGAGTAACGAACCAATATCCTTCAACCCAGCAGCAATGTAGAAACTACGTGCAAATACACTATGTAGACTCTGGTGCCCATATGTATTGTTATTATTATTATAATTTTTTTTATTTACTGCACATTTCATTATTCTTACGCATTTGCAACAACTTTGTCAACCTAAATCAACTCATTCATAAATAAATCATTTGGCAATAAAATCCGCTTACAAATCAGCAATAAATATCTACGCGATATCAATAATAAAAGCAAATTAAGAATTCCGCTCGAATATTACACACATATGACGTTAGTAAGTGATCAAAGCAACAAAAAAAATTAAACACAACAAAACAAATTTTTGCCCGAAAACTGTCTGTTAAGCTTTGTCTGCTGATCCGCCGGCAATTTTATACCCGCCACACCACCAAAGCCAAGCCAGCAAGCAAGGCAACCTAGAGGCCAGTAAATAGTTTTTTTGTTATTAATGCTGTGCGGCATGCGAAATTCATAGGCTCGGCACGTTTTTCCCCACCGTCTAGAAAATCTATAAAAAACAAAGAAATTAAGAATGCTAACAAGCGATAACATCTGTGGCTGCAGCTTTGCGCTGGCCGTCCTTAAAAGCTGCCTTAATGCGTAGACACTTGAGTATAAGCAATTCCTTCGACTGCCAATTTACACTAGATTTTGCACAGTTCAAATTTGTTGGTGGCAACACATCAGACAACAGAGATTTGCACTTTGCGCTTTTTTAGGACGCCACCGTTGAGTGCGTCCATTCGCTTTTGGTTAGTGGCGTCAATCAGATGCCGAGAAATTAATGCACGAGCAACAAAGCTTGTGCCCATTTTCGGTGGAGCTATCGCAAATGATCTAACGACAACAAATTGGCGCGATAACTGATATTTAATGTTTTGATTTACTTGGAAGTTGAAAATATTCATGTTCCGTACATATATGGCAGTTGGCCGTTAGTGTTGGGATGTTGATAACGGCGTGAAATGTTGTGATTCATGGGAATTCGTAGTGAGACCTACCGTCTAAATTAGGCATAAAATACATATGTTTTTGCGCTATTCACATAAACAATGATTGTAATTAAAATTTTGGCTCCATCCAATCCAAAAAATAGTATTGGATCAAAATGGAGAATATATAATTTCAATATACTTATGTATATAAGAATATAGAATTGCAATAAAAAAAGGAAATTACTTAGTGAACGACCTAATAACACAGTTGGAATGATCCGATTTATATCAAATATTCATCAACTTATCGGACGCTACCACAATGCATGTACTCAGTTCAGTTAGCTAAATTAGGTGTGGCATGCAGCTGAATACTCCAAAGACCACCACGATAGCACAACAATATTATTTTTATTTTTGTCAGTTATGTTTTTAGTGCGAAATTTTGTCAGTTTAACTTTATATGTCTACACTTCATTATGCAATATTTTTATGGAGTCATTTGGATTTCAATGTAAATGAATTTTGGTACTGATAGCAAATTTATTATAATACAAGAAGAAAAATGTGACCATATAAAATGGGTAGGGCGGTTATAGCTGAATGTTTGTTAAATCCCAATGGAGGTCCAAAGCCCAGGAGTTTTTCAATTCTAGTGCAGCTTTCCGAATGAGAATCGGATTGACTCACACCCGATGGCCCTTGTCGAAGTACAAACTGCAAGCGAAGACTAGCTGATCGCTCACGAATAAAATCTTTGACAGGGATCTCAGCTTAAGCTTTTTAAAAAGGTTATTACTAAAGACAGAGTAAAGAGCAAAGTACAACATGGCCTAGCCAGCGTAGCCGCTGTCTTTTTATTCGCTGAACTATGTCAATGTCGTCGTATAAATTGTACAGCTCATCGTTCCATCGTCTGAGGTATTCGCCGTTGCCAATGTTTAGAGGACCATAAATCTTGCGCAAAACCTTTCTCTCGAAAACCCCAAGAGTCGTCTCATCGGATGTTGCCATCGTCCAGGCTTCAGCGCCATACATCAGTACGGGAATAATGAGCGACTTATAGAATTTGATTTTGGTTCGTCGAGAGAGGACTTTACTTTTCAATTGCCTACTCAGTCCAAAGTAGCACCTGTTGGCAAGAGTGATTCTGCGTTGGATTTCAAGGCTGACATTGTTGGTGTTGTTAATGCTGGTTCCCAGATAAACGAAATTATCTACAACTTCAAAGTTATGACTGTCAACAGTGACGTGGGAGCCAAGACGCGAGTGCGCTGACTGTTTGTTTGATGACAGGAGATATTTCGTCTTGTCCTCATTCACCACCAGACCCATACGCTTCGCTTCTTTATCTAGTCTGGAAAACGCAGAACAAACGGCGCGGTTGTTGCTCCGATGATATCAATATCATTGGCATACGCCAGGATCTGTACACTATTGTAGACACTCTGTAGACGACATTGACATAGTTCAGCGAATAAAAAGACAGCGGCTACGCTGGCTAGGTCATGTTGTCCGAATGGACGAAAACACTCCAGCTCTTAAAGTGTTCGATGCAGTAACCACCGGAGGAAGCCGAGGAAGGGGAAGGTCCGTTGGAGGGACCAGGTGGAGAGCGACCTGGTTACACTTGGAATGTCCAACTGGCGCCGAACTGCGAAGGAAAGAGAGGAGTGGCGCGCTCTCATCGATTCGGCTATAACCGGCTAAACGGTTCAACGCCCATCACATACATACATACCAAAAACACTATTTGAGCTTTCATAACATTTATTTCCAATGTAAGAATATTGTTGTTAATCAAAAAATATCCATCCAATAATGGAACCTTCTTCTCTTCTAGAAACTTTGTCATTATCCACACAGCTGTGAAATATATTCGGGCGGACTTGATCGGAGAGCTATGAAATATTGCTTTTTATGGAGAATGGAGAAAAAATGTTTCTTTAAAATTCTTCAAATCCTCTCTCTTTTGACTTTTATCACTATTATTTCTACTGAACGTAATTTTTCTATGAATTTCAGAGCCATGACGTTAATGGAGTTATTGGTAATGGTTTTAAGAAAAATGCACTTGTATAAAGCTTCAAGTTGAAAACAGCCAGAAATGATGTGGGTATTATTATGCAAGCACAATTTACTATCAGATCCACTCACCTTAGTAATTTATCTAAGCTAGAAATCGCGGAGTCAGCCTTTACACGTTTTTGGGAGTTCTGTGATATGCCATATTCAATCATGTATATCATGAAAAGTATAATTTTGTGCAAAATTTGATACAAAATCTAACGGTTCAAAGAAGTCTATCTCAATTCAGCCTTACATAGCTTTTGGTATAACTCAGAGTGATTTTACACACAGCTATTCAAAGAAGTACCGGCAGGAAATTATCGAATCCCTATATCATGGATAGTGAAATCTTATAATCATAGTGAATTGATGACTGGTATTTACATCTTCAACTTAGCTGAGCTCAAAATATTTGAAAATTAATCCAAATAAAACCCCTGCTTGAGATTTCCTTCAGACGACGCTGTTTAAGTGCAAATGTACATACCAAAGCATCCATCATTAGTGGCAGCCGGTTGGAAGCAAACGTGATAAAATGTGATTGACAGCAGCCTTTTGTGATACGATTTACCTGCAACAACAACTTATTTGTGTACATACATACTCGTATGCCTGTCTACTGGTAACAAGCAGGAACGTACATTTGAATGCAATTAAAATTAACCACACCGATTTTTTCTGCTCGTGTGCCGACAGCTATCGTCGATGAGTAACGAATGGCTAGAAAAATGCCTTTTAACACTTTTACTTAACTACATTCAGCTTACTAGTGTTACTTGTATTTTATTTTTAATGGCTTTATGCATTTGCGCACGATCGGTTGGAAATGGATATGTTGCAAATTCAATGTTAGCGGTTGGTTGTTGCTGGTTCAGCGGTTACTTTTAGCTTTTGGCACACCTTTGCATGCAAAAATGTATTTGTATTTATGCATGAATATTTACTATTGTGTTTTTTTATTATTATTAATTTCTTGTTCTGTGGGATCAGCTCATTTGCTTGCGGCATTCGATCGGTTTGTGTGGCGCGTGGAGCTGTCATTTGCAAATTATCGTGTGTTTTGCGGCTTTAAGCTCATGTTTCGTGTAATTTATGTTACAATTGTGTCTACAACATTTAAAACACTCTGACAATGCGATTGTCAAGTTACATGAAAATACTATATAATTAAGTGCTAAACTGTGTTTAATGAAAATAAATTCGATTACGCTATGACACCTTGGTTAGACTCATTAGGTTAGTGACTGCCGATAGAGCTTTCGGCGCGTAATCATGGTTTATTTGAATGAATTGGCGACCTAAATGGCGAGATTTTATGCTAAGAACAAGCCTGGAATTCAATGACATCATTCCATAGACTGTTCAAAGGATTTCAATAGTTGAAAACTCTCAGTGTAAATAGACTTTCAGAATAAAATTAATGTTTTTCAGTGAACATAACTTAAAGGGTTACATGGATTTCGTGGGTTTAAAAAATCGATTTTTTGTTTTTCTGGCTTATTAATATCTACATCTCTAGAATATTATCCTAAATTTTCAAGTCGATCCGAATAATAGTTTCGGGGAAACAGCCTTTGGAAGGTGTGGGCTCAAAGTCAAGTTCTATTGTTACTCAAAACTTTAAACTCGTTTTTCTCGGAACCGTGTTTTCAAAGTCGGTTGTCTCGAAAACCACTCAACCGATTTTGATGAAATTTGGCACAGGTGTTCGAGATACAGTAAATTGAACGAAGGATTTTTTTTTTTTTTGCAATTACAACTATAAAAAAAAAACAAAATGTCATGCAAATTTGACCGAATTTCTTATTTTTTTGGAAAAATGTCTTCAAAATTCCAAATTTTATTTTGTTTGTTTGTGTTTCCTTTGTTCAAGCACGAGTTTATGGTCTTACCTAAAACACTTTTTTTGGTTTTTCATTTCGGATCATCCTGTCAGGATTTATGCTGAAAAAAGGTGCGTCCGCGTTACCTTTTTTCCGAAAGGTCACCGGAAAGGACGTCACAATGGAGGAGTTTTAATTATTGTTTTTTGAAAATTTCTGAAATTATTCTTTAAATATGTATCTATAAGACAGAAAAAAGTTTGAATTAAATGTAACTTCTTAAATATCTTCACGTATGACAACTGTATTGCATTATTGACAAATTAAAGACTATTAATCCCTGGTCTCCTTCAATACATCAAACAAGCTACTAGTCTTTTCTGTTTCTAAGTTCAATGCGAATTTCTGCTTGCTTCATAAAGATTAGAAGGGTAAACTCGAATGTCGTCGTATAAGTTTAACACTGTTATGGTTGCCGGACTCATGCTCAAAAACTTGATTTCCCACAAAATATATTCATATATTATAGAAAATATTATTTTGATAGCAAGCAATTTAAATATACATGATCTACCAATCTCAGGATCAAATCAGGATTTTGAAGAGCGTATAAAATAAAATAGTAAAATTTGGTAAAAATGGATTTGGTTTTTTTGTTTGAATATCTGCACCCGTTTACGCCAATTTTCGAAGACACGGTGCATCGGCTATAGCACGAGCATTGCTGGTTGATTGATGTAAACATAACTCCCGAGAAAATAATCTCGAGGCGTTAAATTGTATGATCTTGGCGACCATTTGACCGGTTCTCGAAATTAACGAGTCGCCAAATTTTGCATGCAATGTGTCCATATTTAGACTTAAAATATGATACAACGTACCGTCTTGTTGGAAATATTGATCGCCCGCGTCGATTTCATCAAAATCATTTCGAAAGAAATAAGACCCAAAGTTGCCGTCCTCCCACGATCCGCACCAAACAGTCAATTTTTGGGGATGCAATAGCGTTTCCTGAACCAAACGAATTTTACTCTACGCAATAGCACTCAATTTTTTTGTTATCGAAGCCATTATGCCAGAAATGGGTCTCATCTGAGAAGATTATTTTTCGATGAAACGTGACATGATAAAATGGCCAAGCTTACTTAAACACTGACTAAATTTGACACAACAGCTACGAGCTGTCAAAATCACGTTATCCCTATTGGTAGACACTGTACATTAATATCTGATTAAAAGACCTTTGATACATCCCAGCTACCCAATTTCTCTTAGATTAGAGTATTGGGAGCCGGAAGGTATCTCTACTTATATACATACCTCATACAAATAATTATATGTGCATTTCTGCTTTTGTTTATATTTCTTATTCACTGTTATTTTTTGAATTTCGGTAAATATGGAATAAAATGCTGATATGTTGCCTTTACTATGCAACGAAAATTCTGTCATACTTTTCTCGTTCGTTGTACCGTTACATTAAGAATGCATAGTAAATATGTATATGTGCGAAATCAGTTTAACTGATCTATCTTGCTGATAGAGTCCCGGCAAAATCTTTTTGCGTGAAAATTTGTTTGTAAAACTTTTGTCGGTGTATTAATTTAATAAATTATTTAAGAGTTGAGCATATTCATTTAACTTTAAGCCTAAAATGCTTCGTGGTACTAGCCAAGGAATAATCATAGAAATGCATAAAAGCGGTTCCAAAATGCGTCTAGACCAAAGCAACATCGAAAATGTATATCAAAAATTCTTAAAAACCCCCTAATTATGGTACAGTGAGACGCATCGGACGGAATACAATATTGATGATCGATGATTCGACGACTTGCAGTTGCGGACTTGATAAGCAGCAATCAAATAAGGTCCTAGTTAAGACTGGAAATCACAATAAATATAATTTTTCCAATTATACTTAAATACAATACAATACATACATACAATATTTATGGCATATAACTGGACATATCAGCAGGATAACGCTTCAATTCACACTTTAACGAGCGGAAAATTCCCGATTTGGAAGAATTGGCCAATATTTACATAACTATTCTACAGTCATTAGTTAATTCTATGATTAAGCGTCCTAATTTAGTTTTGAAATATAAGGACAATGCTACTGACTATTAAAATAAACATTTCTTTCAGTTATACTCAAATGTATTGGATTTACTGGTAAAAATAGTAAAATGCACTTAAATTCTGTTTTATAGTTTAAAAAATTTTAAATTGTTTTTTTATTTTTATATCGTATAGATCAACAATAACAATTTTGTAATCTTTTATTTTTTTTTACAAAAAGTTCATGCACATATAATTCTCTGTATGAGGTACATATTTTTATGTAAATATGTATATTCAAAAATGTTTGAAAATTGGTTGTTTAATATCTTACATACATACTTAATCTCAACCATTTGTTGTTAAGCCACATTAGACTTTGTTCAATATCGTAAAAAAATAATATAGCAATTACATCACAAAATAAAAATATGATAATATGTATATAATTAAATTAATCCATATTTTAACTTATCTAATGTTTCTTTCTAAGACAATGAAAACTGCTGACAGGCGAATGAGTATGCCATAAATAAGTTTAAAAAATTTCTTAAGCTTTGATTTATTAACACATTTAAGCAACTCGAATTTCAGTGAATTTTTGTTATTATTGTATTTTGTTTTTTTTTACCACGGGTATTAAAAAAAAACTTGCACTGAGCACAGCTTGGAAATAAAAAATAAATAAAGGTAAAGAAATTACAGAAAAAATGCCCGACTTATCGATGATCGAACGGTTTCGTGCGCTTGCGCGTAACCTAAATTGCATATCTATGTATGTACATATGTAATTGTGTATATGCATACACACATTCTGTGTATAACTGTGCAACTGTGCAAACGAGCACCTTGGCAGTGCCGACAGCAAAAGCTATAACTTATCGAATTGTTTACTTTTTTCAGCAGTCATTTTGCACACACAGACAAAGTTTTCATATACGTATGTATGTATGTAATTGACATTGCCCTTTATCGCTCACGGTGCACAGGTGAAAAATGAAATAAAGTTAATGAAACAGTAGCTTCGCGTATGTAATTACGCAAACCGCATATCAGTAACGCAGGTACAGCTGTAGTTGTTGTTGTACACAAATACATACATATTAACAACATCATCAGCACTTCATTTAGCGTTGTAATATGTCGGTGGAAAAGTTAAAAAATAACCAATTGAAGTGAAGTGAAGAAAACAATAATAATAACGCTAATAATACCTCATTGTGCTGGCAGGCATACGTAAATGGTTGGGATGTATCCACAGTGGTTGAAATAAATAAACGGAGATGCTTGTATTTTTTTGAAAATTTTGCTTTTAGATAGACCCTAATAGATAATTTCCCTAATAGATAATGTCATCTATTAATTTGCAGCATCTAAGGAAACCTTTCTTGCCTTCGAAAAAAAATATATTTCCAAGGAAGGTTGCGGCATGAGTGAGCTGTCCCTTCCATTATATTTATGTTCAGCTCAATCAATTAAGAAAAACCTTGAAAGCAGAAGACATTACCCAAATAACTTTTAGAGATTGTGCCGAGTTGGCAGTGCTTGGTGGGAAAAATCTTCAGAACTTCGTTCCAATTGAGTTCCCGACTGTCATTGCAACGATCATTCAAATCAAGAGGATCAAACTATTTGCTATATCGTGAACTCGGCAAGCCTTGTTTTTGATTTGAATTTTAATGAACCTCAATTGCGAATCCTACTGCTGTCTCTTAGGTACAGTCTCTGCAGTTGCGTAGATCTACCCCTTGACCTAACCTAATTAACAAAGTTGGCTGGAAGAAGGAGAGGTTGTAACATCACAGCACATCGACAGTCTAGTCTATCTTTCGCTGAACTAAGGGTGTATTGATTGTAAAACATTAAATGTCTGGATCCATATAAAGGAGTTTTTGACACCACAGTGGACCGGTGTTTCAGACCTTTCATAATTTTTAAAGCCCCGAAACGTAACCTAAACTAATCATTATATAAAAATTTAATTATTGAGAAGAAGTATTTAATCCCCTTTGACAAGGTTGGAAGGTTAATAAAAGACCTTAGATGAGGTTAGCGAAAGACGTTTGTACAACATTTCTCTGTAAAAACATTATTAATTTAATGATTGCCCGTTCTACTCATTTTTCGTAATTTTATACAGACAACAGTTGTGTTTCAACGTTCTGATCCTACGTGAATCGATTTTAATTGTAAGATAATATATAAAAATTTAAAATTGCTTCGGCTCAAAGTTAACCTCATGGACTAATTTCTGCTCGAGCTTCTTTATTGGACCGATTATTTAAAACTGTGATTCAAAGCACGCCAAAGATGTAAAAATGTACTGAGATTCTCACATTGCACCCTTTATTCTAGGATGATACCCGATAAGAAAAAAATTGATAAATGATGAGGTCGGTATATTAAAGTGAGCCACTGTATTGGACGATTAGTAAAAACGTCAAAAAGCATCAGATCACAGTCAATTAAAAAATCCCATAAAACCAGCCTTTTATGAGGGGCACAATTGTGTACAAAAAGCTGCTCAAAAACATGCAACTGAATATATCTATGAACCTGCTCATATACATACACACATACATACAAATAAATGTGTAAACACTTTCTGTGTACTAAAATACTTAAAGTATATAACTTTGAATACCAGTGCAAACATACAAACATTCGCATGTTCTGTGCTGCTGCCAACACACGTTTGGTTCAACAAGCATTTGCATACGTAAACACACTTAATTATGCTAAATCCGCCTAAGTATTTACATATGCAGGCATATTTGACCAACCCAGTTTAGGTTAATTGATACCAAAAGCATAAAGTACAAATTGATAATTAAAGACATTTAAATGTGACATTTTGTTCATTAATTGTTGTTGTAAAATTTGACAGGCAATGAAATGTGACGCAATTGTGGTGGTCAGAAAAATGCTATCTATATTTTGTAATTACTGTTACGACTCAACAAATTGTTTAAAATATTTCAAAATTTTTTTTTCTAGATTTCTAACGAAACTCTACATTGTTCTAGACTTATCGAAATTTGAATTTTTTCGCAGTGTTTTGGACTGTTGTCTTCAGTTAACCAAACAAGACACCGGTCTTCAATAAATGAGTATAGAACATTTAAAAGTATTTTTAAATTGAATAATTATTCGGCTAAATCAGCGAATCTTGAAAATATCTCCTCAATGAGGATAAAGGACATAATTTCAGTCGCTCGACTCCAAGTTTTTAATAACGAACCCCCCTGGAAAGAAAACGAGACCATAAAGAGAGGAGTCAATATTTACCTTAAAGGAAATATGTGTTGAAAAAAGCTGTTAAACAAGTAATGAAGGGCTAAGTTCGGGAGTAACCGAACACTCTATACTCTCACAATTTATTTATGTAGTTTTATTGAGAACACAAAATTCGGACCATATATGTAATTGGTATAAAGTCCATAAATAAAGAAAATCATTATATATACTATATAGAAGATGGATTCCTGGACCGGTTTCAACTAATTTTGCCACCAAGCTATATTATATCCAAGATTATACGCTCGCTTATTTTTGCTAAGATATCTCACATATCAACCGATATATACGGTATAAAATCCACCGGAAGTTTGAAAACTCTTATGAGGTATATGGGAGCCATAGGAATTTTGACCTAATTTTGACAAATTTTCGGCACGGAGGTCCACTATTATAAGAACACACTTTCTTTGAATTTCTTCAGAATATTTGACAATTAGCAAATATTTAAGGTCCTCATGTTCGATATATGGGGCCTTGAAAAGTTCTAATCGGCGTTTTTTAGACGGATGATGTGAACGAACCAAATGGATTTCAAAAATGTGAAATAAGAAAAGTTGGCGTGGTTGTTAACAGATTTCGCACATTTTCAATTTGTAGTATTGGGATGCCAAGAAAATGTCATGAACCGAATTTCGTTGAAATTTGTTGGATAACTTTTTTTCGGTTTCGTCTTATTGAAAAAAATTTAAGGAGTGTTCACCAAGAAATTTCAAGAAATGGCAACTCTAGCTACAAATGTTTTCAATAGATCATGAAAATTAAAAATAAAGTTATAAGAGGTCATACCGCCTGTTAAATGTGATTAGTGCGGTTACATTCTGCTACACTCCGGTATATTATCGAAGTGGAGCACGCACAGCGGTCGATCTTAATTCAATTGTCGCGGACTTTAATTAAGCCTGTTCTACGACAATGTCTTATTGATGCACACACACACACACATTCACTTAAATAGAAAAGTGCCCGCACTTGTGCTAAACGCGGGCATAAATAAACTTTCAGACAACAACAATGAGGGTGCCGTTAGTTTCAACCGATCACCCATAGTCTGTTGTCAGTCTACATAATATGGTTGTGTTAGTATTTTTTTAGTCAAGTGCAGTGTTTATTTTTAAAACAGTTGTGTTCTGCAGTCTCTGTGGCAAGCCATGCAGGCGTACGGCACGCTAATTCAATCATTCAACATTACCGCAAAAAGTCATATAGACTTGCCTTACAGAGTTAGCTGGAGTATGCTTGCGCTTGTTACGCACTTCCCACACTCCCATATTTAGTTCAGTTCGCATGCAATGTACCCTGGTACGCAGCCGGTCTGTGGAGATCAGCACCGAATAAGTACAAGAAGTACGGCATGGTGTCTTTTGGACCCCTGCTTAGCGGCATGCCCGCTGTCTGTCGGCTTGTGTGTCAACTGCGAATGGTGGGAGGTGGCTCGGTGTCATTCATGCGCTAGAAGACAACAAAAACAGACTCTTGTACACATGCGAAAGAAGTCGTGAGTTCTGCAGAAATTTAGTAACATATGTACAACTTTAATATATATGAAACTATGTTTTTGTAATAGACTGGTCGTACTAGATTATCATACTTTTGAGATTCTTGTTTCTTTAAAGTTATAACTAAAGAGATGTTTCAGTTTCAGTCTTGAGAACGTTGGGCAGTGGAGGAAGAAATGACTTGATCTTTCCAGCTGGTCGTCCTCCATCCAGCTTTTGCGTCCAATAGAATTCCTAACCTCATCGCATGTACATATGCCAATTTCACAGTGTTCAGTGAGTATGTTCATTATTGCGGCTACCTTTTTAATTGCGGTGAACCTTTTTAAGAGCAAATAGCTCCGCTGACCTCTTACATTTCAATCTGAGCCATAAGGATCTCGCAATCGAGCAGGTTCTGGTTGTTAACCAGCATTTATCTATCTTCTGAAAGGTCCATTTATCCAGCGCTGAAACGCGAGAGAACAATGGAGCGTACCCAGCCAGCTCGTACCCAGCCTTATATAATAGGAAAACGGGTGTCCTTTCTTGCGAGCTCATTCATCTCTCTTTTTCCCTCCTATTCCGCTGTTACCCGGTTCCCAAACAAGTCTGATAGTGAAATGACTTCTATAATGATCTTAGGCACTCCTGAACTAGCTTTGAGCACACATTCAACGAGCGTATTCTAAGTTCTTGATAACAGTCGACCAGTCTAATGCATCAAAAGTTTTACTGACTGTAAAACTCGCTTAATATTATTTTTATTTTTTTGTTTGAAATATGTAGAGATACATATATGAAATCGTTTTCACACCGCAAAGGCGGCTAAATTACTTCGTTATTAAAATATTATGTGAATATCAATCGTGCATAAATAAATCAATTGGCATACTCAACGCACCCATGTATGCTCAGACATTTTTAGATCGTGATTAAAAGACATTATACTTATCTGTAATTACCTAATGCGTTGACGATTTAATTGATTTCACAGTTATAATGAACAAGTGAAGTCTGTTTTTTACGGCAATATTTAGCCATTCCAGCTCGTGGCGCCGTTTAAGCTAAAATAACGTTATTTGTACCATATATATATAAGTAAGGTACATATGTGGGTTTTAGCACGTCTGGAAGTAATTTCCGTGACTAAATGAATATTTACTACTTTACTATAGTATTTAGCTAAATGTTTGAAATACTCGTACATTTTGTTTTCTAATAATTTGGTTTTTGAGACAGCATTTGTGATATTTTACTGGAACGTCATCGAAATACTAATAACAATAGAGAATTTAAGATATTTCTACATTTCTAACGGTCGTCCGTTAAAAAGTAAAGTCATCACTCGACGAATAAAGACCAAAAACTACAGGTCGCTCATCATACCCGTCCTGCTCTATGGTGCAGAAGCGTGGACGATGTCGATATCTGATGAGCAGCACTAGGAGCTTTCGAGAGACAGGTATTGTGGACCTTGGAACATTGGCAACGGCGAATACCGCAGATGATGGAACTATGAGCTGTATGAGTAATTCGACGACATTGACATAGTTCAGCGAATAAAAGACAGCGGCTACTCTCTGGCTAGGTCATGTGTTCCGTACGGTCGAAAGCACTCCAGCTTTGAAGGTGTTCGATGGAGTACCCGCTGGTGGAAGTCAAAGATGAGAAATACCTCCACTCCATTGGAAAGACCTGGTGGAGAAGGACCTGGCTACACTAAATATCACCAATAGGCGCCAAACAAAATGAATGGCGCACTGTTGTCAACTCGGCTATAATCGCTTAAGCTGTGTAAATCAAGAAGAACCAACCGTTGGTAAGTCGATTCGCACTTCTCTGCTCTCTATGTCTGAGCTTAAATTTAGTATTAATTAATTGTCTAAGACAATATATTTGTTTATACCAGTTGCTTGTTCGATTCGCCAATTTTCCAAGTATTCATACTATATACTAGTTTTGGTAACAAATCGCCTTTGCCAATTACCTAGTTGAAGTTTTTTGAAGGAGTTTTATCATATATCTCGAAAATGAGATCTGATAAATACGTTTATTGGTAATATATACGAACCCATCCTATGTGTAATATTTCCTCATTCGTAAAACAGAAATCCCATTCAGGATCTCTTAGCTCCAAAGCAATGATTGGATAATATTTATGTGGTGAAAAATATGGACTGCTGTCCATGGAAACCAATATCGAAGGATGTTGAACATTATATCTGTTCGAAATTTTTTTAAAATCTATAAGACCATGTATCATGTCTCATTCTGGAGCGAACATTACACTTTATGCTTTCTGAACGTCAAGATTTCAAGTAGATGTATTATTAACCGACCACGCAGATCTGCATAATTAACTTTCCTGACTTATGTATATTTGTAAGAATATTTCAAAGCAAATTACTCGCCAGCAAACCTTGAACTATTGACACGACCTTGAACTAAATTCGTGCAGAAATCTTGGTCTTACCGCTTCATATACTCGACAAAGTAATTGAAAATACAGCAATAAGTTTTCAATTAATGCTGAACCCAATATAGACTTGATTGAAGTTGTATTCGAAAAAGAGTAAAAATAAATTGTAAAGAACCAAATGAAATAAAATTAGATAAAATGAGTTTGGGTGAGGCACAAGCTGATACCAAGACCACCATAGCTATCATAATAATCTTCACTGATATAATTTTCCAATAAAAATAAGCTTATTTACCTGCAGAAAATGAGATACCCTCAATAAATACACTTATGTATACACTAATATTGCATTCCTTCTAAAAATAGTTATCAGTTGACACAACAAAAAATCCATACATACAAATAAGACTTACCAAATAAATTCACCACCGAATTACACTGCGCGGGTCTGAAAGCACTAACTGCACACACGCACCAGCTTATTGTAGCACCACTCGTCGCTGCCACCCACAACAAACCATGCAATGGTGAAGACTAAATATAAATATTATTGTTGTTGTTGTATATTGAAGAACGCATGAGTTCATTAATTCTTTATTATTGCCGATATTTACTCGTTTAATTTATCGTTGATATGATAACTAAATTGGGCTTTTTATTGCACTGCACACATCCAAAATTTAAATAAACAAACAAACATATAGACACATTTATCTATATACATAAATACACACACACAGCTATAGGCGCGCTATCAGCCGGTGATAACCAAATGCACGATATGATTTCAATTAATATTATTATTATTATAATTAATGTTATTATTGTAAATATTGTATTAATTCATTGTGCATACAGCGGAAGGCAATGGATTTTATGTATGTACCCTTTTTTTCGATTTAATTTTATTTATAATTCTGCTGCATCGTGTTTTTTTTTTTGTTGCGTATTACGCGAGTACACCGGCGGCATTAGTCACCTTGTCGGTTAATCTGGGAGTGTACTGACTTGACACTACGGTGTATGTGCGTATGTTTGTATTTTGTACAAGTATGTTGATACAAAAAATTAAGGTAACAATCATTTTTTAATTAAAAATGCCGAGCACGTTGGTGCGATATGCACGACAATGTTATCGTGCACAGTTTTGGGCAGAAAAATTGCAACGCTGAATTTATTAAAGTCGTATATGGAGAACTATTTATGCATTTTAAATATTTTGCAGGGACTAAATAGATTAGCGAGCTTTATATGTATTGATTTCGATTTGTGTTAGAGACTATGAATTTCTAACGAAATGAAACAGTTTTTAAATATGATTTTCATGCAAGCGCAATCGACTGAACATAAACAATAAGTTACACCTTAAGGAGCCTCTATACCAGTGTGACACTTTCAAAAAATCGTTTTTATATTTTTTTTCCAAAAATCATAGCTTATTGTATAGGGTATAGTTGGAGAACTTTGTTTTTTGGTATCTTCGAAGACAGCACATAACTCCGTTATTTTTCAATATTTTTGCAAACAAAATCTTAAAAAATAGTCAAAAATATATCTTATTATGTCCAAAAAACTTCGAAACATTCGATCAGGTACTTTCTTTAAAAAAAATTGACGAAAATCGCCTAATTTTCATGAGTTACACAGGTATAGCCTTCACAAAGTTAACGTTAATAACTTGAACCAAAAAATATAATATTTCTAAGAAGCTCGTTTTTCGAACGAATAATGCGTTATACTTGTACTCGTCGAGTTTAAGGGTTTGCGAGCTGTGATTTATTTTCAATTGTCACTTTATACATATATCTAATTCGACAGGTCTCAGCTATGCTTTTATGTTTTAAAAACTACTAAAGCACCTTGGTACACATCTGGCTTAAAACTACTAAAAGTGTTTTAATTCCGTATGGGAAAACATAAAATCTGCAGTAAGATTGGTATAAAAAATGGACATGGACATGGCGCCGTTAACTTATGCGTCAAAAACCATATCTCAGGAACTACTCGACTAATCTCAAGCTCGGTTCCTAATAATCTCTTTTCATCCTAATACTACAGTTGAAAATGGTTTGAATGGTCAAATCGGTTCACAACCACATCTAATTAAAGGATCCAGATAACGAATATAAGGTCTCAGCACTTGTGACCAATTTTGTACCGAATATATAGGTCAATTTCTCAGATATTCTAAAGAAATTCGGAGGAGCTATTTTCCTGTTTACCTGTGCCCAAAATGGGCAAAATCAGGTCAATACTTTCTCTAAACCACATATACCTCATATACGATTTTTTAAATCACCGTTGGACTTTATACCGTATATATCGGTTAATATGTGAGATATCTCAGTAACTTTAAGCGAATGTAAGATCTAGGATATAATATAGCTTGGTGGCGAAAATGAGTAAAACAGGTCCAGGACCTCCATATATTATATTTAATGATTTTTCGTTATTCTAGTGGACTTTATATATATTTATAAAAGGCATAAATAATATCCTTCCAAAAACTTCACTGTTTTGCTCGTAACTGTACCTCCAAATAATGCTCAGAATATCATGTTTCTTTCCGCATATTAGTAAATCAATAAAACAGTTTAGCGACGTTGATTTTTTTATGTATGTATACATTTTCTTGACTTGAGCAAAGCCCTGAAATAGTTTGAATACATTTGTATATGTATGTCGGTTTTTGTATGTTCTCATTCATAAAACATGTACATATTCAAATCAAAATTTTATTACAGATTCTTCCGGGTTTTGTGGTGAGGGAATGACCCAAAATATTTCCCATCTTTGCTAATAACTAATCGGATCATTATAGATGAAACATTTTCATTTTTTTTTCGGTATCACTTATTCAATCGAGAGGTCTACGTCATTAATAATTTGTCTAATAATGGCTCGAATTTTTTCCAATACTCGTTCTCACCACTTATGGAACTAGTGGGAAATTCAAATCGAGGTTCGTCCTTGATTTCATATTATTGTTAATAAGGATTTAGCACTTCATTTCATTTGTAATAACAAAGTTAGATGGAACGACTTTTATTTTTTTCTGCAAAACTCTTAACCTTTCCTAAATGAATATGGGAAGTTAAAACCCAGTCAGCTCGTTCAAAAATTGCTTGTAAATATAAATGGAACTTAAAATCGTATATTATGCGAAGAAGAATCGCATAGGATGTCCTGAGATATGTAAAAATATTCGCCGACGTGGACTATTTGTTTGTTATTCATAGACGGTACTCTAACATAATCATTTGAACGAGTCATAAACGAGATTCTTTCTCTCCATGGGTAACAATTATTTGCAAATATTCTTCAAAGCGTATCGTAAACGATACAAAAGCGTAACAAATCGTCGAACAATGCTTAAAAATGCTGACAATTCATCTGTATATGATCGCGTTAAGTATGTATTCCAACACAAAAAAAAAATTATGGAAAATACTTTAGAATACACATCATCCATAGACGGTCTACAAATACAGGTCTACAGATTGACTGATATTTTCATACAATTACAGTTAGTCTGCCTTTGAACTATACCGATCAAGCTTATACACTACTGGAAAAAATTAAGGGATCAAAAAAAAATTCCAAATTTTTGGGCAAATTTCAAACGGCCGTAACTTCGAAAGAAATGGTCGTACAAGAAATTGATAAAGAGGGAATTATAGCTCCAAGTGTCTAGTTTTTGGATTAGAACTTTAAAAAATTTTAACCTCTTCGGTTTTTGAGTAATCGTAGAAAAACCAGCAACAAAAAAATTTTCAAAATTTTTTTAGTTTTTTTTTTTGGTCTACGGGCGTGGAAAAAATCTTTTTAACTTAACCACTATAAGGATCGGATACTTTGTTCATTTAGCTTTAATTTGGTTTTTTGAACACCTCGATACGTCCACTTCTCCCCGAGATATCGGTCTTCAAATGAAAAAGGATATTTTTGTCTTTGATTATCGATATCTCAGCAACCAATGATCGCACAGAAAGCTAAAGGTGGGTTTCAAGAACTTGAATGAATTCTCCTTAACGACTAGCCATTGCTTTTCCGGAAAAAAAAATTTTTCTTATTGTCACATGAATTTGAAAATGCAACAAAAAAAGGGCTTTTTGTGGTTTTTTGGAAAATCGAGCGCTAGATCGAAAATTTTGAGGAAACCACTAATGTTAAGTGTGCCTTTTACAGTTCAATATGTCCACAAAAACCCTACAAAAAAATTAAATTAATCCAGCCAGCCGTTTTTTTGTTTCACTCGATCGAATTTTTTAAAAAATTAAAGGATCACGTTTTTTGCTCTGAAAAGCTCATAATTTAAAAAAATGAGAAAAAATCGTTTTTCCTAGCTTTTTCCACATTTTTGCTCCAGAAAAAGCTTAAATTTAAAACAAACAAAATAACAAGTTAAGGAAATTCAAGAAACCATCGCCCAATCATTTTTAACGCGTTTCCGCAGCTGTATTCCTTGATTCTACTGATCTCCTTTTAATTAAATTAAAAAAAAAAGATAATACATTTCTTTTCCGGAAAAGCAATGGCTAGTCGTTAAGGAGAATTCATTCAAGTTCTTGAAACCCACCTTTAGCTTTCTGTGCGATCATTGGTTGCTGAGATATCGATAATCAAAGACAAAAATATCCTTTTTCATTTGAAGACCGATATCTCGGGGAGAAGTGGACGTATCGAGGTGTTCAAAAAACCAAATTAAAGCTAAATGAACAAAGTATCCGATCCTTATAGTGGTTAAGTTAAAAAGATTTTTTCCACGCCCGTAGACCAAAAAAAAAACTAAAAAAATTTTGAAAATTTTTTTGTTGCTGGTTTTTCTACGATTACTCAAAAACCGAAGAGGTTAAAATTTTTTAAAGTTCTAATCCAAAAACTAGACACTTGGAGCTATAATTCCCTCTTTATCAATTTCTTGTACGACCATTTCTTTCGAAGTTACGGCCGTTTGAAATTTGCCCAAAAATTTGGAATTTTTTTTTGATCCCTTAATTTTTTCCAGTAGTGTATAACGAATCATTCGCAAGGGGACACATGAGTTTGTTGTATTTACACCCACTAGAATCCATTACTTTAACTACTCACATTAAAAAAATATTTTTTTTTTGTGCGGGCGGAACATGTTTCACGGGGTATTACATATATTTTTGTTTATCTAACCGTATATAATGTAGGTGACATTGGTAATTTGCTGAATGCTAATTGCAGTCATTTCAGTCACAAACAATGGTTATGAATTAAATGAGTAATTATTGCTTTTTGGCTTTGAAATAGAAAAGTACAAAATATAACTGTTAACAATTAAACAGTAAATTAGATAAACATACATACATATCTACATATAGACACAAAATCATTGAAAACAATTATTTACAATCAAATAATTGCTTTTTGTTTCTTTCACACCTGATCTAGATTTGCGGTGTGGTTTATTTACTTTTTTTGTTGTATTCAATATACTTTGCGGCACACAACCACCACAAGTTGTACTCAACACTCACGCTAAATAAATTTTTGAACTGCGAAATGAGGTAAAGTTTATCATTAAATCGATTTTCACACGTGCTTTCAAACTTTTTTTTCAAAGATAACATATAAACAACGGTAAATATTTCTCAAATTTAACAGAACAACATTTTCAAAACTGATTTATGGCTTCTACACTTTTGCTGCGCACACTCCAACCGAACGGCCAACCGACAGCGACGCGCGTTATACGATTGTGAAACGTCCGCGCACTTTGGCTGTTCAATGAAAACTTCAGAGCGTTCGGCGGCGAGTGTTTGTTGGGGGCTTATTTCGTACTTAGCCGCCGATAGCTGGCATGGAAATGGAGACCTTAGCCAATAATGAGTTACAAACTTGCAAGTGCCGGTGAATGGAATCGTAAGTACGAGTTGCTCATAAAAGAAAGTGCTATTTTTGCCAGTGAATATATGGTATATGATAAATCGTTTGAAAACTCATAATCAGACTGAGTTTGAGAGTATTAAGTGGTTAAGTCGTGAGAATATGAGTGACTATCCTTATGTATTTATAGCCCATTCGAATGTTTCAAGAGTGACTACCGTTATAATTGCAAATCAACACAAATAACTGCATATTGGAGAAGAAAGGAGTTTAATTTATTCTCTGTTTGCTATGCAACAAAGTTCTTCCATTGATTCGATACAAGGGTTGATCTGGATTCACACCATTGAAGTGGTATAGTCGCTTGCATTCTATATCTGTATGAGATTAGACCAGTTCATTTGACTAATACCGGTTATTTGTTCGATTCGTTGCTCTCACGATATAGTGGTCATTTGGTCGCTCGAGGGTAAAAAAAACGGACAACATGATGATTCCAGTGACGACCGTATAAATGCAAGTACCAAGGGATTTAACCTCTAAATAAGTATTCAAAAGTTTTCTCTGGGATCAGAAAAAATATATGAGGTCAAGTTTCACGTGTAGATCGTCTTTCTTTTCTAAAACTGCTAACACTTACCGATCCTTAACAGGTTTAGATCGGCGAAATAACAGCCCTTGGTCGGATAAAATCTCAGTCAATTCCGGTATCGGTATCTTCATCATCCTCTTTGTAGTAAACCTGTACCGCGTTAAAACCTATGCGAGCTTGAGACGCAGTTTTCCTTAGAATAACAAGGTCTTGCTGTTTTTTTTCACTTTACTTATAGAGTCATTGAAAAGTTCATCAGCTTTTGGTTCCATATTACTCCCAACGTCTAAAGGACCAAAAATCGTTTGTTAAACTAGTACATCTATCATCTCAAGTTGTGAGTCATCGCATGTTACCTTTGTTTTCAGATCTGCGTCAAATATTCGGACATGTCTGATGAGGAACTAAAAAAGAGTATATTTTGTATGAAAATCGAGTGTGTTGATTCTTAATTACCTATTAATAGTTTGTGATAGTCGTTAGTAGCAAATCTTTATTGGATTTCAAGGCTCATATTCTTATCTTGTATTTTCGTGACTTCCAAGATAACCGAAAATGTCTACTACTTCAAAATGAGATAAAAGATTATACTCGTACCTAAGAAATTTAGTTCCGCTGCTCATCTTTCCGCTAAAATCAAATAAGAAACTAAAGCTGAAGCAGCTCGAAGCGGTTACTCCAAGGGTTGACTACGCCTACATTGAGAGTAAATTGTGATTTTCTGGACGTTTAGAAGTAGGACTATAATCGTTCATAATACCCTCGGAAAAGAAATTGTGTGTCAAGCTTGCCTTACGAAATTTCTCAAATTTTCATACGAATGTCTATATTTTTAACAAGAAATACACATATAACTATATCGAAAGTAGATTCTTTCTTTTATATGAATATTTTATGAAATTTGTATGTAAACAAACATGTGTTGGCAACGCGGCGGCAGCAGAATATCAACACTGTAATCAGCTGAGTGAAGCTGAACGAATCAAACAAACAGAACTAAACATAAACAAAAATTTTGCGCAAAATTTCAACAATTTAAATGTTATTTCGGCATTGTTGACAAAATGATATATAAAATAAAAAATAAATTAAACTGCCCTATATGTGATAATTAATCATAAGACAGTGTATGTGATGACATATTCCGATATTGTGAATTAACTGAAACTGCCTCATAATTCTAATACAATCACTAAACGCATCGATATAAGAATAAATTAAACTTAATATCAGTAAATAACAATATGCATAAAAAAATTATTTTATGTAAAATAGCGGTGGAGCTCAACAATACAGCGCAGCAGTCCAAAGAGTACACAATAACTACACTGAATAGTTTTGAATGGAATGACAAAAAGTGGAAAATGCTCTTTCCATTTCCCTCGGATATGCTCGAAAATCTGGATACACAATTGCATCATGGAATAGAAATAGAAGAGTTTAACGACAAAAATACGGAGGAAAAATTCCTAACTGTTACTTATCATAATAATAGAGCTACGCCTACATTGGAAGAACAGTATATTCTATCAAATGTTTTCAAAAATTATAAGCCGCCAATAGGATTTACAACAGACACAGCTAATTTTACAAAAGACAATGAAGCTTCTGATAGTAAGCGTAATTTGTTGCAAGAATATGTCACTACAGCGCTCTATGATGCGCTCTATCAAAAACATTATGAATCAAATAATACCTCCAAACAAAAACTGCCAATCCTACCCGATTGCTTTCGTCCAACATTATGCGATTACCAGGCGCGTACAGTAAATTGGTTATTGCAGCGCGAAATACAAGACTCGCGGTTTCCTAATTATTATACAAAACTCCAGGCACGCGATGGTGAAATAACTGTTTATAAGCATTTATTTAGTTGGCATATACAAGAGTCTGAACCAGCGCCAATTGAATTGCCACTTGGTGGTATACTTGCCGACGAAATGGGTTTAGGCAAAACGGTAGAGATGTTGGCGCTTATAGTATTAAACCAGCGCGTATTTTTACAAGAGCCATCCCGTGTGGAGCATGTATGCAGTGATGAACCGGAAGAAAAACGCAAACGTCGTTCAACTAACTTATTTTGTATTTGTAATAAGAAAACAATGTCCAAATTACGTACATGTGAACGCTGTAAATACCAGCAACATATCAATTGTGTTAATCGTTTCGATTTAGAAGGCATAGAAGAAAATCACTACTTGTGTCCTAGTTGTTGGTATACAACAACAAAAAACGCATTGCTACAAGCTGCCACCACTTTCATTGTAACACCAAATACAATTAAAACACAATGGTTAGCTGAAATAAATAGACACATTAGACCAACGCTGAAAGTTTTCGATTACAATGAATTCGCGGCAGCCAATTGGATTAGCCCACAACAGTTGGCTACTTACGATGTGGTGCTAACCGATTACGGTGTGTTGCGCCGTGAGATTTATCACACCAGTGTTTATGTGTCCGAGCGTGTGACACGAAATGAGCAACGTTCAATGCGCCGGCTATCGCCATTGCTTATGGTGGAGTGGTGGCGCGTATGCCTTGACGAAGCACAAATGGTCGAATCAAATGCTTCGAATGTGGCCGCCATGGTACGACAATTACCAGGTGAAACAACACAAAATATTTTAATTATTTTCATTTATTTAATTTTTTTTTTCGAAATTAACAGCTATAAACCGTTGGGCCGTTACTGGTACACCCATACATCGTAGCATTGATGATTTGCGCGGTTTATTGGAATTCATTGGTTTCAATGAGCCATTGACGCCAACAAGCGCTTGGACAGCTTTAATAGATGACTTTGTTATGCGTCAAAATGCTGCAAGCGAATGCGTTAAAGCCGAGCTGACACTTGTCGATGTGTTGCAACGTTGCATGTGGCGTACATGTAAATCTAAGGTCGATGCAGAACTACAAATACCACCACAAACAGAGCAAGTGCATCGCATACGCTTGAGTAATTTGGAGAAATTATTTTACACCGAACAGCATGCGTTGTGTGAGAGCAGCTTCCAACAAGTGCTGCATAAACATTTGGGTAGTGCTGAAGGCATATTAAAGATCTCGCCGAAAATAATGAAAATTGTAAGTGTGTTGGTTACAAATATAACTGTTGTTATATTGTTTTTTTTTTGACAGATTTTGCAACCGCTTTTGAAGATACGTCAATCATGCATTATACCAGTTGTAAACACGGGCAGCGGACAACATAAAGGCTCCTCAAATGTGCAGCAAAAGCAATTTCTGCATCCAAAGGATTTACACGCGCATCTCAAATCGACTAATGAGCTTGAGTGTAAGGCCGAATTGCGCACGATGGCTTCCTCGTACAATGGTAAGTATGAAGATGAAATTAAACAATTATTTTAAAAATATAAATGTATTAATAAAAAAAAAAAAAATTTAAAATAAAATTTGATCTAGGTATGGCCGCAATATATTTTATAAAAGAAAATTATGAACAGGCCATCAAACACTATGAAAGTGTGTTGCGTTTGGCGCGTGACTATAAGGATATAAATATTACGTAAGCAAATATACTTATATAATATTTTGTATTTTATAATTGTAAATTAATACAACATCTCACCATACAGTGTAGACAGTTTGCTGCAAATTCACGCATTGCACAACATACAACAAGCCTGTTACATCTCTCCCTCCAATGCCAAACAACTACCAGCCGACGTGCTGTCCAAATACGAGGAGGAATGCAATGCTTTAGAGTGGAAATATCTGGAACCCTATGCGAATACAATGATGACGTTGCGTACGACTTGTAGCACCGCTGCAGATACGCTTCAGAAATTAGAAACGAACCTCGAAGCACCACTATTAGAATTTACCAATTTGCTTGCCGATAAAATTTGCGAGCAAAAGGAAGAGTTTGCCATCGCTTTGTTGAATCGTTTTCACGATGAATTTGGCACCGCTTTTGGTGGCTGCCCCAAGTTGGATCAATTACAAAGCATATCGGGTATGTTGTACATACTGGTTATGTGGCATCAAAAAGTGGAGGCGGCGCAAAAGCATTTGAATGAGGAGTTTGAGAATTTGAAATTTTACACAATGCACGTAACGGTGCGCTCGAAAAACACACCCGCCATTTGGCGTGATATGACTAAATTTATACGCAGTGTCTACGATTGTCATCTCAGTGAAATATTAGTGAGTAAAAAAGTCTTTGCGCAAGCTGTTGTACTAAGTAAAAATATATATTTATAATTTTCCAAAATACACAGGACGATAACAAGGAACGTGAGAAAGAGAAAGCGAAGTTAAAGCCGAAGAAATCGAAGCAAAGTTTGTGCAAGCTTTGTCAAATACGCGACGCGCTCAATGATTACGAATGTCTGTTATTCAATAAGGTCGTGGATGAAGCCACTAACATGACTGAGGGTTTGGAAAATCCTTCTTTCGAAGTAGCGTTAATCAAAGGTTATTATTTTTGTCTAAAATTATGTGTAAGTGTTGTTTAATATATTTTCTATTCCTGCTTTTCACAGTATTATTCGGCTTTTTACGCACGAAAACTGCTTTCATGAGCTACTCACAACAAATAGACAAACATTGGGAAGCCATTGAATGCCGTCAACAGCTTTGTAAGAAGCTTATCAAGTATTGGATCGAAATTGAATACACAGTAAAGGCTTATGATGAATTGGATATGTGTAAAATGCGTATTTCGCTTGCAGAAAATGAAGAGGAGAAGACACATTTCAAATTGCTGGATTATGAGGTTATTAGATTTGTTTTTGTACTCTCGCAACAAATGTTGCTAAAGAGAGTATTATAGTTTTGTTCACATAACGGTTGTTTGTAACACCCAAAACTAAACGAGTTAGATATAGGGTTATATATACCAATGTGATCAGGGTGAAGAGTGGAGTTCAAATCCGAATGTCTGTCTGTCCGTCCGTCCGTCCGTCCGGAAATAAAATTTGGTATGAAGGATCGCACTATGAAGGGGCATATTTGGATGAAATTTGTTTGGGGAAGTGGACGTGGCCCCGCCCCCTACTAAGTTTATTGTATATATCTCGCAAACCAATAGAGCTATATAAACCAAACTTTCTGCAGTCGTTTTTTTTAGCCACTTCCTAATACAGTCCAAAAATGAAAGAAATCGGATCATGACCACGCCCACCTCCTATACAAAAGTTAGGTTGAAAATTACTAAAAGTGGGTTAACTCACTAACGAAAAACGTCAGAAACACTAAATTTCACAGGAATGACAGATAGAAGCTGCACTCAGATTTTTTTACAAAATGGAAAATGGGCGTGGCGTCGCCCACTTATGGGTCAAAAACCATATCTCAGGAACTACTCGACCGATTTCAATGAAACTTGGTTTGTAATAGTTTCCTTACATCCCAATAATATGTTGTGAAAACAGGCCAAATCGCTTCACAACCACGCCTACTTCCTATATACCAGAACTTTGAAGACAATCTGAATCGTTTACTTTACAATATATAAAGTAAGTACTAGTGGAGATATCGGTGCAGAACTTTGCACAAATACTATGTTAATAGTGTGGCAGCCCCATTCTAAAAATCGCCGAAATCGGACCATAGGTTGTCAAGGCCCCATATATCGAACATGAGGACCTCGGTGCTTCTAACCTAATATTATGGTTTCCAACTTTCAATGGCCTTTATACAATATATATCACGAATATGTGGGTCAAATTGTGTATTATATAATATTAATAAAGTTAAATAAATAAATTGCGAGAGTATAAAATGTTCGGTTACACCCGAACTTAGCCCTTCCTTACTTGTTTATTTTTATATTTTAAAATGTTGATGTTATGAACTCTATTATTTAATGCATTTTTTTACTCTTATTTCCTTTCTTATTTTAAAATGTTGATGTTATGAACTCTATTTTTTAATGAATTTTATTAATTTTATTTTATTTTTATATTTTAAATTTTGAGGTTATGAGTTATATTTTTAATAAACTTTAACTGTTTAACTTTATAAGATTCACTTCCTTTTTGCATATTTAAGGTCTTCGATTATATATTTTTTTAAATTTTTGAATAAAAAAAATATATATAAATATAGTTGGGAATAGACATTTCTTATCAAAATCTCATTATTACCGCAGCTGGACGACACTTTTGTAGAGCAGCAAATGAATCTTCACAATGCACAGCGACAATTTGCCATGAAACTAGCGCGTCTCAAGTACATCACACATTTGGAAGCAGATGCCGATACTGGGCCATGTCCAATTTGTCAATCTGAAGATGAAAATCGGGTAAGTTAGTTTGTAGTTTTTACAAAAAATCACTTTTCTCGTCTTGCATTTATTGATATAAATTTAAAATTTCCAGTATGCTGTATTGGAGTGTGGACACAATATTTGCCTCTTTTGTTTGCGCACCATACGTCAATATAATGCACATCAAAAGCTATGTTGCCCGATTTGCCGTAATCAGCAGAGTTCAGAGAAGTAAGACTATATATATTTATAACTATCATTAACTATATATATACATTTACCATCAATTAGAATTTATTACGTCACGCGCACGATCACAATTGATGAAGAAACAAATATACAAGTCGTCGGCGATTATTCTTCCAAAATTACCTACATCGTACGCTTGATATTACAGCTGCAACGGGCACACGCTAAAGACGTGCAGCCTTTAAAGATTTTAGTATTTTCACAATGGACAGAAATACTACATCCAATCGCTATGGCTTTAAAGCAGAATGGCATACGCCATCGACACAACTTGACTCCGCGCACCATTGACGAATTTAAGGTAGTATGTCTTTATTTATTTGCTGTCTCTATTTATTATCCGACTTCTACAATCTCCTTTAGAATCCACAATTAGGCGTCACTTGTTTGCTGATGCCGTTGCACAAAGGCTGCAATGGCTTAAACCTTATAGAGGCTACACATGTATTTCTTGTCGAACCCATACTTAATCCTGGCGAAGAAGCGCAGGCCATTGGACGTGTGCATCGTTTCGGGCAGACGAGGTAGTTGTCAAAATATAATAAAATTACAAAATGTTGCAACTTTTAATTTATTCTATGCAGATCAACTACCGTACATCGTTTTATTGTTTGTAATACGATCGAGGAAAATATATTCAATGTGGTGAATGCTGGTAAACAAACTCAAGCGAATTGGGAATTCAAGCAAATGTCAGTGGAGAGCTTGCGGAATCTCTTTCATTTAGAAAATGACGTTAGCGAGGAGTATGTACCTAACGTAACGGAACCAATTGATGTTACGTAGTTATAAGGAGAACATTCCGAAACAATATCGGTTCGCATATAAAACATCGAAAATTCGAATTTCGAAAATACTGTAGAATTTTGATTCGTATACCGTTACTGGTTTCGTAAATATTTGTTAATACGAATTTGACGTACAAAAATTTGCTTGGAGTATGTGAGAACACAGCTTATTAACTATACGAATTATAGGATGTACAAAATCCAAGTGCGGAAAACCCCAAAAAAGCTGAAGAAGCTCGCTGTAAGCCTGGCACTAAATTATTTTTATTTACTGTATACTACAGTTATTCAGTATTTCTTTGTATAATATGTATCCATCGAGTATACATTATTTTTACTACCAATAAAATTCATAATAAAATATATTTATATACTTATATATAAAACTTTGAAGTAGTAGATAGCTTCGTATATCTGGGAATCAGCATCAACAACACGAACAATGTCAACCTGGAAATCCAGCGCAGAATCAGTCTTGCCAACAGGTGCTACTTTGGACTGAGTAGGCAATTGAACAGTAAAGTTATATATAAAACTTTGAAGTAGTAGATAGTTTCGTATATCTGGGAACCAGCATCAACAACACGAACAATGTCAACCTCGAAATCCAGCGCAGAATCAGTCTTGCCAACAGGTGCTACTTTGGACTGAGTAGGCAATTGAACAGTAAAGTCCTCTCTCGACGAACCAAAATCAAACTCTACAAGTCGCTTATTATTCCCGTTCTGCTTAATGGTGCAGATTCGGCTATAACCGGCTAAACGGTTGCAACGCCAATCACATACATACATATACGTAGATATGATTCCTAAGATTATTAAAGAAAATATTAAAAAACCACAGAAGTGAGAGTTTGCTGGTGTTTAAAAGCAAGGGTAAATATGCAAGTTTTTGATTTCGTTTTCGAAAAATATGTTTTGATATATATGTATCCTTTAGGTGACCAAAGTTCGAACTTCGAAAAAAAATATATATATCGAAAAATACTGGACACCTATAGTATCTGTTCCTGTAATTAGGATTTTGGAGGCTAACTTTGAAAATCTGAAAATGCAATTTTTTTTTAATTATGTCGAATCACCCGGAAAAAACGATTTTACCGTATGGTGCAATTATAATTTAAAAATATATAACTCGTCATGTATCTGTTAGCAAAATCTGTAACGAGTAATGAATTATTTTCTAAGTAACCATGCACCCATTATGAAATCAACCCAAGTAATACCCCTGACAGACGGCGCGCTAATTCGGAATAACTGCTTTAATTCGGGTTAATTCGAGAGTTATCTCAGTTAACCCGGTTTACTAACTCCCATTTAATCCTCAAAATTTTAGAGAGTTAGAGGGAGTTCGTGGCATTTTCGTTGGCAACATTGTTAAACATGGCCGCTTTTTATCTATTGTGAATGAAAATATGCAATACTGACAGCTGTTTTTCAATTAAATGTAAACAAAAACATACGCATGCTAATTTTTTCTAAAATGGAAGTTTTAATAATAACGTATTTATGTATATTTTTTTAATAATTAGTGATTTTGTACTAGTTGTGCGGCTAACAACCGCAAAATTTCCTTTCTATCCAATTTTATCTCACCAAAATGGAAATATTATTGCCAATCAGCTGTTATGGGAGTTTATAACTCGCTTTTCTGCCGTCTGTCACCCCCAAAATTGGAACTGATTAAAAGCGCAGTTAATTCGAGTTAACTCTGCCGTCTGTCTAGCGTATAAGCCAACACAAATGAAACTCACCACACACTGTGATACTTGTATTTGCAAGCTTCGTAATTTGCGTGACGATTCTCGAATGCAAAGAACCGTGAAAAACTAATTCGATTTAATTTCTCAATGAAAATTTGTGCAAAAATGTTGTGAATTTAGCAAAACCGATACAGTTGCTTTGAAAAACGCATGAATTGTATGCATTAATTAAGTGAATATTAGTTCTGGAAACGTATATATAATTTTGGCGCAAACGTAGCGCTTTGTGATGCTCCACTGAAGTACATATTGCAGCAAAAATTACACACAAGCAAACAAATAATAAAATGGCATTGACCATAGTGAAATATCGTAAACCTGGGGCGGGTGAGACTAGCACAGCGGCTGCACCAACTCCAGCAATACTGATTAAAAGTAAATTGCAGTCGCAACAGCAACAACAAATTGCAAAGGTAAATTTGTTGATTTCCAATCAGAAAATGCAGAATAGAATGTGCATATACATATATTAGCGGGTGCTAGCAAACGTATTTTGGTATGTGGAAGTGATTACGCATTCGACATTAGTTACTTTTTGTGTGTTTTCTATTTCTGTAAGCGGCTAAAAAAAGATTTCGAGATTTTGCATATTTGTGAAAAAAATTGCTATTTTTAAAAAGATAAACCAGCGAAGCCCTTAGTAGAATTCGCTGCATTCGGTTTGAAACTTTGCTATCTCAAAATTATTTTTCTGCCAGGGTTAACTAGTTACTTTTACATTAGTTTTTTTATTTAAGAAAAAAAAATTATTTATTTAGTTTTCGGTTAATTGCTTTGTTGTTTTAAATAATTTTATAAACCACAGACTTAATGGACTATAAATATCATAATTTAGATATGATTGAGCACAACTAATATCGACAGTTATAAGAAATTCTGTGGTTTCAAAGAAGTCATATTAAAGTATTCATTTATTTTTTTATCTATAGTATATTCCGATCTTTAGAAACCATTATTTCACCTAAACAATAAGATTTCCTTGTTTGGTAGCAACAATAAATGCAATTTTTTAATTTAAAACTTAGTCTAATATTAAATATGAAGCTTTTTAGAATTACGAGTCATTTTATTCATCTTACGCACATATGAATCTTGAAATGTTAATGGTATTACAGCAAAATTCATTAATTTCCCTCTTACAATTTACTTAAACTAAAATATTTTGGTGTATCATTATTTCTTTTGACGGATTTTTTTTTTTGGCGCATGATATTTTTTAAATTTTTAGTTCAATTGTATTTTAAGAGAAATGTGGCAGCACTGACTCATATCTCCACGTTGTGCTATACTTTTTTCTTTTTCTATTAGAAAGAGACAGAGAGAGTGCTAATTTAAGCATTAAATTTAATTCACAAAATTTTTGGACAACGCGCTGCATTTTCATTTCTTCAGGTTTGTGGTGATTTTCAAGTGTTTGTGATAAAATTATTCGTCAAATAATTTCACAATATATAGGTGACAATATTAAATCATATTTTTGTTATTGTTGAAAGTGTACATATGTGCGGTAGCAACTAAAGAATTATTTAGAAATCTGTAACATGTTGTAGCCGCGCTTTTGTCAGTGGCAAGGCCACAGCAGCAAAAATGTGGAAATGTTTGTGAAAACAGATAACATATAATATATAAATCGTCTATACATGATAAAATAAAATTAGATATAAATTCCGTAGCTAATTTGTTTTATTTCTTTAAATAGAAACCTATAATAAAATTGGGAACTGGTACAAATTTAATCATAAATAAAATACCTGCTACAATAAAGCCTGCCGTGATGAAGCGCAGCAGCTCCTCAATAATTGGTATGTATGCTAGCTAATATTTATAAATACTTACTAATTTGTTCTTTTAATTAATTACAGAACCTGCTTTTAAATCAACCAAATATTCACTGCAAACAATTGCCAGTGCTGGTACACCGCTAACGAGTTTTCAATGGCAACAGACCATAGGCGGTCCGGGTGGTACAACCATTACCACAACTCCAACCAAAAAGCAACAGATTGGCGCTACGATCAGCTCACTACCGCCCAGCACAATTATACAAGCAAGCGGTATTGGTACGGCTAACAGCACAAATGGTGGAATTGGTACAACGATTACGCCAACGGGAAATGCAACCACATTCAATGCCGTCACCACACAAGGCAATACAGTACAAGTGCGACGTCCAACAATTGTTATAAAACGTGAATTACCTAAGCGTACCATACGCAGTGTAACGCTTGAGTTGATCGAAAAGAATCCCTATGTGCATTTGGGTGTTTTCGAAAATCGTTTGCCGCTGATAAAGAATCTGCTTTGTAACACTGCTAATGTAACCGTGCTCGACTGTTATTTGACTTTAAAGAAGTTGCGTCAGAATGAAGAATTCTCGCTACTAGCGGAATACTTTGAGTTGAGTGAAGCCGAAGTGCAGCAGATATTTGCGCGCACTGTTGTTAAATTGTCGCGTTTTATGCGTCTTTTGGTGCGTTGGCCTGAGAGCAAACGGTATTATGATCGTCATAAAAATTTGCCTTTTGCCTTCCGTTCGAGTTTGTCACATGTACAGTCGTTGATTGAATGCGTCGAGACAGATATGCAACGTCAAATGCAAAATGATTGTAACAATTACAAATTCATTTTCAGCATTACACCAAATGGTGAGTTCATTAAATATTATTAAAAACATCAGTAATTTAGACGACATTTCGTTTTTTACAACAGGCATTATTTCGTATATTTCGGAAGCTTTTGTTGGTCATCATGACGATATAACGGTCTTCAATGCATCTAACTTTCAAGATGTAATACCAAAATACCTTTCCTTGGTCGCCGATCCTGGCAAAGCAGTACGTCGCAAGCGAAAACCTAAACATGCCTCAATCAGCAATTCATTGCCATCAAGCGGCAATGCCGAAACTGATTCCACCACCGATTCGGCAGATGAATCTGCGGACGATATTGAAGTGGACGATAGTGAAGACAGTCAAACGCTTAGCCGTTATGCGGCATCACGTGTAGCCGCCGAATTGGCTTCCCACCAAACAATGAACATTGTAAATAGCGAATTGACATCGCGCAAAGTAAAAGACTTCAGCATTCCGACTATGCGTGTGCGTGAACCGGTCTGTCGACAACAAATACGCCATATGATCTACACACTGCGTGAATTTAAACTATTACAACCGTATGCCATACAGGAGCCAATCATTTTCCAATATCTCAATGAGATATTAACCGTAGCATCGGCGCTCACAAATATGCAGCGGTAGAAGTGTGGTGGCTCAGACATATTTACGCGTAATTGGCATGTAGTTAGGATAAAGCAAATGAAAAGGAAAGTAGGAAAGAAAGACGCAGATTACAAGCGTGTGCAGTTGTAAGTTTGCTGTGACACGCTTCTGAATTTACGCTTAAACAATTAACGAGTAGTTTGTCGACTAGCATGCTTTGTTGGCTAAGGGAATTTCGGCGGCGTGTGCAAGTTGTAGTGTGCGCTTCACAAAACAAAAACAAAATATTCCATTTGCCTTGCATCCGTGCAACTCAGCGACAATACCAACTACTCAATTCAACTAAGTAATAAAACAAACGGTTGTTTATGGGTACTTAGTTTTAAGATTTCTAGTTTATAAATATTTTAATTTGGCAACGAAAGTTTGCTATCTCATGTATAATGGAATTTATTTTTGCAAGCAAATTGAAGAAAATAGCAAAATAAATAAATTTCAGTCGCGCACAATGGCATGGTACAGCAGCACTTTCGTATTTATCAAAGCACCAACCAAAATGAGCAATAGCAACGGCGGTAGAAAATATATTACATACATATGTATAACAACAAATTATATATATAAAATATTAATTAAACTTAGTAAGCAAGTGTAAACACGAAGTACGTCAAAATTCAATATGTGTGCAATACTTACTACTGCTTTATTGCTTTAGGTGCGCACCGGCATATCAGCACGTTTTTTGCATTGTTAGTGATAGAAAAAAAAATAGATTTTGTATTAAGAAATTCTCACGCATGCTGAGAAAATTGTATATATAAAAAATGTAAGCATCATTTGCATATTATAAACTTATCAAATTTGTATATAACTTATACATACATTGATTAATAATAATTTCCGAAGTTCGCCGTTTTTTTAACTTTGAATAAACTTAAAAAAAATTGAAATGCTGATGGTGTGCTATAACGTCAGTATCGGACACATATTGAGTTTTTTCCCCCAAATGAGCGTGTGATCCGCACATTGTAATCATTGTCTAATTTTTCCGAAACTAAAAAATAAATTGATTAAAAAATCTTTAAAAAAAGTATTATTATTAAATATTTCGAGTAGTTCAAATACTGCTTTTATTCATGTTTATTTTTGTATATATTGTGTTGAACTAAAATTATTAATTTTATTATTAAAATTTTATTTTTTTAATTAATTTTTTTCTTTATTAATTTAATTTATTTTTTTATTAATTTATTATTTTTATTAATTTAATTGTTTTGTTAATTTAATTTTTTTTACTAATTTAATTAATTAATTTATTTTTTTTCATTTATTAAAAAAAAATTCGGCCCTATTAGAATAAAAATTCGGCCCTATTCCCGTTGTCGTTGTCGTTTTAATAGTCGTTTCTAAGTCGTCGTCGTTCTTATCGTCGTTTCGTTCCTAAATCGGTATTCTTGAAGTATATCGTAACGCCTAAGAAAAGTTATCGAAATTTGTCTACATATTTTATATAGTATACTTTAAGGAGCTCTTTTCCCATATAAAAATTTCTTTCTTATCTAACGAGAGACATTTTTAAAGCAGTCCTTAATGGATTTTATGCTATTCTCTATTGACTCTAAACAACGTTATCACTGTAATTATTGTACTTACGTACAACAATGTTAGTCTTCCATCTTTATTTGATTTTTTAAAAGAATTTGTGGTGACATCTGCGTCCTCCAATCTTTCTTCTAAAATATGTTATACTTCCATCGTCTCATGCTCCTTGCTTCTGGCTAATCCGACTACTCTACCGAACACAACCAAAGGAGACATGGGTATCTGTTTATTAACTCCTCGTCTTGTTGGAGTACTATTTTTTTCTTCGTTTTGAATTTTTAGACCTTTCATATCTTAAATATACTCTTAGATATAAAAATGCAATTTTATTAATGCCAACAATTTCCGACGCGAGAAAGCGGTGGAATGGATTTAGTTTCTTTTTTTTGAGAAAAAAAATATCCCACCCAAGAAATCGAAATTTAAAGGATTTATCCCTTTTCTAAAGTCCTTGGCATATGCAGGATATTTTTCCATTTCAGAAATTAAAATTTCAAACTGTTTCCGATTTGGAATTTTCATCTTCACTTCAAATATTCCTTCAAACAACCGCGTCGTTTCTATGACGCTCACAATTATAGCAACGACAAAAAACGACTGTTTCTATGTCGTTTCTATAGTCGTTGCAAATTGGGGAATCTCAATTTATTTTCGATAAATGTCGTTAACGCCAACAGGAATGCCAAACAGGCGTTCTTAAGTCGTTTTAAAACGATAACGACAACGGGAATAGGGGCGATTAATTTAATTTATTTTTTTATTAATCGCCCCTATTCCCGTTGTCGTTATCGTTTTAAAACGACTTAAGAACGCCTATTTGGCATTCCTGTTGGCGTTAACGACATTTATCGAAAAAAAATTGAGATTCCCCAATTTGAAACGACTATAGAAACGACATAGAAACAGTCGTTTTTTTTCGTTTCTATAATTGTGAGCGACATAGAAACGACGAGGTTGTTTGAAAGAATATTTAAAGTGAAGATGAAAATTCCAAATCGGAAATAGTTTGAAATTTTAATTTCTGAAATGGAAAAATATCCTGCATATGCCAAGGACTTTAGAAAAGGGATAAATCCTTTAAATTTCGATTTTTTCTCCTTTGGCTGGACCATTAGTTAGAGTAGTTGGATTAGCCAGAAGCAAGGAGCATGAGACGCTGGAAGTATAACATATTTTAGAAGAAAGTTTGAAGGACGCAGATGTCACCACTACTTCTTTTAAAAAGTCAAATGAAGATGGAAGACTAACATTGTTGTACGGAAGTACAATATTTACAGTGATAACGTTGTTTAGAGTCAATATAGAATAGCAGAAAATCCATTAAGGACTGCTTTAAAAATGTGTCTCGTTGCATAAGAAAGAAATTTTTATATGGGAATAGAGCTCCTTAAAGTATACTATATAAAATATGTAGACAAATTTCGATAACTTTTCTTAGGCGTTACGATATACTTCAAGAATACCAATTTAGGAACGAAACGACGATAAGAACGACAACGACTTAGAAACGACTATTAAAACGACAACGACAACGGGAATAGGGCCGAATTTAGTTTATTTTATTATTAATTTAATTAATTTTTTTATTAATTTAATTTAATTTATTTTTATTAATTTAATATAATTTTTTTATTATTTTGTTTAAATTTTTTACATTATTGTTATAATATTATTAGTTAATTTATGATTTATGATGATTTAATTTTATTATTAATTAAATTTTTTACTGATTTAATTTGATTTTATTATTAATTTATTTTAATTATTTTTTATTTATTTAATTTAATTTTTTGTATTAAAATTTAATTTAATTTTTTTTATTAAAAATTAATTCATTTTTTTATTAATTTAATTGAATTGAAATATAATAATAATTTTAATTATTTTATTTATTTTAATTTTATTTAATCTACACGTATTTCTATTAATATTTTTTTTTTCATTTATTATTTTTTATTAATTTAATTTATTTTTTTATTAATTTAATTTATTTTTATTAATTTAATTAATTTTTTATTAATTTAATTTGTTTTATTAATTTAATTTAATTTATTTTTATTAATTTAATATAATTTTTTTATTATTTTATTTAAATTTTTTACATTATTGTTATAATATTATTAGTTAATTTATGATTTATGATGATTTAATTTTTTTATTAATTAAATTTTTTTACTGATTTAATTTGATTTTTTTATTAATTTATTTTAATTATTTTTTGTTTATTTAATTTAATTTTTTGTATTAAAATTTAATATATTTTTTTTTATTAAAATTTAATTAAATTTTTTTTATTAAAAATTAATTCATTTTTTTATTAATTTAATTGAATTGAAATATAATAATAATTTTAATTATTTTATTCATTTATTTTAATTTTATTACTTTATTACTTTAATCTAATTTGTATGATTATAATTATTAATTATATTATTGTTACTGTTATTATTTTTTCTTTTTTATCTAAACTTCCTTTTATACCACAACACAATAATCCTCCTTCACTTTACTGCATTTTCAGCTAACCTGCCATAACCCACTATAACAATAATAAAAACAACAACAACATCATAAAAATTCACCTCATTATGCGAAAGTTTTTGCTACTCACCACCACTTAATGCTAATTTGCCCAACAGTAAAGTTATGACTTAATAAGCAACTTGCAACAGAGAGAAGTTTGATGTGCTGTACGTTTTATGTTAGTTGTTGTCGACTTTAATTTCTCACTTTTACCATTAAGTAGTTAACATGGCTTTGTAGTCGTTAGTTGTTTATGCAATTTTGTATAATCGTGTAATTATTATTGAATTTACAAAGTTTAAGTTGCGCTGAATTGGGGTTTCTTTTAATTCAGCGCATATTCATTTACAACAATGATACTGTACAACAATTCAGCTCCTCTTTTCCAACTTTGTATGAATTCAGCGATTTAGGAACTAATTCAGCGGCTGTATTATGAAATCTATTAACAATTCAGCTATAAAACGGCAAATTCAGCGCTTAAGAAATGACAAAAATTTTACTCAGCTCAATATCAAGCCTATAATATTTATTATTTCTAACTTATATAGTGAGCTGAATACTATTTTGCTTCATTGAAAATTGAATTTAGCTTGAAAAAATTATAATTCAGCTGCGAAAAATTAAAAACATATGTACCTTTAAACTGTATACAGTCAATTTAATTCAGCTTATCAAAATTGCAATTCAGCTGCAGTAAATTGAACGAATTTGTAAAAAACACTAAGTAAAAAATTGTAATTTAGCTTAAAAAAACTTCAATTCAGCTGGGTTAAATTCAATTCAGCTTAATAAAGTTTTAAATCAGCAACATTCTATTAATGGCATTTATACCAGTAAACTGCATTATATATAAAATTCAATTCATCCTAAAAAATTAAATTCACCTGGTTTCAATTCAATTCAATTCAGCTCATCAAAACTGCAATTAAGCTGCATAAAATTGAAGGCATTTGTATCAGAAATCTGCATTCATTAAGAAAATTGAATTCAGCTTAATAAAACAGCAATTCAGTTGAGTTAAATTCAATTCAGCTTCTTAAAATTGTAATTTAGCAGCATAAGATTAAAAGCATTTACAGAAGTGAACTGCATTCATTAATCAAATTATAATTCTGCTTAAAACATCTAATTCAGCTGCGTTAAATCCAATTCAGCTTAATAAAATTTTAATTCAGCGGCATTAGATTAAAAGCATTTACACAAGTAAACTGCATTTATTAATAAAATTCCAATTCAGGTTAATAAAATTGCAATTTAACTTAAAAAATCCAATTCAGCTGCGTTAAATCCTATTCAGCTTAATAAAATTTCAATTCAGCGGCATAAGATTAAAAGCATTTACGCCAGTAAACTGCATTCATTAATCAAATTCTAATTCTGCTTAAAACATCCAATCCAGCTGCGTTAAATCCAATTCAGCGGCATTAGATTAAAAGCATTTACACAAGTAAACTGCATTTATTGGTAAATTCCAATTCAGGTTAATAAAATTCCAATTTAGCTTAAAAAATCCAATTCAGCTGCGTTAAATCCTATTCAGCTTAATAAAATTTTAATCCAGCGGCATTAGATTAAAAGCATTTACACAAGTAAACTGCATTTATTAATAAAATTCCAATTCAGGTTAATAAAATTGCAATTTAGCTTAAAAAATCCAATTCAGCTGCGTTAAATCCTATTCGGCTTAATAAAATTTCAATTCAGCGGCATAAGATTAAAAGCATTTACGTTAGTAAACTGCATTCATTAAGCACATTTTATTCAGATTAATAAATTTCCAATTCAGCCGCATTAAATGCAATTCAGCAATTAAAATTTTAATTAGTGCGTGCAATTTAATACTTCCATACTTCGCATTTTTAATAGACACTCTAATCTAATGCACTTCATAACGTTTTCTTATCCGATTACAATCTATGCCATAATTACTCTGGTTTTTCTATGCCCTCATTTGCTTCACTTGCGTAATTACTGCAATACTGCAATTTTACGCAAGTATTTATCTCCAATAAGTATTGTTTTTGTTCTACTATTATCTAAACAAGTGCTTCGGCCCCAACTGTTGGTCATCATTAGGCGCCAGCCGGTGTTTTGCATTACCTTACACGCACACACCCATATGCTCCCCTAAGATAAGTTCATTTGTCTGTTTGTATGTACATATTTGCTTTTTTTTTGCATGCGTTTAGGTAAATATGCGGTCCGTTTGCAAATAGCCAGCGAGCGAGTATCTGTGGAAAACTTTTCGAAACTAATTAAAACGATAAGAAGTTGAGCGAAAAAATAAATTGTGTAAAAAGGGAATCGTTTACTGCTTCCTTGGTCAGCGCTAAAAGTTGGGAATCTTTTTTTGTATATAATTTTTCTATGCTGAGAGTCCTTAACGATGTATATATACGTATATATATCACCGAGTTGTTGACCGAATATGAGAGTTCTAAATAGCTTGGAATGAAGTTATTAGAAACTTAAGGTGGAAAATTGTTAATTTAAATGATTATGGTTTTCAACTATAGCGAAGTGTATCTCAGGGTAGTAAAGAGGTTCTTGATATCTGTGCTAATATACATATGTATGATCGAAGTGTTTCTTTCTGTTCTCACATAAGTAGATATGGTACAGATATTTCACCATTCTTGTTGGTTAAAGGGATACAGTCCTGAATATGGAGATCAAGAAGGATGACACGAGTATCCTCATCGGTGATCACATCTTTGCTAAGATCATTGCTGACTCTAAGATTGGCTGTTCGTTCAACGTTGTTTATTTGGCTATACTGGAGTCGACAGTGAAAATAGAATGAAAACCCTAAACCTGGTAAATGTAGAGAACTTTATAAACGTCGCAGTGATTCGATCTGAAGCAATAGCTTCCGTCATTCAGAAGAAAAGCTTAGTCTATAAACCAATGAATGGGAATAAATTCGAGGGAAACTCAAGATGCAAAGCTGTATGGCTTGTAATACAGGCTAATGACAAAACGCAATGAGTCTGCTACATAAGTTTGAATATAGAAATTGTCCTTGGAGTTCCCAAGTAAAGCGAGTACCAAGATCTCCCCATGACAATCAAGCCTATGTAGCCGGAATATACTCGAATTTTTATCCAACAAAAATTATTTGCCGCTACTACGACAATAACTGAATCCGGACAACTACATAGAGATTTTAAAGAAAGTCTGAAGACAGACATCGTCTTCAAAATACACGGAACTGGTACCAAGTTCTGTAGTTAGTATTTAAGTAGTCAGCAGCAATTAACGGAAATATCTAGAATGAAGTAAGATTGTGAAACTTTTGCCAGAATTGAAACTGTCCAACTTCCACAGTAATACTAAACAGAGCCGTTCACTTATTTCCGGCATGACTCTACAAACCAATGCATTTTTCTTTCAAAAGCTCCCCAAAAAAGTAACCGTACGTAATTGCGCTTAATATAAAATAACTGGTACCTGAGTTCAACTCCTCCACTGAACTTCAGTTATTGACCTATGTATGTCGACGATATCGACATAGTCGGCCGTAACAACTGAGCCGTGTGTGCAGTATCCTCAAGCCTGGAAAAGGAAGCGAAGTACATCAGTCTCTTCGTGGTTCAGGACAAGAAGAAAAACCTCCTGTCATCAATCAATGGATCCCTGCGATTAAAAGACCACGCCTCTGTTGACAGTTATAACTTTGTCCAACTCGAATCCATAGTAAAAATCAACAATGACGTTAGTCACAAAAACAATTGGAGAGTCACTCTTTTCAACAGGTGCTATCACGGAAAAGAAGAGCCCTCTCACAAATAAAAACGACCTAAACTCAAGTGGAAGGATCAAATGAATGTAAACCTGTCGAAACTTAAAATCTCCAACTGAAATGCCGATGCGACTGGTGAATACTTATTGAAGCAGCCAAAACCGAAACCCGATTGTAGTGCCAACTTGATGTTGATGAGTTCAACTCTTCCTTCAGCTCGACATGCAGATACTATATTGTAAAATTTAAATATGAAAAATCTTGTTAATTGCTTTTCATTAAAAAATTCTGCACTCATTCGCTTTATGAATTTCATGTATGGCATTTGATATTTATAATCCAGTTTGGACGCAAGCTTTGGCTATCTTCATGTGCATCTGTCGCCAAACACACGTATTGTATGTACTCGTCCCTACACACTCTTACATTCATAAGCGATTTCGGCGTCGTATAGACCGGAATTCCGCGTGTACACTTATTGTTCTTCGCACTTCATCTTCGGTTGTTGTTGTTCAGGTTGCCACTCCATTCTGTAGAGTTGAAGGACATGCAGTTTCATTGCTTTGCACTGGTTATAGTGAGAGATATTGAGCCATGTGACTGTTGGTAGCATACATATGTACATATATGTATGTATATGCTATATATTATATCTATAGGCATGTACAAATAAATAAATATATGTATTCGGTTAAGTCCCCATTGTAACTGTTTATCGCGTAGGTAATTTCCGTGCGAATGATTTTGAATGTATGTATATAACTGAGGTGGGAGTTGAATATCAAAATACGAAGGCATTCGAATAAATACTACTTTAAATAAACATAATTTACACGGGTCCAACTTGGATCCTGGTCACGGCGGAATCGGTAGAAACTGCAGAGCGGACCAGCTTGCAATGGAGGGTACCCTCGCAACATTGATGTCGGAGTGGAAGCTCGTTGACCACTTGCGCTAGAGCGCTGGATACACTGACTTCACGTGAGGTAGCCAATCACTGGACAACAACTAGCACTTGTACCGTTGCGAGGTCTTTCTGGCGCGCGGGGTACCGTAAACGGTCCTTCAAACTGAAAGTTCATCTCGCCGCAGTCATTGTTGTGTTCAATTGGTACGCATGTGGTGAGAATAGGGATCAAGCCAGACGCAAGTTGCCGGTTGAGGGAAGGCGAAGAGGAATAAACCAAACACTTCCTCCTTCAATGTCCAGTAATGTCCGACTTAAGAACTTTGTAATAGAATCCAAGCGCTTGGTCCATTCTTGATGGTTCCTGTATTCGGGAGGAGTATTTGGGTGTCACAAAGCACAGTCGATGCTACTAAGGGAGATTCTTTGCAGTTGCGGAGATCTACACCTTGATCTAACCTAACCTTTATGCAATTAGGCGTCGCTTATCCCATAATGCCCAAAATGTAGATCACACCTTGTGAAGCCCAGGAAAATTGCTTTCCGGACGGTAGGAATGATTTTTTCCAAACAGGGTGCCGAAGGACGTGAAGTCCACTGTTTCGTCACGAATAATCAGCGGTCTTTCAATACAAGATCGGAGATCGGGGGAGATGGGAAGAGTTACAGCAACCAGTACGCAAGCGCTCTTTGACACGCCCGCTTCCACATCAAAAACAAAGTACAAGTCTGATTCGGCTGAAATTTTGACATTAGCTGTCTACGAAAAATACCGACTTTTCATATAATAATCGAACCGCCCTCGTACATTTACACATCGGAGTATGCATATGTGCATCCATGTACCATTTTTTCCATGCAACAATACGACGAAGCAAGCAAAATGAGAGCTTTGTTGGTCCATCACAATGGAATAAAATGTCGAAATTCGTCAATGTCCAGATGATTGGGTGGCCGAAGTGTGTGCTGACTCAGTGACTATGCTGACAGTGACTATGATTGCTGCTTTGATGAATTTATTGATAAAAAGTTTTTTTTTTGTTTTCTAATAAAACAAATGGACGATTCGGAGTTTAAAAACTCTCCTTCTGAAAGATTTTATTTGCATAAAAACAACTAACTGATCGCATGATTATAGAACATTTTGCTGATAATGATTTTTACAAAGCTGAGATGTACTTAATGGTAATAAAATTAGAAGCACTTTAAAGCTATGTTGTACACAAAAGGTTTGTTAAGAGAGTAAAACTGGAGTGCCTATTGTAACGTTAGATTTTTAAGAGGTTTTGGAACACTATAAGACGATTCGCAGAGTTCAAATATTATAACCGACCGAAGGGCTTAAGATATGCTGACAATATCCCCGATGATTTACTTGCGGAAGAATCAAATAAAAAACCTTTTCGGGGACACTCTTTCATCAATACCTAACCAAGAACCCTTAATATTATGTAAAAAATTTCATTGACTCAAAACACTGTCCGCTGTGTTTGCTGAAGCATTGTTTCAATCAAGTTGACCATTAAGAGCGCCGATTACGAGGGTGTTTACATTCATATCCCTTTGAATTTGACAACACGGCTGGTAGAGTCCATCGTTCAACATATTTGTAAGTAAGCAGCACGTATGTAGAGACCTTGTAGAGATATTTTACATAAACTGTTATAAACTCCTAACCAGTATGCTTTCAAAAATGTGTGGCGATTCGAACAACTACTGTTATAACATAATCAAATGGAGCTATTGGTTCCATCACTTTGTTACACTCTCTCTTTCTTTTTTCTCTCTGCCTCTCTCTCTATCTATATATAACATACTCTGTTTGCTACTGATTTTCGTAAAATGTAAGAATTCCCTACAGGATATTTTCTTCCAAATGCATTTATATGTATACAATGTATGTATTTAAGCGTATATATTGTAGTCGTATACGACGTCATTCGTGCGGATTAATACCGATTACAAAATAACACTTTACTTTACCTCAAATATTCGACTTGTCGGGTAGAAATTCATCATCATCCGTTAATGCAACTGAAGACAGTTAATTGAATTAAAGCTCAGACTGCTGAGAGTATGAAGTGCGTTGATGGAAATGTTCCTGCATTCAGAGATAAGATGAATATGGCAGAGAAAGAAATAATAACGTAGACAGATTTTGTATTTATTCCGACTGCAACATAGATTTTCGAATGTATTGCTAGAGACTAGTCGGACAGCAGATTGCCGAAATGCTTGAGTATGAAGAGCTTGAAAAGCTGGCCGACAGCTGGCTGGGTAATGCTCGAAATCTTAAAGAAGGTTTCAAGACCGGAGCATGCTCATGTAGGAACCAAGGTATTCTGGTCACTGACGTTCTAGTCATACTAGGTTTATAAATGGAACACTTATCAAACTTGCTGAATAGCAGTGAGAGTGTGATACCAGGAGATGGCGAATCAGATTCCTAAATGGATGACGATGGAACAGATGTTCCATCGCCCGACTGTAGAGAACTACGAATAGCTTGAATCGGCTTGAAGAACAACAAATCGGCGGGGCCGATGGTTTGCAGGCCGAGCTATTCAAACGTTGCGGCACAGAATTGATAAGTTGCATGCACCAGCTTCTTTGCTTCAATTATAAAAATACAAGGTCCTATCGAGCGTACTGAGTGAAATACTAAAGCATACCGTCAACGAACTGATTTGACCTAATCAGTGTGACTTTACTAAATGAAACACATGACCCCTTTGTAGATTTTAAATCTGTTTTCGAGCTGACTTTATGCCGCTAACATAAAAAACGAGGAAGGTCCTCTCCGAGACGTTCGAGCCCACTACGTGTGACGATGTCGATATCTGATGACGATGTACCACTACTTGGAGTTTTCGAGAGAAAGGTTTTGAGGAAAATTTATGGTCCTTTGAACATTGGCAAAGTCAAATACCGCAGACGATGGAACGATGAGCTGTACGAGTTATACAGCGACATTGACATAGTTCAGCGAATAAAAAGACGGCGGGTACGCTGGTTAGGTCATGTTGTCCGAATGGATGAAATGGAGTGTTTTGAAAGCGTTCTTTGCAATACCCGATCTCGTATCTCTTTTATTGATCAGACTTGGTGAGTACCTTTAAAGAGCTTTAATTGAAAGCGGTTTTGTGGGTATTGTTGATCCACCGCGGTAGTACAAACGCAAACAAGCATCCATTCCGAGCGCCAAACAGCTTAATTGAAGTTGACTCAACGCTACTTGAATCGTAAAACAATGAAATTCGTTTCTAAGTTCATATCCCGGGCAACTTAAAGTGCTACTTGTTCGAGCTCCAACCTGGAAGAATATATTTAAATAGTAAGAGGCGGTCTAAATTCTTTAGAAGAGATCAAACAAGGAATCACCTACTAATAATGAATGAAGACAACTGAGCAGATTTCAATTTCTATGTAAATTGTGAACCTTAGCAACTAACAGAAGACTCGTAAAGCAACGCACAAATTTGTTGGAAATATCAAATATCAAAGAAAGAAGCATCCGCTGCTTTAAAATGCAATTAATTCATTCACCTTTTCGCATCACTGACAGATGCACATGCGACACACAGACAACGTGCACAAAATGAAATTGCCAAATGAAAACTTAAAAAATGCATTAAAATGTTAAAATGGTATGCAAAATAAATGAAAGCGAATAAAACGAGCACAGCTTGCATTTCGAAGCATACATATAGGTGTGGAACAGCGCACAAGCCAGCGCGCATAGCATACATTTAGTTGCACACAAAAACATACACACTTAGTTAGAAGGCTAATCTGTGGCCGGTTGTTTGTGCGAAGGAGTTTTTTTTATTAATTTCAAACGAGCCAAAGCGCTGACCCGACAAATGACCCGCACACACCTTAGAATATGCTACAAAGTCACAAGCCATTCACGGCATAATGCATATTTATAGGCGCGGAATTGCAAACTGCTATTCGGCAAATTGAAAGCGAGCGCGCATTCGGATTAAAAATGCCAGTGAGCGAAAAAGAAATAAATAAATGCGCGTGGATGCGGACGGAGGTAATAGTGCACAGATAAACGAACGAAATTGGCGATAAGCGCGCCAAAAGCTGAGGCCATTGGTAGTCACCGAATTCCAGCTGGATTTGTACGGAAATTTAAAATTTTACCACTCCAATGCAAGCAAGCCAGCCGTCCGTGTCGCTTTTGTGCCATTGCGTACAACAATTTTCTGCTGCACACCTTAACATTTCTACTTTAGTTATATAAAGATTTAGCATACCATCAGGCGCGTTAGCGCGTAATCCGCAACGGCAACTGTAGATGCAGTTGGTTGGGTGATGGCAGCGCCGCGTAAAACTTTTGCGCCAACTTTTACATTACACAGCGCAACGGATCTTTTTTTATTTTGTTTTTTTGCTCTTCCTCCGCTGCTTCTTACACTACCCGCTTGGTTGCGCCTAGCGCGCTACTTGCCCGTTAGCCTGCTTTGTATGCATGCAAATCCAGGTGCGCGCTGTGCATACGCTAAGCTGCGTCTGAAAGTCAAACTTGAGTTGCTTGCATTTCGCTTGCCTCTTTCACTTTCTTTCCACTTATTTGCTTAAGCGTAAGTTTTAAGCGCTTCTATTTTGCTTTTTCTTTTCTTGTTTTTCTTACTTTTGCATTGTGCAGCACTTTTGCCATGCAGTGATGCCGTGGCGTTGCGCGCGCTCCGAGTCGAAATAATCGCATTTAAGGCAAGTTTTTGAAAAACTTTGCCAACAACAACAAAAAAATAAAGCGAAGTGCCTGCACTAAGTTATTAAGCGCTGTCCGTAGCGAAATTGTCGGTGTTTGTATGTTGAACGAAATGCAAGTCAGGTAAGCGCCATTACCCATTCGCCAAGCCAAGCATTGACTATTTTCATCCATCGTCAGCAAGATAAATTCACCGAAAGCCTAATAAATTTGCCTGCTTAGCTGATTAAGGCATGAAATAGAGCAGAAGTGCAGCACCAATACTGCCAAACTTTTGCGCGGTATTTCATGGAGCGTGCGGCGCGGAAGAACGGAAGAGCGCTGGCGCATTTAATGCATTTTCGCGTAATTAACAATGTGCGAGTTGCCGCACAAAGCGCGCACGTTAAGTGTATTCGTTGCACTATCAAATGCTGTTTTCTACAAACTCTCTCTGCGCTCGCTCTACATTGCAATGTCCGCGCCGCGCGTCCGCCTCGCTTACTTTCCAAATAAATTTCAATTGTGCGCACGAAAATACCAAATAAACTACAATCAAACGCTGTAATCGCTATGAAAATAAGTCCACCCACGCGCACCCTTAAAATAACACAGGCGCAGCCGGCGAGCACACGTTTGCCACCAGCTGTGCGTCGCCGCCACCCAGCCGAAACGCGTTTTAAGTCTCAGGCAAATGATCCAAATATAAATTTCAACAAATTGCCAAGAAAATTGCCGCGCTACAGCAGGGTTATGCCACCAGTTACACGGTACGTCCAACGCCGTGTCATTAGAGTGGCTGCCGCGCATAAAATAGCATCAGCAACGAACTTTTCGCAACCGCTTACCTGCCAGCTGCCCACTTAGCTACATACACGCATACACATATATTGCATTTCAATTCTTTGTATTTGTTTTTCCACCTGTTTCAGGAACTCGCCATAAGCTTCAATTGCTGCTTGTCTGCTCCGCATGCCGACGGCAGCAGTCAGCATACAGTCCAGTTGCAGGCAACAGCTGTCACCGTCGTCTTCATCGTCTGCTCGAACAAAAGTTCTTAGCGAAAAACTCAATAGTGAGGCCACAGCGCAATGGCTGCGACCCAGCGCGGCTTAAACAGGGTTGATCATATTTTAGGTTAGGTTAGGTTATGTTACGTTGATTTGGTAGGCCTGCATGCCACGCAAAGACCAATGGTCCTTAGCGATACCAGATGGACAAACGCACAAGAGATGCACCACTGTTTCCCTGATAGCCCGCTCTTGACACTTCCTGCATTCCTCCCGATCTTGCAGTCTCATCTCATCTTATAAGCGTGTGCCGCTACTAGGCATCAATAAGAATGCCAACCATGGCTAGTAGGAACCTTGTATATTTCCGATCTACCGCTTTGCACATGACCTTTGCTGTTTTACAACACGGTAGACCCTTCCAGGGCCCTTTCTATCGATTGCCAGTAGGACCTTGTATATTTCCGATTTACCGCTTTGCACATGACCTATGCGGTTTTACAACACGGTAGACCCTTGCAGGGCGCTTTGTTTTTTTTATCATGCCGATGTCAATCATTTCTTCGGGGTACAGTTGATCATATTTTGATTATTTAAAAAAATAGAGGAAGAAACTCACGTTAATTATTAAACAGGATGACAAGCTCGATTAGCATTGGATACGCATAATCAAGTTTTTCAGGAACTCTCATAAGAACTTATTCGAATATTGTTCAGATTTCTGAACAGTTCTTAACGGCTACAGTTGTAGATAAGATATTTTTGTAAATTATACGCAAAGAGATATCATATTACGAATATTTATGTACATTATCGCTTAACATAGAAATGTATTTATCAATTGCCCATTTCTATCAACACTAGAAATACATGTTCGGGTATATTGAATAGAGATTGTAGTACAACACAAATACTGTAATACAAACATTACACTGCTTATTGTAAATGATCACAAATGATCCTAAACTAACGAACAGATAAGAGATTTGTTATGTTATGCTGTCGCCGTTGAGAACACTTAAGATTAAGTTATGTGTACATAATGCAGTTATGTATAGTAGATTAGGATTACGATATATACATGTATAACACAATTATGTGTGTGTGTTACATACATGAATTAGGCTAAGAATATTCTATAAATAAAGGAGCTCTGGGCAACCAGAGCTCGAATACTATTTTGAAAACGAAACCAAACGCGTCTTAGTAAACAGTTTGGTGACCCCGACGTGATCAAACCGCGAGTGAAAAAAAAAAAAAAAAAAAAAAAAAAAAAAATGTGTTTGTGAAATAAAAAAAAAAAAAATAAAAATATATATATAATAAAAAAAAAAAAGCAAAATTAAAGGAATATCTTCAAAGTAAGGTAAGACATTGTTTAATTAACTAATTTTATATATATTTTTTTTAATACATTTATTTAATTATCTTTTTATATTATTATTATTATGGAGAATCAATTAAAATTAGCAGAAGAACTGCAGAAACTTCATTTTAGAGCCATGAGTATGGATCTAAATGAAGATTTAATAATTTTAACGAATCTCCAGGATAGTTTGAACAAAAAATGGTCGGAATTTCAACGAAACCATTTAGTATTGTCCAACGATCCTAAAAATAAAAAAGAAAATTATTTTAAAAGTGATGTTGAAGGGACGGTAGGCACGCTTTATTTAACAGCGTATGCCAAATTATCGGAATTGGTAAAAATAGTTCGAGACAATAGTGCTCCCAGGAAAATGGAATCTTTTTCAAATCCTGGTTTAGTTCGCAGGCTTCAATTCTTACTAATAGAATTAGAAAAGAATATTGAAGACTGCGAAATAAACGAAATAGGCTCTCTAGATAGCATTGAGAGAGTTGTAGAAAAAACTCGTGATACAGTGCTTGAATTTATAAGCCAACACGAGGATGAAAACATTACTAGTAAATTCTATGAATTAAGAAATAGATTTTACAAACTAAAATCAAAATTTCAAAGCAAAAATAATGCTGTAAATGTTTCGTTGCCTCCAGTTGACATTCCCATTTTTTCGGGAGAATACGCTCAATGGCAAACCTTCAAAGAATTGTTTGAGCAACTCGTAGTTTCTCAAAATGTTTCAGACACATATAAAATGTGCATTTTAAAAACAAAACTAAGAGGATCGGCTGCAAGTTGTATTGCAAATCTGCCTTCAACCTCGACGAATTTTTCTGTTGCTTGGAACCTTCTTAATGAAAAATTTACGAATAAAAGGTTACTTGCTAATAATTATTTCAAACAAATTTTAGATGCACCAGTAGTGACTGAGACTGCTTTTAGTGTACGAAAATTTCAAGAAAAAATTTCTGAAAGTACACAAGCATTGGAAAGTCTCAGTTTGTCCTCAGAAAATTTGTTACAAGCCTTATTATGCTATATGCTTGTACAAAAATTGGACAACAATTTAAGACTTCGGTATGAAAATTCCCTTAAAAACCCTAAGAAAATACCGACTTTAAATTCATTGCAATCGTTTCTGAATCATGAAGGGAATGCACTAGAAGCAGCAACAGTTTCAAAAACATCACCAAAATTTCAAAATGCAGGTTCTAAATGCATAATGGGATGTAATACTTTACATAATATATTTTATTGTTATAAATTTAAATCTCTCTCTACTCAAGAGAAATGGGATATAGCAATGAAAAACAAATTATGTACGAAATGTCTTAAAACAGGACATAATATAAAAGATTGCAGAAGCGAAAATTGCCTGACATGTCAAGGAAACCATCATCTATGGCTTCACAAAGACAAAGACAAATTTTCTCAAGCAAAAAGCATGTTAATTAAAAAGAAGGAAAGTAAAAGTTTAAAGAAGTATAAATATGTCTTATTAACAACAGCAATTGTTGGTATAAAAGGTCGTGATGGAAAAATTATAAAGGCACGTGCCTTATTAGATAGCGGGTCTCAAGTTCACCTAATTACAAAAGAACTAAAGAATAAATTAAAACTTCCCTCTAGAAAAGAGTCTATGACTATTGAAGGAGTTGGAAAAAACAGAACCAATACTAATGAAAAAGTTAATCTTCAATTAAAATCAATTGTTCACCCATTTGAGACAAATTTAGATACAGTTGTGGTACAAAAGATTGTGTCACATGTCCCAACTGAACATATAAATATTAAAAAAATACCAGAAGATATAAAATTGGCCGATCCTTCATTTGGTGTTCCAGGAAAAATTGATTTGCTCATAGGAGCGGAAATATTTTTTGACTTATTGAAAGCAGATAAAATGATAATTGAAAATGTAAATTACAAATTGCAGAATAGTGTTTTTGGGTGGCTGATATACGGATCAACCAACATAAGCTCCAAATTAGCACACTGTGGTGTTTCAATTTATTTAAAAGAAAGATTTAATAATCAACCAAAAAAGGTTGGTAAAACAGAATCACTTGCAAAATTATGTGTGAATAAAACTAAGTAAAAAAAGTATGCATAATAATTCAAAACCTTCCGCAGACGATAAATTCACTATAGGTCTTCCACTCAAAAATATGAGCATAGGAGATTCTTCCTTACAACCTCTTTCTTTAGAGAAAATTATTAAAAATAATGAAGCAATGCGAGTACATTATAAAAAATGTATAAATGAATATAAAAAATTTGGTAAAATAATGGAAATAAGATATGTTAATAAATTAAAGGCAAAATCTAGATAGCACAACTATTAAATAAAGAGTAGCTTACGATGCAGCATATAAAAAACATAATTTTCTATTCAGTAATTTTGTACCAAAGCTGCAACAAACAATTTTATTTAACGTTAATTTAGATTTAAAAACATATTTAGGTACGTTGGATGCGCACAGAGGAAGAAAATATACTAATCTAATGAAAATTTTAATTTTAAATGTACCAATTATATTTTCACAGATTCCACAATAGCATAGGATTGGTTACAGCTCGGTTTCGGACATTTGCAGATATTTGTACCAAATTGTGTTTTGTACACAACAGCACAAACATCAAATCTGGTACAATGGTGTTTTTTAAAGGAAACAACCTTCCTCCATTATAGTGGAGAGATGACGTATTGAAAAACATAAATTTAGGCCAAGATGCCAAAAGTAGAATGGTAGACGTAAAGACAAGCAATGGCACATCGAAAAGAGCGATGCACAATGTTTGTCTTTTTCCTATCAAAGAAAATCTATGAGATCCAATAATTAATAATAACTAATTCGATAAGGCGGTCAACTCCAAGTAAAAACGAAAACTGTATGCTTTTATTATTAAGATTTCCTACAGTTTTATCTTGCGAAAAATGTTTTAGTGTAGAATATTTTAAGAATAGTCCTGGAGTATTCCTTGAAAGAAGAAGAGGTATTATATTAACCAAATCAGCGTGGGATATGAAGAGGATAAATCAGCGTGGGATATAGGACTCAACCACACTTGAAGAGGATAAAGTAAACGCAATGATTCAGCAGCTACACAATAAATACGTAAATATTGTACAGCTGAATGATATCATTGCGTTCACGGGGAGGAGGATGCAAAGGAAAACCAGGTCGACTGCTCCATGTTTACACTAATGGATGAAGAGCACGCAGAGGTTTTAACAAAAAAAAAATGAGAACGTTATTTACATTCCAGGCATACTTCGAAACCAATCCTCAGTGGAAGTCGTTACCTTAGACGTACTAACACGTATACGAAGCCTATTGGAATACTTTTAAAACAATAAAGGCAATTTCGTAAGCATTAAGGAAACAAATTTGTATAACGTGAACGATGAGATGTTGAACAGATGTCAAAATATGGTAATAATGACAATATGTCCACAAGTGCATCCTATATTTAACATAGGGCATATGCAAGCTTGTGAGATGTCATTACTGACAAATAAAACAGGCATACCACTCAACTGCGAAGTCAACATTATGCCGTTGCAAGAATTTTGGTTACAGCTATATTCACCTAATACATGGATATTTTCACTGCCATCAAAGATAGACGCCAAAACAAACTGTAATGGTAGTGAGAAAACCATCACGTTGGATAAACAAGGTATCATCAAACTAGATACCAATTGCATTTTAGAAACAAAAAGCGTAAAACTTTGGGCATACGAATTAAAGAACTCACTAATTGAATTTGAAATACCAGCAACTAACCTTACTACACACCTTCCTCCCCTTAAGCATATTCAATTAAAAGGATCAATTCAAGCATTTAAGATACCAGACATTCCGAGACCAACTACCATTTGGGGTTTTCCATTGGATTTAGAATGGCATCATATAGTCCACTACGGGATGAATACTACAACCCTAATACTGCTGATTGCTGGTGGAATTATAATCGCAATAGCCCTCCGACGCATTTGCAATGCAGCAAGGCACGTATATCCGGTAGGAGGATATATATTTAGAAGTTAATTATTAATAAAACTAAATCAAAATTACATTCAAAAATATGAAATATAGTAAAATTAAAATAATAACATATACATATAAGAAAAACAATTACGAGTTCGACCCGCCAATCTCCTACATATTGTAATTAAAATGCCCAAGATGTATAAACTCTTGAATTATTTTGAAATGTAAACACTTCAACGCGGGCAGTATGTTCAGATTTCTGAACAGTTCTTAACGGCTACAGTTGTAGATAAGATATTTTTGTAAATTATACGCAAAGAGATATCATATTACGAATATTTATGTACATTATCGCTTAACATAGAAATGTATTTATCAATTGCCCATTTCTATCAACACTAGAAATACATGTTCGGGTATATTGAATAGAGATTGTAGTACAACACAAATACTGTAATACAAACATTACACTGCTTATTGTAAATGATCACAAATGATCCTAAACTAACGAAGAGATAAGAGATTTGTTATGTTATGCTGTCGCCGTTGAGAACACTTAAGATTAAGTTATGTGTACATAATGCAGTTATGTATAGTAGATTAGGATTACGATATATACATGTATAACACAATTATGTGTGTGTGTTACATACATGAATTAGGCTAAGAATATTCTATAAATAAAGGAGCTCTGGGCAACCAGAGCTCGAGTACTATTTTGAAAACGAAACCAAACGCGTCTTAGTAAACAAATATCATTAAGGACATCCCATTAAAAGTCTAGGAGCAAGAAATCCTGGCGTACACAACACGATCATCGAACTGGACTGCCGAAAGATTGATTGGATCGCGCCAGCGTTCCATCTCTTCAATTCGATCTGATGTCTATGGCATTACTTTAAATATAAGGTGATCTCACTTTCTGAGCTTCTTTGACTCATTGAATTTCCGTCAATAAATATATGTAGCTTCGATCGTAAAATGTTATCTATACTTCTATACTAATATTATAAAGAGGAAATGTTTGTTTTTTTGTTTGTTTGTGTCGAATAGGCTCCGAAACTACTGAACCGATTTGAAAAATTCTTTCACCGTTGGAAAGCTATACTATCCCTGAGTGACATAGGCTATATTTAGTTTAAAAAAAAAAATAGGGTTCCTTACCAAAACTCCGATAATGTAAAAAAAATACCAAAAAACTTTCTTTAATCGCGAATGCTGCGAAAACGATTGGAGATATAACAAAGTGATGTACTACAATTTTGTATAACTTATCATTATCTACAAAAAACGTCGCGACATCATACCTCTAACTATTATAGTTTTGTCTCAATAAGCGATTTTATACCTTTATTTATACCTTTACCTTTACCTTACACCTTTATTTATACCTTAGTATTAATCCTTATCGAAATAAATGATTTATTATGATTAAGATCGCTTCAAAACCTTTATATAACTTTTTGAATTATTAGATTCTGACATACCATTCAAAAGATATCACGAGTTAAAAATTTTGAAATTTTTGAATGGTCCTGTGCGGAATTAAAAATAATTGTCGCTTGATAATAATATGATATAAAAATGAATTGCTGTTCGTTTGTGCCGCAAAAAAACGAGAACGGCCAAACCGATCTGGCTAATTTTAGTCTTGAAATATTCGTGGAAGGCCAGAAAAAGATTAGAAAGTGAGTAAATATGAAAAAATTTCGAGGAAGATAATAATAAGAGAATTTTATTCGAGTTGACAAGAAAAATATAAAAGAGAAAACAAAAAATTATAATTTGAAGGTTGTCATTGTTGCTTTGTTAAAATATTTTTGTTATTGTTCAATTGTATAAGGTTGTGTCGATAGCCCAAAACAATTTGTAACAAATAAGGAAAGGCTAAGTTCGGGTCCAACCGAACATTTTATACTCTCGCAATTTATTGATGTAATTTTATTAAGATAACACACTATTTGACCTATACATATTCGCCATAAAGTCCAATAGAAAATCATCATATATAGTATATGAGGGCTGATGTAATTCCAGAACCAATTTCACTCATTTTCACCACAAAGATTAACGGGAATAGGGGCAACTTGGCACCTGTTAGTAGGCAAACAAACGGCACATTCGGCCTTGAAATTACTTCTAAATTGCAAATGAACGAAACACCAGTCAGCAAAATCGTCAAAAATAGCGCTTTAACGAAAATTTTCCAAATATTCAAGAAGTCGTTGGAGGTACTGCACAGGACTTTAAAAGATCATGATTGTCGATAAACGTTTTTGGTGGAGCCAGGATTCTGTTAGTAGGTGATTTACGCCAGACTCTTCCAATTATTCCTGGATCAACTGTTACTGACGGGCTAATCGCATGCCAAAAATCATTTAATTTGTGGCGACACATAAAGAATCGCCAATTAACAACTAACATATGAGTGTTTTTGCAACAATACCAAATTGCGATTGTAGAAATAGTTGGCAGTTGACACCTCGATGGATTAATAGCATTTCCAATAGATTTCTTTCACTTCATTGACTCGAAAGAGAAGTTTTCCTGACATGAAACCTCAATATGATAACCATAAATGACTGATTGAATGACCTATATTGGTGGTAAAAAAAATATCGATGATCTTAATGCGACAATTTAGAATTTCGGTCCAAGAGAGTTGACACAGCTACTAACCAGGATGACGTAGTCAATTATCCCAAACTATTTAAAATTGCCTGTACTTTGCAATTAAAAGTAGTGTGAGTTGTAATCATGCTGCGTAAAATAAATCAACCTCGAGTAATCAATATCGTCGCCGAAGTCAAGATTGGACCAACTTAATTTAATGTATACCTTCGCCACAAAAACGTGTGGCCGGGTCTGCTAGTTCCAGAATAAAATTGTTTGCGCATACTTTGTAATATCCCTTAACTTCCTTAAAGCCTTCTGTCATTCCCTTTTACATCGCGGAGTTATCAAACAAGCTTTCTGTCAAGTTAATATACCATAAAAAAACCGTATGACCCACCCTGTATATTTTAAAACTCTTCACAACTCCTTTTAACAACGTCAACTAGCAACTTCCGCTCACTTTTGTCTGCCACCCCATTATATTGCGGCGACATCACACCACTCGCCATTTCATTATTTAAACTTCGGTCGGCGAAAACTTTATAATCTGTTAATTATTTGTCTTATGCCAAGTTGGCGACATTTTATTGCTTCCTCTTGCTTGCAGTTTTCAAATGCGTTCGCAGACTTTGCGTAGATCTCTCTCTTAATTGTTTATTTCAAGGTGACATTGTGCAATGTTAATTGACAGGAAATCTAAAAATAAATAAATAAAAATAAATATTAAAATGTTAATTTTTATGACGACCAAATCAGGGTGCATCAGTGTTGTTGACATCAGTTATAAACTACTGTTATTTTCAATTGTAAGTATTTAAAATATATATTTTAAATATTGACAGTATCAAGGTATAACGATTATCTAATAGAGGTACAGAGGTGACCAGATGTCACCAAATAATAAATAAATTATTTTTTATGCTCATGATTTGAATCGTAATAAAATTAGTTATGTTAAATATTTTAATTGTAACATTTATCTATTAAAATAATTACATTATTTAGCCTAAAAATATTAAAAAGTGACTATTTTTAATTTAAAAATAATTAATAACGAAATAAAATAGTTATATTAACTCCCCGACGGGGAATTGAACCCCGGTCTCCCGCGTGACAGGCGGGGATACTGACCACTATACTATCGAGGACGCGTTATTTACACTCGCGCACAAAAAAATAAAAGCATGCATGTTTTAGAAGCTCATATATATGATTTGGTATTTAGTTAATCAGTATATATTCGATTTTGTTTTAAGATATCCATATCTGTATTTTGGAAACTACACTCATATTCAGCGGATACAAAAACCTTACCGGGTACATGAGTTAAACAAATATATTGTCACAACTTCGAATAGTTATCAGAAAATAATTATTAAATATAATAATCTTATCGCATATTTATTTAAATATTTGTATTTTCATAGATCAAAACTGTTTTGAAATTCAAATATTTTTTTAAGAACTGTATAAAATTCTATCAAAGGAGTTTTTAAATATCAATCCTCGATAGTATAGTGGTCAGTATCCCCGCCTGTCACGCGGGAGACCGGGGTTCAATTCCCCGTCGGGGAGATATAAGTATCTTTTTTTATATATTTTTATCAATAGTTTTTTAAATACAATATTCATAATTATTTGGTTTTTATATACTTTTTATTCTAAGTAGCATAATTAAGAAAAGAACAAGAGATTATTAAGGTAAGTAATGCAAATAATCTGATATATGTACATATATAATTTATCTTACAAAAAAATAAAAATTAAAAAAAATCTTTGCCTTATTCTCCCCGACGGGGAATTGAACCCCGGTCTCCCGCGTGACAGGCGGGGATACTGACCACTATACTATCGAGGATGTTGAATTATCACTGCATAAAGCCCTACATGAGCAGTCATACCGATTTCAAAATATCAATTTATTGATTTACGAGAAGCCTATGACTGCAGCTTTTGATTAAATAGTTTTTATTAGAGGCGAGTTAACCATTTTGAGTGCTTTTGATAAGAAACTTTATAAATAATAAAATAAAATTATTACAAATTTTGGAAAAATAATTTAATATGCTTAACATATTAATATAATTTTAGTATTTCATTTATTATACATATTTGTGGTATATTATGATATTCAAATATTTTAATATTTTATTTTAAACACTGAACTCATCACATTTAAAACATCTAATTCCACTAAACAACGCCATTTTAAAACATTAATTGCCTTCTTTTACTGTCTCTCATTATGTGTGAACGAATGACCTTCGCACACTCATTCGCACTATATTCATTCTCGCCCGCACTAAATCATCCACTTAATAAGAATTATAAGAAATATAGGAAAAAATATGGCTGCAATCAACGACCGACCATTTTGTTTAAAAAATTTATTTAAAAACCGTGCAAAAATCGTTCAATCATTTCAGTAAAATACCAGGCAAACAAAAATGCACAGCAAGCATTGCCTCGCATTTCGTTCAGTTGGCGAAGAGCGGCGATAGTAGAGGCTAAACAAACTGCTAAACGAAATTCTCAAATGAATGAACTGAGTCAGCGGCATATACGGAGTGTGTCGATATGTATGCATGTGTGCATATGTAGTATGTACATATGTGCATATGAGAATGTGAGGGCAACAAATATCTACACTCAATAAAATAGTGCTGGCATGTGGCTAATATCGTCATTTGTTTGGGCATTCTCTCAACAATTTACTAGAAAATGACTTTTTAATAGGGGTGTTGTTGTGTGTCTGGGTTTTGAGCAAATATTTGAAATATTTTCAATGCTTAAAGCTCGCGTGCTCTTCTTCAATCTTAATTAATTTTTTTTATATTCATACACAGACGTGGATACTTATAAATTCTTAAATTGACGTCATTCAACACATCACATTTACTCTCCACTTCATATTCATACACACGTACAGTAGATCGTAAAAGTAATATTGAAGAAAAATTATTTTTGAGAAATTATTTTTTGATAAATTTTTTTTCTTTGATATTTTTCGATACAAAATCATTACTTCTTAGAGATTCATTAGAAATTTGTGAAAATAAAAATATAAAAGATAATAATAGTTTGAAAAGTATAATACCGCAGTAGACAGTATATTTCCCATACATATAATTTATCGCTGTATTATTAAAGCCTTAATAATTGAAGATCTATTGTTGATACTCAGTCTCTAAAGGGTTGCTGGATGCTCGAGATTTAATAATTTATTAATTTTATTATTTGGATTTTCAACTGTAATTAAAAAATCACAAATTTTTGTTAAAGTTCAAGTAAGTACCGTTTTCTTTAGAAACTGCTATTATAATTTTGTATACATTAAATTTATAAAAAATAGAATTAAGAGCATAAGCAGTATTCATTTCTTGTAGAATTTGTCTCGACTTTAAAATCGTCTATATATTTGAAAATCTCATTAATTGTTATTAATTTACAGGTATTTTAGGAGAATATATTCAACTGAATTTTGCAGAATACCAAAAAAATAGTATTAATAAACTTATCTTTTGCAAAAATTGCCTTTATTATTAAAATTCCCTATGAATTTCATACTTTTGTTAAAAAAATTTTGCGCCACAGTGTACATGTACGGTTCACCTTGTCGGAGTGAATTCTCATATACATAAATACATATGTATGTATGTCGCTTTCGGCATTTTCACTCTTGCTCTCGCCGTAAACACTACACGTATCGTATGTTTGTATGCGAGTAAATATCTCTGTGGTTGATCGTATCTACAGTTAACATTCCCTGGCACGCGATCGAAATGAATTTCGTATTTGTGTATTTGTCACAACTGCCGAACATTTTACCTACAACAATGCGATATTCACGTTTAATGTTTCCCCGCTATTTGTATTACTGTTGGCTCTTGCTATAATGTAAGGCATTATGAAGTACACACGATTGTAATTCTCCAAAGCACACAGCTGCCAATGGCGAAATTGCTGCTTAAATTTTCTGTTTGCCTAATAACGACGTGGATCAATTTATCGATTTCACGTTTTACGAATCATGATCATCAACTGGTTCACGATCAACAGCATGTGGTGGGCTATTTTTGTTTTATTGTTAAGTAGTATAGAGCTCTTATCGTCGACAGTTAAACGTGTGATTTGTATAATAACAATCGAGCGGAAATATTGTAGAATGAGCAAGCGATTATTATAATAGAGTGATTTTAATGAAATTTGTGAGGTTTGTAAATTTATAGTTGAGCTATTGTGTGAAATTAAAGAAAACAAGGAAAATTAAGTTATACGAGATTGTTATGTATATACTTTAGCTTGGAGACTATTTAATATTGTCAATATGTATGATATCTTCGACTCGTTTATTTCTCGCACTTTTCGACAAAATAATTATCACTCCAAGCACTTTTCACCAACACCAAACTGCTCGCTAAGAATCGCCGCCACACCAACTATACAATCGTTGTGCGGCGATCACTTTAGGGCGGTTCGAATATTGCTTTAATGCTGCGGGAGTATATCTCTACTAGCAGAGCAAGGTTTCGATCCTCGGACCTCTGGGTTATGGGCCCAGCACGCTTCCACTGCGCCACTCTGCTCACTATTTTTCAATATCAGCGAATTTATTTTTTGCAAGTGATAAATGTATATCTTTAAAATTTTGTGTTCAGTTTCTTAAAACGCGTTATATATATATGTATACGATATTATGTTAGTTAAGTTTGTTCAAAGAATATTATATTACATTGTAGTTTTCAAATGAGAGTATTTGAGTAAATGAAAGGTTAACGGTTATGAGTTGCTATCTTTTGTGATCTTCTTTTAAGTTTTGGTTATAAAATGTTACATTTTTTAAACTTTGTACATGAGTTTTCGAATTTATTTATTACCCTGTACTTAAATGTGTCATTTGGCAGCGATATTAACGCAGCAGAGTGGCGCAGTGGAAGCGTGCTGGGCCCATAACCCAGAGGTCCGAGGATCGAAACCTTGCTCTGCTATTAAGCGTTGGTAAATTGATTTTTTTTATTCAATTTTGGCACGATTAATGATTTTTAAAACAGAAAATTTTTAAATCCTGATTGTTTTTACTCTTAATTTTGTCATAATCGCTTTATATTTGATATATTATAATATGAATACTAGCAATTTCCCGCATGCTTGTTTAGTCTTTTGTTAGTCTATCTTCTTCGTAAGGAATCAATTAATTAAATTCATTATTTCCTCAAACTATCTGTAAACATATATTTTTAGCTATAAAATTAACATTTTTATAGTACTGCATTTGCATTTTTACTTTCGTTTCCATTAATCTTGAGTATAAGAGTATTCCTTTACTCTTTGTGTCACCCTGTTATTTATATACGTGTTGTTTCAGGCATTCGGTTTCATTATTTTCATCTTCATGAAATCAATATGTTTCAGCTGAGTTCGTGTAAAGCATTTGACAGATTCAAATGGTAAGCAGAGTGGCGCAGTGGAAGCGTGCTGGGCCCATAACCCAGAGGTCCGAGGATCGAAACCTTGCTCTGCTATCCTAGTTGTGTTTCACTTTTTTATAATATCTTTTCTTTTATATAACATGCATATTTACATATCGCTCATTTACTTGAATAGTGTCACAACTCAAAAAACACGATTTTTGAGTTGAGTATGCAGAAATATGCGCAATTTCAGCGTCCATATTGTATAAAAATTTCATTCCAATGCGCAGAAAAATAAGCGGTGAAATAAGAATGTGCCGTTATTAAACTTGTTATGTTGCATTATTTTTTAACCACAATAACGACACTTCTCAGTTGTGCCAGAATTAGTTATACTTTTTTTACGAAACAACTACATATTTTGTGATACAACACATATTGTCATAGGGTGAAGTTGGTTTTCTTTTGAGAAAGAACGATATATTTTGTGTTGGAACGATATTTGTGAAAATTAATTAAATTTTTCATATTGCTTTTTTTCAGCAAAAACGACTGATTTGACTTATGACGGCGAAATTGATTTATATTTTTCACAAATAACGACATAATTCAAAGTGGGTCACATTCAAAGCATTAGTACACTCTATTTGGTCCATTTCTGCTCAACATTGTATTTAATATATTACAGGCCACTAGATTTGTCAATAAACTGATGGCAGTTTTCTATATTTGCTAAATAAGAGACAATTGAAAACTTTAAATCGCTCTCCTGAAAAATCGACTTTTTTGAGTTGTGACACTATTCAAGTAAATGAGCGATATGTAGATATATTTCCATATGTATGTACATATGTACGTAATATCATCAAATATATATTTTTATACTCTCTCAACAAAAGTTGCTAAAGAGAGTATTATAGTTTTGTTCACCTAACGGTTGTTTGTAAGTCATAGAACTAAACGAGTTAGATATAGGGTTATATATATCAAAATGATCAGGGTGTCGAGACGAGTCAAAATCCGAATGTCTGTCTGTCCGTCCGTCCGTCCGTCCGTCTGTCCGTGCAACTTGAGTAAAAATTGAGATATCTTAACGAAACTTGGAACACGTATTCCTTGGCACCCTGAGGGGGTTGCTTTCGAAAATGGGCAAGATCGCACCATTGCCACGCCCACAAAATGGCGAAAACCAAAAATTTATAAAGTGTCATAACTAAGCCATAAATAAAGTTATGAAAATAAAATTTGGAGCATAGGATCGTATTAGGGAGGGGCACATTTGGATGTAATTTTTTTGGAAAAGTGGGCGTGAACCCGCTCTCAAATAGGTTTTTTGTATATAACTCGCAAACTAATAAAGCTACATATATAAACCAAACTTTCTGCAGTCGTGTTTTTCAGCCGTTTCCTTATACAGTCCAGATAATGTGAAATGGAAGCCGTTTCTTTATACAGTCCAGATAATGTGAAATGAAAGAAAATCGGATAATAACAACGCCCACCTCCCATACAAAGGTTAGGTTGAAAATGACTAAAAGTGGGTTAACTCATTAACGAGAAATGTCAGAAAGAAATAGCAGAAGGAAGCTGCACTCAGATTTTTTTACAAAATGAAAAATGGGCGTGGCATCTCCCACTTATGGGTCAAAAACCATATCTCAGGAACTACTCGACCGATTTCAATGAAATTCGGTATATAACACTTTCTTGACACCCTGATGACACATGTGAAAAATGGATGAAATCGGTTCATAACCACGACAACTTTCCATATAACTCAATTTTGAATTCCATCTAATTCCTTCACTTTATAATGTATACATAAGGAACCAATGAAGGTAGCGGAATAAAACTTTACACAAATAGTTCATATCATCTCTGGCTTCACTTCTGAGAAAATTGTCGAAAACGGACTATAACTTTTCAAGACCCTAGATATCGGACATGTTGAACTCAGCGCCTAAGGGTAAATTTTAACCGAAAATATTGGTAAATCCCTTAGATAATTTAATGTAATTCGGAGGAAATTGTTTTCTTCTAATAGTGTGTCTCTGTTCCAAAAATTATTAAAATCGAATAATAACATCTCCTAGCTCCCATGTACCTAATTATAGGTTTTTCAAAAATACGGTGGGCTTTAATCTACATATGTATATGTATTGGTTAATATGTGAGATACTATATCTTTGCGAAATTAAGTACGTGTATAGTTCTGGATATAGTGTACCTAGCTGGTGAAAATGAATGAAATCGGTTCAGGAATTACCTCAGCCCTCATACACTATATAGGACGATTTTCGTTATTCTATTAAACTTTGTGCCGAATTTATAGGTAAATTTGGGTGTTATCTTATTAAAATTTCTTCAATAAATTGCGAGAGTATAAAATGTTCGGTTGCACTCGAACTTAGCCTTTCCTTACTTGTTTTTGCTTGCTATTAATGATATTACGCGATAGTCTACACTCAATATTATAAGATCACAAAATATTTGGAATCATTGTAATTGCTTTAATATGCACTATGCACAAACAAAAATATGCAAGCACGCACATATGTAACTTGCATTCCTTCAAACAGAACATGTTTAGACTTGTAATGAAAAACAGTACAGGTAGAGCAGCGCAGCGCAGCCCAACTGTCAAACGAAGAAAAAATATTGCAGTAGAAATTATCGCATAATTTGAAATCAAAGCGGAAAAGAGAATTTCAAGTGGGCTAAAAAATCACAATCAATGATGCAGCAGAAGTAACAACAAAAACTAAATACAAGCTGAAGTCGCTGCAAGCTAGTGAAATACACAAGCAGTTGCCGTGTCGAAGCAAGCAAGGCGCACGGATAAGAGCAGAACAGACGCGTTTAAAAAATGCTAAAAAACTGTGTAGCAAACGAAAGATGTCAAGATCGAAGGAAGGAAAAAGTCAGCATAGCCGTTAGTAATGTTGAAGTAACAACAAAAATGTATAAATATTAACAAGTCAAAATGCAATGTCGTTCTGTCCTGTCACACTCTATACTTTTTTTTGCTGCTGTATTGCTAGCTGATGCATGCGCGTCACTCATTGTTGTTATTATTGTTACATTGCGACAGCACTTCGTCTCAATCACAGGATAATCGTTGAAAAATCGCAAATGAAATAAACAAGTAGAACAACAACAAGCAAAAATGTTAACGAAACTACAAAAGTACAGTTGTGTACCATTGTGAGCTGACAAGAAGCTGTGCAATGAAAGTGAATTGTGGGATTGTGACAAATAAAAAACAACAAGAAATACCGTCAAGTTAAAGAAAAAGTCAAAAAGTGGAAATATTGCATAGACAGAAAAAGATTTGAGTTGGATGCCATGTTTGTAGGAGGCAAATACGAATGCCGATTTTTTCAAGGTGATTGTTGTTGTTAGGCTCAGACTGTTTCATTGCTGTTGTTGCAATAAGTCTGCCTGTGGGCTTTCAATTGCTTCAAATTAAATCAAATTTTGATTTGTAACATTCGGAGGCGTGTAATATGACAATCATTTATTTACGATTTTCATTCGGTGTCTTCGATCAAAGTAATAAAGAGAGTAGGAGAAAACGAGACGAGTTGCATTTATAGAAATGGCGAATAATTGCATTGCACGTCAGTTTTGACTGACGTAACACCGTTAATGATTCCAGCCCTGAAATCTGAGGGGTAAAATCTCCTTATAATTATATTTGATGTGGAAGATATTATCAATACATATTAACAAATCGCTCCAGATTCTTAAACCACTGAAAACTACGTCTTGTGGAGGTTCTAGATAAGGTCGAGGTAATCGTTAAAATGTCACAAAAAGAAGGGTGACCCAGAAGAACAATGGCCATCATTAGCACTTAAATGTAATGGAGGAGGAGTTCAATAATCGTGTCCTATTCTACAACCAACACGTGGACATAAGCTCAGAGAGTTTTTTTCACATCGGAGAATGAAGGCCTTACCATCTGTAATATAAATGAGATATTCTTCAATATTATTCTATTGATGTGCGTTTGGAACATGACTGTTTTAAGAACCGGATGAGCAACAGAAGGAATATTTGGCTCCACGGTCTCGAATCGACATCAGTCGATCAGTCTTCGCTATTTAATATAAGGCAGCGAGGCAAATGCCCCTGGTGGTAAGGAAAGGGACATTCAGCGAACTCGAATCATGACTATCTTATCCGTGAAGAGAGTCCTAACATCAGATCTTGGATCTTCTGTTGGGGCATACAAGAGAAATATGAAAGTTATTAATAAAATTCAAAAGTGGTATATTTTAACTTATGGAAGATATTGAATAAAAACCGAATTAGTAGTTCTAAGGACAAGATGCATACAGTTAAACTAACGACGTCGTAAAAACACATTCACAAGTCGGTCTCTATGAATCCTACGTGATAGAAGTCCTTCCGATTAGTTTTCGAAGCAACGTGGTAACTGCTAGTTTCTGCAAATAAGTCACGTTTTGAATTTATGTGTCGTCTACGCTTTACCGTTAGCCTGCACTCTTCTACTGTTCTTCGTTATCCGAAAACGCTGCAAAAAATATGATTTTTTTCACTTTCCCTCTGCATGGGCCGCACGGAGTCACCACATAATTGTATTGTCATTCATACGTTTGTTCGTTGAAAGGGATTTGTATGCTTCTAGTATGCTTTTACCTCGTGAAGTATTTTGAATGCAGCAGCAGATAAGCAAATTGAACACTCATTGAAGCGTTGAACGTTGTGCACAGTGAGGGAATAAGACGAATCGAGAGAGCTACCAACACACACACAGACACATATGTATGTACATACAAATGTGCCACGAAGAAAGGACGAGCAAATCGTGCCTCGATTGGGAAAGCCATAAAGCTCCCAGTTGCTTCGCTGCTAATGTAGTGCTGGTAAGCAGCTAGCAAGGAACGTGTAACTACACATATTTTTGTTGTTATTTTTGGTTTTGTGCAACTAGCTGTTGTTAGCTGGCATTAGTAGTAATGGAATGGATTTTCGATTGGATTGGATTTTTGGCATAACCAACCAAAGACTCTACACTGGCTGCTGCAGGACGAAAACTTGAAGAACCGTTTGTCGTCCATCGAAGGAACGTTGGCTGCCGCATACCAGGCAGTCAGTGAAGCAGTGTAGCCAACAAGCATGCAGCCGCCGAGCGGCAAGCAACAATGCAAAGCAACCATCCATCCAGTCACCATTGGTTGTACTCTGCGGCGACTGCTGCTGCTTGTGTTTTTTGTTGTCTGCTTATTTGCCTATATTGTGCTATGCATCTTGAAGCGTTTTCACTACTTAGCTCTACTACTTTTGCATTCTTCATGTACCAGTTGGTATTTATAAGTACGGCTGTGTATTCTCACAACATTTGCATTGCATTGTACTTCATTATTGTGCTTTTGTCAACTTGTCAAGCCTTCTCGTTCATCAGTTTTTTTTGCTCTCGCCACAAGTTGCACAGTGTATAATAGTTTTGTTCTCCTTACGGTCGTTTCAAAGGCCTAGCGTGTTTATAGATATCTGACTATAACTGTTCAAGGCCTCATGTATCGAAAGTGAGGACCTCAGTGTCTCTGATTCACTTTATGCAAAAAATATCAGTCAATCTGAAAACTATGTTATGTTGAAGTTTGAAAGGCTTATAGGACATATGGGGATCTCTAGATTACAACCCCAAAATATCGGGAATGAGATTTTTGATATTTCCCAGTTTTAATGGGACAGGCATAACTTTGAAGTTGTAGATAATTTCGTATACCTGGGAACCAGTGTCAATAACACCAACAATGTCAGCCTCGAAATCCAGCGCAGAATCACTCTTTCCAACAGGTGCTACTTTGGACTGAGTAGGCAATTGAACAGTAAAGTCCTCTCTCGACGAACTAAAATCAAACTCTACAAGTCGCTTATCATTCCCCTGCTTTACGGTGCAGAAGCTTGGACGATGTCATCATCAGATGAGACGACACTAGGAGTTTTCGAGAAGAAAATTTTGCGCAAGATTTATGGACCTCAGAACATTGGCAACGGCGAATACCGCAGACGATGGAACGATGAGCTGTACGAGTTATACGACGACATTCACATAGTTCAGCGAATAAAAAGACTGCGGCTACGCTGGCTAGGTCATGTTGTCCGAATGGACGAAAACACTCCAGCTCTGAAAGTTTTCGATGCAGCACCCGCCGGAGGAAGCCGAGGAAGGGGAAGGCCTCCACTCCGTTGGAGGGACCAGGTGGAGAGCGACCTGGTTACACTTGGAATCTCCAACTGGCGCCGAACTGCGAAGGAAAGAGAGGAGTGGCGCGCTCTCATCGATTCGGCTATAACCGGCTAAACGGTGAAACGCCAATCACATACATACAATGGGAAAAAAATGTAATCAACTATATCTTATTCTGAATAATTATTTGCTGTAAATTTCATAAAAATACTTCGGGAGCCTGAAAAACAGCGTTAAATATTACAAATGAAGTCAAACCTTTTTTATACAACCACTGTAAATGTAATATTTCGAGATCCCTTTTCAAAAAAATTATTAGATGATTTTCAAAAATTATTTGCTTGAAATGTTATAAAAAAAGACAATAAACGACATTTTTAAGGTTCACTGCCAAAAAGTAGATTTCAAAATCCCGCAATCCCAATCACACAACTTCGGATTTCACTTTTAGCTTGACCTCCCGTGACCCTTAGTTAGATTTCGATAATATCGGTTAATTTGTGAGATATTTTAATGAAATGATAAAGATATATCATGATATTGGGCCTAATCATTGAATCCGTTTCGATCGAAAAAGGGTTCGATTCGATCGAAAAATGTTACGTCGGAATCATTGAATCCGTATCGAAAATGAAATTTACGATCCCATTGAACTCACTTACCGACTCGAAAAAATACATTCCGCTGCTAATAGATGTCGCTATTTACGCAATCATTGAATCCGCAAAATCGGAAATTTTGCTCGAAATCTATCCGTTGGTGAATGAGTTGCGGAAATGTAAAAGAAATAAACCATTTGGAAGATTTTATGTAAACAATTACTGATGACGGACTAAATCATGTTTTAAATGAGTATTTTAGAGACGAGAGACAAAAACGGACTAACAAAAATAAATTAAAAATGTTTAAAAGCGATATAAAGTTGCCCACTTGAAATAGCGAAAGAATTTTCTTAAAGAAACTCAATTAAATTAAATTATTTTATGGAAGCAATTTCACAATAGTTAAAGGTTAGTTTTAAATTTTTTTGAATAAAGCAAAAAGCACTGGCACTTTTTCAAATTTGTCGAAAAAACAGTTTTACGTTCTCACTTTGGTGGTTCTTTTTGGTGGTAAAGCAGTTTATCGACAGAATCAATGATTGCATGAACATTTTCGATCGAAAATCTTTATCGTATCGAAATCGAATTCGCTGCAGATTCAATGATTAGACCCATTATATAGTGATATTAATACGTCCTGGTGCCAAAAATTAGTATAAACGGGTCAATACTTCCACAAGCCTCCATATACCTAATGTAGTGATTTGTGTTAGTTGAAAATATCTTCAGCACTTTTGAGCCTTCCAAATTGCGCGATGGTATAATTATCGGTTAAGCCCGAACTTCACACTACCTTACTTGCTGTTTCCATTTGGTGTCTTCCTAATTATTTGCGCTTGTTTCCACTCATATTTTTTTCAATGCCACCATCTCGTATATTTATCGCGCTTTGCCAGAATTTTATTTTTCTCTGTTGAGTAGCAAGATTTTCAAAAATTGTTGTTTTATACTTGCTTTTTGCTCAAGGCTATTGCGCTGGCATCACTTTGCAATACAATTACAGTTATTGCATTCAGCACTCATTGTTGTTGTTGTTGTCATTGGGTGTAGTCTCTTGCTGTCGCCTGTGTGTTTTTGCACTTAATTAATGTAATTATTGGTAATTTGTTAACTGTATTCACAGCTCCGAGTGCAAATAAACTCGATTGCATTTGTAACGGTTTGTCACTATATTTTCTGCTGTTATTTGTTCTTGTTTGCATTGGAAATGATTCTTTCGCTTCGATTGTTTTGTTTGCCAGGAAGGAACTATGCAATTTGTATGATTATCCGGAAATTATATTAGGATATTAGTAGGGGATTAAATAAAAGAGCGTATTGTAGCGGTATTATTCTCTTCGAAAGCTTTCATTACTAAAAATAAAAAAAATAAATTTATGTTGTGTTAATTTTTGAGACAGTGAAGTCTTTGTATATGATGTCGGGTCCAGGAAGAGAAGAGAGATCCTTCTCTGGCTTCTCGGAATCCATGGTTACTATGAATATCGTAGAATCTACCATTTGTTGGTTGAATATAATCGAAGTGCGTTATAGAGTCATGTGATCCATTCATTGGGCATCTCAATGCCAGAAAATATTTTAAATTGTTTCCAATGTGTGTTAACATAAAGGTGTTGTGTTCCGTTATGAGCTTTATGCTTTTCTCTTGTAATGTTTCGATTTTCAAGCTTAAAGCTTTTACCTCCAGTTTGCATCTCTTAGTTCCGTTATAAGTTTTTCGATTTCTTTAAGTTTAAAGCTCTCAGCTCCAAAATGAATCTCTTAATTCTGTTACGAACTTTAAGTTTTCCGTTAGCTTAAAGCTTTAACCTCCAGATAGGATCTCTTAGTTCCGTTATGAGCTTTAAGCTTACTTAATTTTAAAGCTTTCACCTATAGGATTTCTTAATTCTGTTATAAGCTTAACGCTTTTTAAGCTTAAAGCTTTTACCTTCTGAATGGATCTCTCATCTCATGCATGAGCCTTACTGGTTCTTCAAGATTTAAGCTTTTGCTTCACAATCCTGCAACTCAGAGTTCAATCTCGAAAGCTTCATCTGTTCCTTGGAGTGACCAATAATTGAGATAATTTTTTCGAACAATTTTGACTGCATCATGCTTGTTGTAATCCTGCAGCGCCAACTTTAAACAACAACAACAGCAATAGAACGCCAATTACCTGCGTGCATCCAGTCATTATTCAGCTAATCCAAATGTTAGTGGATTGGATACAAAGCTGTATGCTAACAAGCAGCGGCAGCGATACCAGTGGAGTTTCTACATATGTTGGTACGTGTCACAATGCAATTGACCGAGTGTGCTAAATGAATGGCTGAAATTGCATTGAATGAGGAGTGGATGAATTGAAGGCTAATTCGGCTAAGCGCCGCCGTCGAGTTCAAAGTCAAAAAGCGGCTACGAAAACAACAAAGTTAAGCAACGTTGGTGCTTTGCCTCCGTTGAGCCCGAAAATCGTTGCAGTCCGTACACACAGCCGGCCGTCCCGAAGTGGTCGCTGCTCGTCGCCGCCACCTCCACACGTTTCAGGTATAATTAATCTTGTTTAGGTTTTGTTTATAAGGAGTCTATCATAAGCATGTGTGCGAGCAGAGTCACAACGACCGCCACTGAGGGTTCCTAGGTTTGTGTATGTGTTGCAAGTCCCTGACTTTTTAGCCAGAGCGATCCGTACCAGCTGGAGATTTCATGCTGGGCGAGCAGTTTAATTTGCACAGCAGGATATTTTTTACTGCTCATACACACTCATACATACACTCGCCCCCGCCTCTTCCACTCGCTTTCATCCTGTTAACTCGGCCCGGCTGCCGCTGTTGTTACTCTTGCCATTTCATTGTTTACTTTTGTTGCTATTTTTGATGCATGTTGCTGCTGCGTCATGCCAGTGGTGGCCTCAGGTTTTCCAACTATTAATTTTCCTCAAGGCAAGATTAACGAGTGGATGATTGCCTGAAATTGTCCAAAAAACCTTTGGCAAATAAATTCAAAATGCAAACTCACACACACAGACATACTCACACATATGTATGCAGTGAACTAAGCAGGCTCATTGCTTGACAAAACTTTCTCCGGCCAGTTATTGGCCTGCAACTTTTAGTCGACTAATTCGCCTAACTCCTTGGCGCCTTGAGCAACTTTCGTTCGGCTGCTGTCAGTGAAGTTGCAACTTTCACAGTCACATGATATGTCTGAGTGAGTGTGTGTGTTTCCTAACTGTTTTAAGTGAATTTTCCAATTTTTGATTTTGTGCAGTTTTTTGGCATTTCAGTTTTGATTGCTCGGGTTCGGAAGTTTAAGCATTGCTGTGTATGCCTGTGAGTGTTGCAAAAGCTTTCGATCTCTGTAGTAGTGCAATTAATTTCATTGTAATAGCCTGTATTTTTTGTCAATGTGCGTCGGCTGGTCATCAGACTTCTTCGGATTTAGGCCAATTAGTTAGCCCTAAGCCAACTGCAGCATTCAATGACCTTACCGCTTACTACCTTTTCTTGAAAAAGTTATGGGTTGAACAGAAAACTATTCGTCCGTTAGTTCGCTGGTTATTTTTAACTTTTATTTTAACAACAAGATATTGGGAATATCACCCATATTCTGTAGTAATACATCTCTTTAGAAAGCTTTTTATCATTTAAGCCCTCTATCGGCGATTTAGAGGCAGCATTTCTTCATAGCTTTGATCAAGATTTCAATTTCACAGTCCGCGTTTTTGGTTAGCCGGGTATTCAATCAATCGCTATTTTTTCTCAGATCATACCTATTCCAGGTACTCCAAGCAGCCGAAATAACAGCCCATGGCCGGATAACATCTGGGTCAATTCCGGTACCACAGATCCGACTGTCGTGTAATTGAATCGGTTGGGCGGTCATAAACCACACCGCTCCTTTATGGACACCCGGATGCAGTCGGACGTAGTTAAAAAACCTACAGGTTGTCGAGAACTTACCCAACGAGGCTCGTATGCTTTCTGTCAAGGAGCGTATTGAAATGTTCTCAAGCACAGTTTCTCTTGGGATGTTTTAGCAGAAAGCCGAGCCGCCTCCCAGAGCCATTAAGAGTGCCTTCCTGAAATACGTCGACGGCCGACAGAACTATACCGACCGGACTTCGAACGCGATTAAGTTCCGACAAGCACTGAGCGCCATTCACAGAGGAGCTATCAACACCTTCCTTCACTCCCTCCCCGTGTATCTCGTACTCACTATCAATACCGAGCTAAAGTTACCTCGCGCAACTTCGTTATGGATACTGTAGATTAAACTCATACCTATCCAGACTGAACCTCGACATACCCAATATATGTCTAACATGAAAAGACTCCTCACATAACACTAACCACGTCTTTGCATACCCAATTAATCACACCCTTCTAACACACCTTTCTCTTTGGTCCGATCCGATCCGAGTTATGCTTACCGGTTCAGGCAGGTTTAGGTAACCGTTACAATACTACCAAAAAATCTTTAGGACTCTTGATATATTGTGAAATGTAAAGATCTCAATACTTTTCTGAAATACCTAGGGTTATTACTGGACTTCTAAAAATATCTTTAAAGTCTCAGCATTTTGGCTGCCAATTTTAGACATATTAACGGGGGGTTTTAAGACGTGGGGCCTCAGTTTATTGATTTTATAACTAATAAAATCTCTTCTTATTTATTATTTTTATTTCTTCCTTCAATTGAAACCGAAAAATATATATTTGGTCAGTTAGCAGCCACGCCGGCTGGTAATGGGGTGTCTCTTAAGTTAAGTTATATTTATCGTTGCTTCTCAGCCTTCTCACATTCACTTAAATATATTTCCATTTTTATACTCTCGCAACAAATGTTGCTAAAGAGAGTATTATAGTTTTGTTCACATAACGGTTGTTTGTAACACCCAAAACTAAACGAGTTAGATATAGGGTTATATATACCAAAGTGATCAGGGTGAAGAGTGGAGTTCAAATCTGAATGTCTGTCTGTCCGTCCGTCCGTCCGTCCGTCCGTCCGTCCGTCTGTGCAAGCTGTAACTTGAGTAAAAATTAAGATATCTTGATGAAACTTGGCATACTTATTCCTTGGCACCATAGGAAGGTTGCTTTCGAAAATGAGCAAAATCGGACCACTGCCACGCCCACAAAATGGCGAAAACCGAAAACACATAAATTGTCATAACTAAGCCATAAATAAAGTTATGAAATTGAAATTTGGAACATAGGATCCCACTAGGGAGGGGCACATTTGGATGTAATTTTTTTGGAAAAGTGGGCGTGACCCCGCCCCCTACTAAGTTTTTTGTACATATCTCGCAAACCAATAGAGCTATATAAACCAAACTTTCTGCAGTCGTGTTTTTTAGCTACTTCCTAATACAGTCCAAAAATGAAAGAAATCGGATAATAACCACGCCCACCTCCCATACAAAAGTTAGGTTGAAAATTACAAAAAGCGGGTTAACTCACTAACGAAAAACGTCAGAAACACTAAATTTCACATAAGAAATGGCAGATGAAAGCTGCACTCAGGTTTTTTTACAAAATGGAAAATGGGCGTGGCGTCGCCCACTTATGGGTCAAAAACCATATCTCAGGAACTACTCGACCGATTTCAATGAAACTTGGTTTGTAATAGTTTCTTTACATCCCAATGATATGTTGTTAAAATAGGCAAAATTGCTTCACAACCACGCCTACTTCCTATATACCAGAACTTTGAAGACAATCTGAATCGTTTCCTTTACAATATCTAAAGTAAGCACTAGTGAAGATATCGGTGCAGAACTTTGCACAAGTACTATGTTAATAGTGTGGCAGCCCCATTCTAAAAATCGCCGAAATCGGACCATAGGTTTTCAAGGCCCCATATATCGAACACGAGGACCTCGGTGCTTCTAACCTAATATTATGGTTTCCAACTTTCAATGGACTTTATACAATATATATGACGAATATGTGGGTCAAATTGTGTATTATATAATATAAATAAAGTTAAATAAATAAATTGCGAGAGTATAAAATGTTCGGTTACACCCGAACTTAGCCCTTCCTTACTTGTTATTTATTTGTTTTTGTTTTTTAATGTATTTTATACTTTTTGTTTTGCCATTTTGCTATCTGTAACTTGCTAACGGATGCAACGGAAGTTGCCCAGATTAAAACGGTAATTAAATTACTCAGTTGGCGAGCGCCAACAAACACACTCACACACACACTCAAACGTCTGTTACCGCTATGCGCACTGTTGTGGCGTGAAAAGTGTTTGTTAACTGAATGGTAATGGCGGGGAGTGTGGGGGCATATTGTTTTGTTGCGCCGCTGCTGCTGATGCTCACTGAGCGAGCGAGTTGAAGGAAATGAATGAAAATAAATTCCTTTGTAAATGAAAATAATTTTTTTTGTTAGTTTCCGTTGTTGGTTTGATTCGCTTTCGGAATATTAACAAATGGAAAATTATAAAAAAACAGCAACAACAACAAGTATAAATACTACAAAATATACAACAACAACATATAAATATACAAAATATAAATATGTGTTTTGTAAGTAAACTTATAAATAAAGTACAAAATAATATTAACCAAAATTTCGGTCATTTTGTGGTGATACTCTGGTGGCATTTAGTGGTGATTACAAGCTTTTTTTATTTGCATATAATGGTTTAGATGTGATTTATAAGCTGTGGAACATAATTTCGAGCAAGTTAAACAAAATCAGACTAAAAATCAGTAGCGCTACTTTTATTTTATATACTGGCTGTAAGTAATGGTGGAATGAAAATATTGTAGACCATCTCATTTGCTTATGTGTTGACATTTACAACAATAATAAAGTTAGACTCAAAGAAGCTGGGTACATGAAAGGTCAGAAACAGGGACCTTCATCACTGTTCTGGCATACTGCACCGCGGAAACATCTCCATGCGGTTACTTCCCTGCGCAGGTATCTTTTAGAACTATGTGGGAGAAGCCGACAGTCTTCTGTCAGAAGCTTTCAATCAACTCCAGCTTTAGGCTACGAGAATATTACAGCATCTTTTAAGCAGAGGTGGCTGCCATCAAGATGGCAGTAGACATACTGTTCCGAAGTGCGGCCTCCTTCAGAGAGGTCTGTATTCACTTCGACATTTACTCCTTGGATTCGAAGACAGTACGTTATAAGTTAGTTAGGCAGTATCTAACCTCCATATTGGTAGCTTCAATTTACTTTGCAATTCGACTTGTGTGAGTACCTGGTCACCGCGGAATCGGTGGGAACTGCAGAGCGGACCAGCTTGCAAGAGAGGTACCTAGCAACATTGAAGTCGTAGTGGTAGCGGGTGGGTAGTCCGCGGTTCACTTTTGCTAGAGCGCTGAATACACTGGACAACTGCCGGCACTTATATATATAGTTACGAGATCCTTTTGGCCCGCGGTTGAACAAAAACGGTCCTTCCAACAGCTTTCTATTAGGAATGTTCATCTCGCTGCAATCATTAGTGTGCTTACTGGCAAATGTCCAATCGGTGCACATGCGGTGAAATTAGGGATCAAGTCAGACTATAGTTGCCAAGGCTGCTTGGAGGAAGGCGAAGAAGAATCATCCAAGAACTTCCTCCTTCAATGTTCAGGATTCACTAGACTAAGTATAAAACACCTTTGCAGGGACATCTTCATCGAACCCTGCGAATTGAATGGAATTGATATTAGTTGACTTAGGAACTTTGAAAATTTCAAAGAGTCCAAGCGCTTTGTCGAAGCATGAGGGTCTTGGCGATGCGTTGAGAGTTTTTGGTTGCCACAAAGGACACTCGAAGCTGTCTAAGTGAGACTCTTTGCAGTGGCGGAGATCTACCCCTTAATCTAACCTAAACTACCACATATTGATGTTGTAACATTATGGGCGATAAATATTTTAATTTTTGGGTTATCTAATTTAAATTTACTTTACTGATAGGGTCCAAACGGCATTGTATGGGATGTATCTATGCATGGTTTAATCCCATTTGTGGACTACACTAAGAGGCCACTGAGAGAGCTTTGTTCTAAAATAAATGTTATAATTGCACGCACTATTGCCTATGCTTTGAACTGTTTTGTATATTAGCTATCCAAATAATTCTTTTTTTACCATTTGGAATACTATGAATTTAGATAGTAAAACGAAATATCATCAGCAGATTTGGTTGAGATAACATGACTGATTCTTGAGGTATGTATGTACTTAACACAAAACGTGCCCATGCGAGCTTTTCAAAAATTTGCAAACCATACATACGCTTTTATTGTGACTCTAACTTTATTTGAAACAGTTGTAAAAAACTGGTTTGTGGGCGTGTTAGTGGTTTGATTTCGCCAATTTTCAAAAGCAGCCTTATCATTTCATGCAAAGCTGTGCTGGTTTCATTGAGATATCTCAATTATTATGCATAAATTTTCATTAAAATTTATTTCATCCACATTTTAGGCAATTTTTAATGAAAACCTGTTTCGAGCGTAAATTCAAGAGAATTTCTTCCTCCCAGTTTATTGTCATAATAAAATTTAATTTCTCTAATTTCCACAAATGAATTTATTTATTCAATTTCATCCTTGATTAACACTCATACATATATAATTCCATTAATTTTTATGAGAAAATCACAAGATTTCAAATTTTATCAACATTTTTTGTTGCATACACAACAGTGCTTAGTATTTTATTGTTGCAGCAAAAATAACAACACAATACTTACTGCAACCTACGATTGTTAGCAGAAACACACGCACACACAAATGAGTAGGTATGTATGTTTGTGTGCAGTTACTCGAGCAAAATACATATGTATTCGAATTGAAAGTATTTTCAATTTTTCCACTTACGTGTGAGTGCACCGAAATCAATGCCGTGTTGCAAGTTGCAAATATTGGTTGTTGCAACAAATGCAAACGCAATCGATTTCAAATGGACATACTACTACTAGCTGTCAGTGTGACATACAAAATCGGACATGAAAACAGTTGTAGACACACACACTTACACATAGTACACGACAGTTATTACAAAACATATATGGATATCAAATGAACTAAAGCAACAACAACAATAACAAATATAACGACAAAATCGACTTTAAATGCTAGTCTTAGTGATTGCAACTGCAATCACAACAAAAACAACAACAATTGTAACCAAACAAATTAGATTGCACTCAGCTGTAGTACTTCGTAACTACAGTTAGTCCATGCATGCATACCTACTTACTCACCTACATAACCTTACAAATGCATGTTCGCACTGCTGTAGGGGGCGGGTGGGTTCCGAACAACAACTGGCCTTAGAGAATCCATACAATAGAGCATCGAATATGTTTTTAGTAACAATATCAACATTTTTCACTATTGTTGTTGCTGTTGTTTTTTAGTTTTAGTCACAATAACATTTATTGTAAAATCATGCCACAAGCGGATGTGGCATGACACATGTGTACGTTGTATGTAGTTGCGTGTGCATGTTTGCAAAATGCCGGTATATTTTGTAGCTTTTCGTATGTGATTTCATGGCTCAACCTCTATGCATCCACAAATTGCTGTTAACCATATGCCACATGTCACATGTGCGACAATGTTGCATAAATTTGTGTGTGCAACATAAAGCATTGATGGGAGAAATATGCAAGTTAGTACAGTGAAAGAAATGTGTGGTTGTGTGGTTGTGTTTTTAAATTGTAGTTGTTGTTTTTAAGTAATCGTGGGTTAAAAAAGGAAAAAGGGAATTAAGTCCAGACCCTGCCTGTACAACTTAACTGACAACAGCGAATTAATTGTTGTGATCCTATAAAAATCCCCGAAAAGGCATTTCTTCCGATTGAGTATTTTTCTTTACAAAAGTTCCAGTTCTAGAATAGTTTTTCTGAAGTTTTCTCGTAATTTTACACGCTCAAGAAAGTTTTAGGTGCTCCGATCTTAGGCTGGTTTCAGAGGTTCCCAATTTTATAGTTAGTTTTATATTTAGCTATTTATAGTTAATTGAAAAGCCATATAGGCAGACTCAAAACAGATTAGGAAGAGGTAACAAGAAGTTTTTGGAATAATAAAATTGCGAAAGATAGTGTGTAGTATTAGAGACTCTGGAAGAAACACCAAAGACAAAGGTTTATGATTTTCTCAGTACTTTTACTGCTTAAAGAAACGGTAAGATTTAAACATTTGAAGGCATATTTCGAGATAACCATGGCAAATACCGTTGTAAGAACCATAAAAAATTTTAAAAATACCGAAAGAACTTCTCTTAACTTAATGAGGTTTCTAAAGGGACCGACGTTTACATATAAACCTACATTTAATGGACGAATTATGACCGTTGAAGTAAACTTCTCCGTTTTCTGTCGGTAGGTCCCATTCAACTCCAGATTTGGGCTGTCAGACCATTGCAGTATCTTTCAGGCAGATGTCAATGCCATCAAAGTAGTAGTTGACATGCTGCTCCGAAGTGTGGCCTTCTTCAGAGAGATGTGTATTAATCTCGACAGCAGAGCGGCAATACTGGCCTCTGATTAGCTTCGAACTACTTTGCAATTTGATTTGTGTGGGTACCCGGTCACCGCAGAATCGCTAGAAACTACAGAGTATAACATCTTGCAAGAGAGTGTGCCCTAGCAAAATTTACGTCGGAGTGGAAGCGGATGGGTAGTCAGTGGTTCACTGGAGCCAGAACAATGGAAGCATTGACTTCGAGCGTGTAACAATAATCAGTACCTACACATCCGCGTTTGATCGAAATCGGGCCTTGAAGTTGCTTTCTCTTAAGAAGGTGCTTACTGGTCAATGTTCAATAAGTACACATGCGGTAAGATCAGGGACCGAGATAAGAGGAATCATCCTTGCACTTCCTCCTTCGATGCGCTGCATTCGTCAGGCTATGGTTAAAACGTCTCGGTAGAAACAACTTCCGCGGACCCGTCGAAGTGACTGGAATCGACATTAGCCGACTTAAGCTTGATCGATTTATGAGGGTCTTGGCGATCCGTTAAGAGTACATGGGTGCCAAAGTCGAAGCTGTCTAAGTGAGATTATCTGCAGTTGCGGAGATCTATCCCTTGTCGTAACCTTATCTAACCTTAGTAAACTTCTCTTCAGAATTTTCCGTAAAAAAATTTCTTTCGGGACATAATATTCCACTCCCACACTTCTCGGGAGTTTCAAACGTTAAACGTAATCAGAGTTCAACATACATACATATGATTCTTCGGGATTCAAAACGAACTTAGGACCAAAACAAAATGCTATATATCTGGCTCTTTCCGGACGACGATAGTTAAATTGATTTCTTGTCTTTCGGATAGACCTAAAAGTTGCAGCTTTCCGATACTGAACGTGCTGGATTAAAGATTATGTTCCTTAGCAAACTCAAAGGATTAATAAACGTGATGAGGTTGAATGGCAAACCGTGAAGAAAGAAGGGTCCACTTTTTAACTTTCCATTCAATATAGTTTAATGCCTCTTCTGTACTGGTAAGGTCAAGTGGAATTGAAATTGTATTTATTAACTTGACATATCCAGAGCGCAAAAATTCGAAGAAAGAAGAAAAGGCGGCTTGCTACTTGTATTCAGACCAATCGCTTGGAGGTTACTACAGAAAACCACGAGTGTAAGACAGCCTTGGAAGAGTTCCTCTTTACATTTTAGAAGTATTTCGAGGTCTTCAAAAGTTCGCATTACAATTCATAGACATATTTGATGCTCATTGTGTCTCATTTACATTTGATCAAATAAACACCGATAATCATCAAAATATGCTCCTCAACCGCCACTACACTTTGCCAAAATCACTTTCATCCAACAACAAAACTGACCCAAACAATTTTGCGGCAACCACATTCGTGCAACCGCAATTGCCCTACCATTTGCAACAATTGCATGTTGCGTTGGCTCATGCAATAACGGCAAATCCCCATTTAATCACATTAAAAACATTTAAAATTCTCTTTCATGCAGAAGCACACAAACAACAACAACAAACAAACACACTCACGCACTCCTCATACACTCACACACCAATATGCGTGCTGGCGCCTAGTGTCAGGCAATAGGAATTTGTAACATGCTAATACTGCAGTGCAGATGTGTTGTTGCACAACAAATATTATTCATAAGTGAAATTGCAAAATGCACTCAAATTCATAATCGAAGGTACGCAGAGTGGATAAGGGAAAGTGATGTGCCTACATATTGAGGGCAGACGACAGAGGGCAGAAAGTGTGTAGACAAAATACAGACAAAAAGCAATGCAATGAAATGCTTGTGAGTGCAGGGGGGTGAAGGGAGATACATTGGCAAAGGCCAGCAGTAAAAGTAAGCCGCATTGCATTTCAATTTTATTTACAAATTTATTTATATATACATATATAGTATATATTTCTTTATATGAGCGTATGTGCGTGTGTTTTGGGTGCGCATTAAAATTCAATTCAAATTCAATATTCGTTGCATTTGCGTGCAAATTCAATTCCCGAAATCCCAAAAGCATAAAGCAAATTATATCAATTTAAATAGTCTACACATGAATGTGAGTGCTTTTTAAACAACAAATTGTCGGTGTGAGTGTGTGTGTGAGGCTAAGCGCAAAGGGATGTGCTGTATGCAATCCAACTGTTGTCCTTTAGTGACTTAGTCCACTTCTCCGAAGTGTTTATCATTGGCATATGCAAGTTAAAAGGCAGCATTGATGAGGTCAATGGTGTGACATTTTGTAAGAAAGTGAGTGACAAAATTTATTTCTGAAGGTAATGTAGGTAGTCAGTGACCTCTTTGAATATGAAAGAAGATCTTCTTTTTGTTTGATTTAGATCCTTCTATATGTTAATTTTTTTTTAATAAAATGATTGACTAGTTCAAAACCCATGATTGATTTTTTTAAATATCTAATCGCAGAAAACTTGTAGCTTTGTCTTTTGACCCCATAATTTCTCTTAATGGAACTAAAACCGAATATAACATGAGAATAGGAAAGAATAAATGAAAGCTTTCATACTTTATTGATAACCAAAATTTTTAGAACTTTTTTTCTATCGCACATGCAAATGAAGAGAGTTGAATCTTTGTAACTAGAGATAGAGAGAGAGAGAGTACAGTAGGAAATACAAAATAATGAAATGTCGCTTATTTTTTGACGATTTTACCTGTGGTTTATTAATGAATACTAATCCGTCCACGTCCATACTAGCAACCATAACGGACCCTGGTTTTTATCCAGCCAAATACTTTCATATCAAGTCGTAGAGTGGTATTGAAGTTGTATAAATGAAAAAATCGAAACTCCATGAAGTGGTATCATGGATCAAAACACCTCTTGCTCCTTTTTTTCTTTAAAACGTCTGCTATCGCATTTCTCAGTATACTTTTCTTGAGTGTACTTTATACCTGAGTGTATGCCTACAAAGTTCTACAATATATGTTGATATGATAATCCAACCACAACTGAATTCCATAAACTTCTTCTTTAAACATGAATTTAATTTACGGATCTTTCGTGCTCCCTTCTGTAGTTGCTGTAAAATTTCGTAAGTGGTACAAATTGTTTCTTAGTACAATCAAATAAGTAAAGCGCTTTCACCTATTTTCATTAAAGACGTTACTTACCAATATATTTCTTTATCAAACTTACCCTTGGAGAAAAACACGATTCAACTCTTGTTTTATATATTTCTATGATTCTTTTCTATGAATCTACAAAAGTAAACAACACCATATTTTGTCATCAGTCATAATTATATCTTTTCAACATTTGTCCATAATTATAATAAAGTTTCTACGTGGATTTGATTTTGACCCGATCCGGCTTCGCATGGGTTTAAACAAACATGTCAAAAGTTGTAATTTTTTACACACACGTACACACTCTGCCATACATATGTATGTGTATACTTTCCCGTTTATTGCGTGGGATAATTAAAAAAAATGAAAATGATGAAAATACGAATATGAAATTATATTTTATTTGTAATGAGCAAAAACGTGATTACGACCTTTAGTCTTTGGTGTCCGTTGTCTTTGTCTCTGACTATGAAGCGAGCTTGTATATTTCTAATATTTTGTTCTTCAAGCCGCTGCACACGCTCCGTACTCGACTCTTAAGCGCGTACTTGGGAGGTTTTGAAATTTTGTTCAGCAAGCAGTTTCAAGCACTCGTTACTCGACTCCCGACATCGCAATTGCGATGCGAAGAGAATGACTTGCAAGACGATTTTCAGTTTCAGATTAAGATTCTACATCACGGAGTCTTTTTGATACCCTAACATGGGATCTAGTTCCAGAAAGTTGAGATGCTTATGTTACTCGGGGAGAATGTAGCTCTCCAATTGTGAAAGAATTTTTGAAATTGGGACAGTAGTTTTCGAGTTTATTCATCTATACTAATATTATAAAGAGGAAAGGTTTGTTTTTTTGTTTGTTTGTCTCGAATAGGATCCGAAACTACTGAACCGATTTGAAAAATTCTTTCACCGTTGGAAAGCCATACTATCCCTGAGTGACATAGGCTATATTTAGGGTTCCTTACCAAAACTCCGATAATGTAAAAAAAAAATACCAAAAAACTTTCTTTAATCGCGAATGCTGCGAAAACAATTGAAGATAGAACAAAGTGATGTACTACAATCTAACTTACTTATCATTATCTACAAAAAACATCGCGACATCATATCTCTAACTATTATAGTTCTGTCACAATAATAATAAATTAATTAAAATACCACTACTTGAAAAGGCTCTTTATTTGTACCTTAGTATTAATCCTTATCGAAATAAATGATTTATTATTTAAGATCGCTTCAAAATCTTTATATAACTTTTTGAATTATTAGATTCTGACATTCCATTCAAAAGATATCACGGGTTCAAAATTTTGAAAAGCCGCTCGGCGGCTAACTATGCGTTGTAGAGTTGTAGGCGTCACTCGGGCACGGAGGTACGGGAGAGGGGTTAAGATCACTCGCGCGGTCGGCTCCCTACTGAATGGTCCTGTGCGGAATTAAAAAAATTTTCGCTTGATAATAATATAATATAAAAATGAATTGCTGTTCGTTTGTGCCGCAAAAAAACGAGAATGGCCAAACCGATCTGGCTAATTTTAGTCTTGAATTATTCGTGGAAGGCCAGAAAAAGATTAGAAAGTGAATAAATATGGAAAAACTGCGAGGAAGATAATAATAAGAGAATTTTATTCGAGTTGACAAGAAAAATATAAAAAGAGAAAACAAAAAAATAATATTTTGAAGATTATCATTGTTGCTTTGTTAAAATATTTTTGTTATTGTTCAATTGTATAAGGTTGTGTCGATAGCCCAAAACAATTTGTAAACAAATAAGGAAAGGCTAAGTTCGGGTCCAACCGAACATTTTATATAACAATTTGACCTACAAACAATTTGACCTATATATTCGGCATAAAGTCCAATAGAAAATTATCATATATAGTATATGAGGGCTGAAAGAAAGAGAAGTTTTCCTGACAAGAAACCTCAATATGATAACCATAAATGACTGATTGAATGACCTATATTGTTGGTAAAAAAAGATATCGATGATCTTAATGCGACAATTTAGAATTTCGGTCCAAGAGAGTTGACACAGCTACGAGTTGACACAGCTACAAACCAGGATGACGTAGTCAATTATCCCAAACTATATAAAATTACCTGTACTATCACCATTCACTTTGCAATGAAAAGTAGTGTGAGTTGTAATCATGCTGCGTAACATAAATCAACTTCCAGTAATCAATATCGTCGCCGAAGCCAAGATTGGACCAACTTAATTTAATGTATACCTTAGCCACAAAAACGTGTGGCCGGGTCTGCTAGTTACAAATATACATACAAATCTTTCCTCTTTATTATAGTAGTATAGATTTATAATGAAGTACGATCTCAATTTTCGTCTTATTTCGTTTCAAATGGGCTTCTCGCTTTCCTCGAAAGACAATGACGAAACAGTCTCTTTGTGGCAAGGCTATGATGCTTCATGGTCTTGGTGTCTCGTATCTGAATCCAGCAAATTAAAAATTAGCTTCTTAAAGATTACTAAGATTTTGAAATAAGTGAAATATGATAACCAGTGTTGAATAACTGACTAATTTTAGCTATATGTTGGCAATATTCTCTGAGTCGTTGTTATAGTTTTTGCCGGAGCAATTCTTAATCAATCTGTCCCAGTGTGATAGATGTATGTTTTGATGCACAGGCGATCTCCAGTTGGATCGTGCTCAACAAAATCAAAAAAGGACTGATAAACAATAGATGGTGCTAGCTAACCCAAGATACGCTCTGAGAGAAAATTGTGTTTTTCAATATCATGGAATGGCATACCATTTTAATGTCTTTAATGTATTTAATGTTAAGTCACCTAAACTCTTACTAAGGCCAGATCAGTTTGGCTATAAATATCTCTTTGCTAATATAAGATAGACTGAAATTGCTTGAAAGAGTCAGTTGCTCTCTTGCTCTCGAAAAAAAAAATTAAAATGGTTAAAAGTGGCCGGATAAATTGCTGACTAGTTATTTCATAGTAATGGGAACTTAAGTGTTATTAACTCTTCTTCTTCTTGACTGGCGTAGACACCGCTTACGCGGTTATAGCCGAGTCCAAAACAGCGCGCCACGCATCCCTCCTTCTGGCAGTTTGGCGCCAATTCGTTATTCCAAGCGAAGCCAGGTCCCTCTCCACCTGGTCCTTCCATCGGAGTGGAGGTCTCCCTCTTCCTCTGCTTCCACCAGCGGGTACTGCATCGAATACTTTCAGAGCTGGAGCACTTTCATCCATCCGAACAACATGACCTAGCCAGCGTAGCCGCTGTTTTTTTATTCGCTGGACTATGTCTATGTCGTCGAATAACACATACAGCTCATCGTTCCATCGTCTGCGGTATTCGCCGTTGCCAATTCTTAAGGGACCATAAATCTTCCGCAAAACCTTTCTCTCGAAAACTCCTAGTGCCGTCTCATCGGATGTTGACATCGTCCACGCTTCTGCACCGTAAAGTAGGACGGGAATGATGAGAGACTTGTAGAGTTTGGTTTTTGTTCGTCGAGAGAGGACTTTACTTTTCAATTGCCTACTTAGTCCATAGTAGTACCTGTTGGCAAGAGTGATTCTGCGTTGGATTTCCAGGCTGACATTGTTATTGGTGTTAATGCTGGTTCCCAGGTAGACGAAATTATCTACAACTTCAAAGTTATGACTGTCAACAGTGACGTGGGAGCCAAGACGCGAATGCGCTGACTGTTTGTTTGACGACAGGAGATATTTCGTCTTGTCCTCGTTCACCACCAGACCCATACGCTTCGCTTCCTTATCCAGTCTGGAGAAAGCAGAACTAACGGCGCGGGTGTTGTTTCCGATGATTTAGCTCTGCAGCTCGTATTATTTTCTCCAGCATCAGGTTAAAGAAATCACACGAGAGTGAGTCACCTTGTCTGAAACCTCGTCTGGTATCGAACGGCTCGGAGAGGTCCTTCCCGATCCTGACGGAGCTTTTGGTGTTGCTCAACGTCAGCTTACACAGCCGTATTAGTTTTGCGGGGATACCAAATTCAGACATCGCGGCATAAAGGCAGCTCCTTTTCGTGCTGTCGAAAGCAGCTTTAAAGTCGACAAAGAGATGGTGTGTGTCGATCCTATTTTCACGGGTCTTCTCCAGAATTTGGCGCATGGTGAATATCTGGTCTGTTGTTGATTTTCCAGGTCTAAAGCCACACTGATAAGGTCCAATCAGTTTGTTGACGGTGGGCTTTAGTCTTTCACACAATACGCTCGACAGAACCTTATACGCGATGTTGAGGAGGCTTATCCCACGGTAATTGGCGCAGTGTTATTAACTGAATATATTATTATTGTGGACCCGGTAAGAGCAGTACCCGCTGGTGGAAGCCGAGGAAGAGGTAGACCTCCACTCCGATGGAAGGACCAGGTGGAGAGGGACCTGGCTTCGCTTGGTATAACCAATTGGCGCCAAACTGCCAGAAGGAGGGATACGTGGCGCGCTGTTGTGGACTCGGCTATTACCGCGTAAGCGGTGTCTACGCCAGTCAAGAAGAAGAATGGGAACTTTAGTGTTATTAACTGAATATATTATTATTGTGGACCCGGTAAGAGTTTTTGGAATAATTTAAGTATCCTTTCTTATAAGGTTTTTATGAGCCTGTACACAGAATCTTTCAACTTTACTCCCCAAAACTTGTAACTAAAACTATATTTAATTGTAAATGAGAATTAAAAGTAAGCTGTGTGCAGTAAAAAGCAAAATTAGCTTAAAGCTCTCCCAAAAATATGAAATTATTCTGATTATCAAACATAAATTTGTACATACATACACACTTATTTGCAACACAGACCAAATCGTTCGATTAACGTGATTAAATCGATTTCATAAGCGCAATTATTTATAACGCACATAAGCGTTTAAACTTTAACAAGTATGCTGGCTTATATATACATATATAAGTATTTATATGTATTTATTGGTGTATGTATCAATTTCAATCAAATCAATTAGTAAAACGTTTCAAAATTGAATGACTAACAAAATTGCACTTACCTGAGCGTCACTGCATTCACTGAATAGCGAAAATTAATTAATATTAAGTATACGCACTGTTGGCAGCCACACAAACACACCACACACACACACACGCCTACGCTTTTGTATTACAGCTTTGTGTGTATGTAAGTAGTGTATGAGTAATGCACAGGTAAAATGGGGCAGCAATCACAAGTAATCAAAAGGACCGCATGCAGTGTCGGGTCATTGGCTATGCATTAATTTTAGTCGAACACACCAACCCACAAACAATTATATATTGTGTGGTTGTGTGTATGCGCCTGAAAGTGCGCTAGTTTATAGTTGACACATGAAAAGAACTGCACAGCAGTTGGGCGTATATACTTAAGTAGTGTCGTATAGGGTATACTCGGCACGAAGGTGAGTAGCACAAAAGGCATGCGGCGATTTTGTGGAAGATTGAGCTAATACCGTGTGCCATAAATATGCGGTTTTCAATGGAGCACTGTAAACAAAAGGCACATTGTAAATGAATGTCACACATACATGAGAGAGAGAAGATTGGATGTGAGCGAGTATATATACTTTTATATAAATTTATTTCGAGTTTATATACGAAGATACGTAAACTACTGAAGAATGAAGTGGTTTAAGGTGCTTAAAGTGCGAAGTTTATGAGTATAATAATAATATATTTATATATACATATGTATATAATTGATTTATATTGAGCACAGTTACAGGTTATAGTCTCATCACATGTATATTTTAAGCTCAAAATTACTTCCAAAAACCTCTACCTTCTTTTTTCTACTCTCAATATATACAAACCTGCAATTATCTACATAAATACCCCAACTTTTGTGCATATTATCTAAAATTCACATAATCATATTAATTGTAAATTTTCTTAAGATGACCACTCTTCACTTTATTATGGTTAGCCATTAGTTAAGCTGGTTTTGACACATGACTTATGCGCATAAACAAACACAGAGGCAACTAAGTAGACATATAGCTGAGTGTCTTATATAGATATGAAAGTGTCTGTCGCTCTCTCTTTCCCTTTTGTGCATAAAATACATAAAATATTAATAATTCGTATGAAATTTGAAAGACGGTAATTTAATTATCAAATGTAGCTTATAATATCCATTGCGCCTAAATGTAGGCAATGCGTATGTAATCGAGGCGCTTATTGATTGCTTGTGGCCGAAAATTGAAAATTCATTATCTGTGATAATGATAGCGTCTAATATAAGTCGCTCAAAATATTATTTATTAATACTGAGAAATGTCGAAATGAGGGTATGTGAGACAGAAATAGGAATGTTGAGAGAAAACTAATTTTTGAAGGCTTTCAAGAAGCATTTGATAAGTGAAATCGATCACTTATCAGGCGAGGCGGCCAGACGACATAAAAAAGTGTAGTAAAATCAGTAGTGAAAAAGTAAGGCAATTTGTTGTGTGTTATTAAGACATTCGTCCCGTATATTCGGCTTAAAAGCTACTAGAATAACGACAATCTGTATATATAGAAATTGGGATCAAGGAATTAGATTGATTTCAGCTAGTTGTACCACCAAAGCACATTATACCTAGATTTTACGTTCACTTATAATAATTTTGCAAAGATATCTCACATATTAACCGTTATATACGGTATAAAGTCCACCGGAAGTTTGGAAATCCGTAGATGAGGTATATGTGGACTAAATGAAGTATTGATTAGATTTTGCCCAGGTTTGGCACACAGGTAGACTGTTATAAGAAACATACCTCTTTTGAATTTGGCCACAAGCACTGAGGTCCTCATGTTTGATATCTGGTGCTCTGAAAGTTATAGTCCCATATAGCCTATATTACTAATTATACAATTGGTATACCGTGCTGCCTTCGATAGCACGAAAAGGAGCTGCCTTTATGCCGCGATGCCTGATTTTGGTATCCCTGCAAAACTAATATGGCTATGTAAACTGACGTTCAGCAACACCAAAAGCTCCGTCAGGATCGGGAAGGATCTCTCCGAGCCGATCGATACCAAACGAGGTTTCAGACAAGGTGACTCACTATCGTGCGACTTCTTCAACCTATTATTGGAGAAAATAATACGATTTGCAGAGCTAAATAGAGAAGGTACAATCTTCTACAAGAGTGTACAGCAGCTGGCGTATGCCAATGATATTGATATCATCGGAAGCAACTACCGCGCCGTTTGTTCTGTTTTTCCAGACTAGATAAAGAAGCGAAGCGTATGGGTCTGGTGGTGAATGAGGACAAGACGAAATATCTCCTGTCATCAAACAAACAGTCAGCGCACTCGCGTCTTGGCTCCCACGTCACTGTTGACAGTCATATTTTTGAAGTAGTAGATAGTTTCGTCTACTTGGGAACCAGCGTTAGCAACACCAACAATGTCAGCCTTGAAATCCAACGCAGAATCACTCTTGCCAACAGGTGTTACTTTGGACTGAGGAGGCAATTGCAAAGTAAAGTCCTCTCTCGACGAACAAAAATCAAACTCTACAAGTCGCTCATTATTTCCGTCCTGATGTATGGCGCCGAGCGATGACAACATCCGATGAGACGACTCTTGGGGTTTTCGAGAGAAAGGTTTTGCGTAAGATTTATGGTCCTCTGAACATTGGCAACGGCGAATACCGCAGACGATGGAATGATGAGCTGTACGAGTTATACGACGACATTGACATAGTTCAGCGAATAAAAAGACAACGGCTACGCTGGCTAGGTCATGTTGTACGAATGGATGAAAACACTCCAGCTCTGAAAGTGTTCGATGCAGTACTCGCTGGAGGAAGCCGCGGAAGAGGACGACCTCCACTCCGGTGGAAAGACCAAGTGCAATGGGTGACCTGGCTTCACTTGGTGTTTCCAGTTGGCGCCAAAAAGCAAAAAGGAGGAACGAGTGGCGCGCTCTGGTGGATTCGGCTATAATCGCTTAAGCGGTTTATACGCCAAATATATATATAAATATACCAAGGATATGCTATGAACCGAATTTCGTTGAAATTAGTCGAGTTGTTCCTGAGATATAGTTTTTTATCTATAAGTGGACGGCGCCACGTCTATGATCCATTTTTTATATAAAATTAGTCGTTATGGTATTTTTCCTTCTTAAATGAAAGCACTTTTAGTATCGAATCGAATATCAAATTGAGAAAAGGTGATGTGAAACTTGGATAAGTATCTTCACTTGGAAGATATACCAATCCAATTTTCGCAACATATTCTCTCAACATATAAATCGTGAAAAAGACAAGATCACAGCGCCAAAAACATAATCTCAAATGCTGAGTTTACAGTTACAAGCTGAGAGAAAAAGAATTAGCCAAGTATATTTAGCAAAATACTTTAGAAATAGTTTTATAAATAAATAGACGTAAGTGACTAGGAACAATAACAAATTTAACTCTACAAAATAGTTTTGTAAACAACAACTATAGCAACTGCAGCAAAGGCAGATATGAGCAAATTTTAGAAAGTAAAGTGAATAAAGGATGAAAAACGACAATAAAACAGGACAACTAAAGCAGAGACAGCAAGTACAATAACCTTTGTATGTGGTAGTGTGAACAATATTTAGCTGTGATACGTGTGTGCAGCCACTTAATGGCGCCGGAAAATATGTTAAGAAAAGTTTTCCAAACTCTTTAAATGAACAGTTTTACTAAATGAATATGCATGAATGGGCGAGTGTGTGTATGTATTTGTATATATAATATATATATTTGTATGTATGTATATAGAAATGTGTATTAATGTAAAAATGTATGTTTGCCAATTTGGTATTTATGTCTAAACTATTTTCCAACTATTAAAAACTCATTCACATATACATGGCAAGGTATTCGCATATAGATTTAAAATGCTTTATCCTCTTTGCATAAATTGCTTTTAATAAATAATAAATTAAATGGCAAGTATGATGCGGATATGTTGTAGAAAACTTTTAAATTCTTATCAACTCGATTATATTATCACACAGCTTAATTCGTGGTATTACTGAGGTTTTCAGTAACCAAAATTTATAAAATTAAATAAAATAAAATAAAAAAAAATAAAATAAAATAAAATAAAATAAAATAAAATAAAACAAGTAAGGAAGGGCTAAGTTCGGGTGTAACCGAACATTTAATACTCTCGCAATTTATTTATTTAACTTAATTAATATTATATAATACACAATTTGACCTACATATTCGTCATAGATATTGTATAAAGTCCATTGAAAGTTGGAAACCCTAATATTAGGTTAGAAGCACCGAGGTCCTCATGTTCGATATATGGGGCCTTGAAAACCTATGGTCCGATTTCGGCGATTTTTAGAAAAGGGCTGCCACACTATAAATACAGTATTTGTGCAAAGTTTTGCACCGATATCTTCACTAGTGCTTACTTTATATATTGTAAAGTAAACGATTCAGATCATCTTCTAAGTTCTGGTATATAGGAAGTAGGCGTGGTTGTGAAGCGATTTGGCCAATTTTCACAACATATTATTGGGAGGTAAGGAAACTGGGAGGATGGAGTCATATGTAGAAGTTCACGTAAGTGAGGAAAGTTTCTGACTGCCATTCACTTGGGAGTGGCCAGGAACGATTCTTTTACATGTGGCTCAAGCAGCTCACAACTTCCGGTCTTAGACCAAGTATCCTCTGGGTAGCCAACAGACATCCGTCTGGAAGCGAGCTAAAGTGAGAAGGCGAATCCCGCTTATGCGGTTGTGCGTTGGGCTTGGGACCCACCACATAAAAACGAATAACCAGTGAATAAGAAACACAGGCCTCGGATGAGAAACCCCCCTTTTGATGACGACCACGGCAAACGTATAAAGGACTATGATTTAAGGGCATGCACCTGGAATGTCCGGACTCTTAATTGGGAAGGTGCCTCTGCCCAGCTAGTTGATGTCCTCGTAAGAGTAAAGGCTGACATCACCGCAATCCAAGAAATGCGATGGACGGGACAAGGACGGAAGAAGGTGGGTCCTTGTGACATCTACTACAGCGGCCATATAAAGGAGCGCAAATTCGGTGTGGGATTCGTGGTGGGAGAGAGACTCCGTCGTCGAGTCCTGGCATTCACTCCGGTGGATGAACGTCTAGCCACAATCCGCATCAAAGCGAGGTTCTTCAACATATCGCTGATTTGCGCCCACGCCCCGACGGAAGAGAAGGATGAAGTGATCAAAGATACCTTCTATGAGCGCCTAGAACGTACCTATGAGCGCTGCCCCCGCCATGATGTCAAAATCGTGCTTGGCGATTTCAACGCTAGGGTGGGTAAAGAAGGTGTCTTTGGCACAACAGTCGGAAAATTCAGCCTCCATGACGAAACATCACCAAACGGTCTGAGGCTGATCGACTTCGCCGGGGCCCGAAATATGGTCATCTGTAGTACTAGATTCCAGCATAAGAAAATCCATCAAGCTACTTGGCTGTCCCCGGATCGAATCACTCGCAACCAGATCGATCATGTTGTGATAGATGGACGACATGTCTCCAGTGTTTTTGATGTGCGTACGCTTCGTGGTCCCAACATCGACTCGGACCACTATCTTGTAGCAGCTAAAATACGCACCCGCCTCTGTGTAGAAAGCGCACACGTCAACAAACACAAGGAAGGTTCGACATCGAAAAGCTGCAATCACAACCGACAGCCGAACGATTTTCTACTCGACTTGCACTCCTGCTCTCTGAGAGCACTCATCAGCATCTCGGTATAAGGGATCTGTGGGACGGCATATCAAACTCCTTACGTACAGCTGCAACCGAAACCATTGGCTTTCGGAAAAGCCCAAAAACTGCTGGTATGATGAGGATTGTCGTCTCGCAGTGGAGAGAAAACAGACTGCCTACCTCGCAATGTTGCGATCAACCGCAACACGAGCGGGATGGGAAAGATACCGAGAGCTGAAGAGGGAAGCGAGACGCATTTGCAGAAAAAGAAAGAAAGAGGCCGAAATGCGTGAGTATGACGAGCTTGACAAGCTGGCCGACAGGGGTAATACTCGAAAATTTTACGAAAAGATCCGGCGACTAACTGAAGGTTTCAAGACCGGAGCACACTCCTGTAGGACCCCCAGCGGTGATCTAGTGGTTGATGACCAGAGTATACTGTGTTTGTGGAGGAACACTTCTCCAGCCTGCTGAATGGCAGTGAAAGTACAACACCAGGAGATGGCGAACCCGATTCCCCAATCGACGACGATGGAACAGATGTTCCATTGCCCGACCGTGAAGAAATTAGAATAGCAATTACCCGCTTGAAGAACAACAAGGCGGCGGGGCCGATGGATTGCCGGCCGAGCTATTCAAATACGGCGGCGAAGAGCTGATAAGGTGCATGCATCAGCTGCTTTGCGAAATATGGTCGGAAGAAAGCATGCCCGACGATTGGAATCTCAGTGTACTCTGCCCAATCCACAAAAAGGGAGACCCCACAATCTGCGCCAACTATCGTGGGATAAGCCTCCTTAACATCGCTTATAAGGTTCTATCGAGCGTACTGTGTGAAAGACTAAAGCCCACCGTCAACAAACTGATTGGACCTTATCAGTGTGGCTTTAGACCTGGAAAATCAACAACTGACCAGATATTCACCATGCGCCAAATCTTGGAGAAGACCCGTGAAAAAGGATCGACACACACCATCTATTTGTCGACTTTAAAGCTGCTTTCGACAGCACGAAAAGGAGCTGCCTTTATGCCGCGATGTCTGAATTTGGTATCCCCGCAAAACTAATACGGCTGTGTAAGTTGACGTTGAGCAACACCAAAAGCTCCGTCAGGATCGGGAAGGACCTCTCCGAGCCGTTCGATACCAGACGAGGTTTCAGACAAGGTGACTCACTCTCGTGTGATTTCTTTAACCTGATGCTGGAGAAAATAATACGAGCTGCAGAGCTAAATCGAGAAGGTACAATCTTCTATAAGAGTGTACAGCTACTGGCGTACGCCGATGATATCGATATCATCGGAAACAACACCCGCGCCGTTAGTTCTGCTTTCTCCAGACTGGATAAGGAAGCGAAGCGTATGGGTCTGGTGGTGAACGAGGACAAGACGAAATATCTCCTGTCGTCAAACAAACAGTCAGCGCATTCGCGTCTTGGCTCCCACGTCACTGTTGACAGTCATAACTTTGAAGTTGTAGATAATTTCGTATACCTAGGAACCAACATTAACACCGATAATAATGTCAGCCTTGAAATCCAACGCAGAATCACTCTTGCCAACAGGTGCTACTATGGACTGAGTAGGCAATTGAAAAGTAAAGTCCTCTCTCGACGAACAAAAACTAAACTCTACAAGTCCCTCATCATTCCCGTCCTACTTTATGGTGCAGAAGCGTGGACGATGTCAACATCCGATGAGACGGCACTAGGAGTTTTCGAGAGAAAGGTTTTGCGGAAGATTTACGGTCCCTTAAACATTGGCAACGGCGAATACCGCAGAAGATGGAATGATGAGCTGTATGTGTTGTTCGACGACATAGACATAGTCCAGCGAATAAAAAGACAGCGGCTACGCTGGCTGGGTCATGTTGTTCGAATGGATGAAAGTGCCCCAGCTCTGAAAGTTTTCGATGCAGTACCCGCTGGTGGAAGCCGAGGAAGAGGGAGACCTCCACTCCGGTGGAAAGACCAGGTGGAGAAGGACCTGTCTTCACTTGGTATTACCAATTGGCGCCAAAACGCCAAAAGGAGAGATGCGTGGCGCACTGTTGTGGACTCGGCTATAACCGCGTAAGCGGTTTCTACGCCAGTTAAGAAGAAGAAGGAAACTATTACAAACCAAATTTCATTGAAATCGGTCAAGTAGTTCCTGAGATATGGTTTTTGACCTATAAGTGGGCGACGCCACGCCCATTTTCCATTTTGTAAAAAAATCTGAGTGCAGCTTTCACCTGCCATTTCTTATGTGAAATTTAGTGTTTCTGACGTTTTTCGTTAGTGAGTTAACCCACTTTTAGTCATTTTCAACCTAACCTTTGTATGGGAGGTGGGCGTGGTTATTATCCGATTTCTTTCATTTTTGGACTGTATTAAGAAGTGGCTAAAAAAAACGACTGCAGAAAGTTTGGTTTATATAGCTTCATTGGTTTGCGAGATATATATAAATAACCGATTTGGGGGCGGCACCACGCCCACTTCCCCAAAAAAATTACATCCAAATATGCCCCTTCCTGGTGCGATCCTTAGTTCCAAATTTTACTATTATAACTTTATTTATGGCTTAGTTATGACACTTTATGTGTTTTTGGTTTTCGCCATTTTGTGGGCGTGGCAGTGGACCGATTTTGCCCATTTTCGAAAGCAACCCTCTCACGGTCTCAAGGAACATGTGTTCCAAGTTTCATTAAGATATCTCAATTTTTACTCAAGTTACAGCTTGCACGGACGGACGGACGGACAGACATCCGGATTTCAACTCCACTCGTCATCCTGATCATTTATATATATATAACCCCATATCTAACTCTTTTATTTCTTGGTGACACAAACAACCGTTATGTGAACAAAACTATGATACTCTGTGCAACAGGTTGCGAGAGTATAATAAAATAAAATAAAACAAAATAAAATAAAATAAAATAAAATAAAATAAAATAAAATAAAATAAAATAAAATAAAATAAAATAAAATAAAATAAAATAAAATAAAATAAAATAAAATAAAATAAAATAAAATAAAATAAAATAAAATAAAATAAAAATAAAATAAAATAAAATAAAATAAAAATAAAATAAAATAAAATAAAATAAAAATAAAATAAAATAAAAAATAAAATAAAATAAAATAAAAATAAAATAAAATTAAATAAAATAAAAATATAATAAAATAAAATAAAATAAAATAAAATAAAATAAAATAAAATAAAATAAAATAAAATAAAATAAAATAAAATAAAATAAAATAAAATAAAATAAAATAAAATAAAATAAAATAAAACCCCGAACACGCTCGATTAATCTTTAATCGATTATAGAAATTGAAGCTGAATTTTGAAAAACTACTATATTTAGTTTTCTATGAAAATACTAAATTAACTTAATTTTGAGGAAATTGTAATCAAAATAATTATACATGACTTCGGTATTTCGTATGATAAATTAATCGATTAATAATAAATTAAAATATAATTTCTATAAAATATAATATATAAACGATTTGAGAATTCCAAACGAAAAACAAAATGATTTAAATTAAAATATATAATTAAAATTTATTTAAATAAATTTTACTTATTTTTTTTATAAATTCTCCGCTTTGAAGTTTTATCTTTATTACATTTATTATCAACTTGCCTTACTTCTCAAAAGCAAGTTTTCTTTTATGCTTTTACTTCTTAACTTTACAACATCTGCTGTTGGCTGACCGAAATCTCTTTATCATTTTAAAAGTTTCAACATTCATTTAGAGCGACTTCACCAAATTCACATTAATTGCATTGATAAACAATTTAATTGACACACCAGCACACATTGACTTTCAAGCTTTGCTTTACCTTTTGCAAGCATGCCAAGTGCATTTCGACTGCTTAAATAAATACAATAAACCTACTTGTCGCTCTACGTCTCACCCCCTCACATTGCACAGTTATAATTTTGCAACACTTAACATTGTGCAGCTGTTGTTGCCTCTTCAACGTCTTCTGCTACTGATTTTGCTTCTTCGTCTTCTTCTTCCGCTTAAGTGAAGTTGCAGAAGAAGTAAAAGTTAGTTATGCTTCACTTAATCGTTACTCATCTCGGACGCAGTCCAAGCCGACCAAACAACTAAAGCGGCTAACAGGCAGACGGCCAGACAGTTAGACCATTCATTCGGCAGGCTGAACGGCCAGCCAACAAACAGCTGCACTTGATAAACTTCTTCCAAGCTGTTTAGCATTCAAATTAACCTCTCTGCTGTCGGACGACTATGCGGCGTTGAGCTTTGTCAGGCGGACTGCCGTTATATTGCGGAGGTGTGAGGTTAAACTGGCGTTTATGAGCTGTACAGCTGTACATACAATATGTTTGACTATCTTGCCACTTACCAGCATATGCTGGATTTAATAGTTTAAGGACATACAAATTTCACTTAACTGCAAAGAAGTCCTCAAAGTGTTTTTGATATAAATTTTAAGAAATAGTGGGTTGAGGGGTGACCAAATGGTCTCAATGCCGACTGAATGCGGTCGCATTTCGTGTGTAAACTTAGACTTCCGTAGACATGTATATAAAATGTTTCTTGCCTTGAGATATAGAGAGAGAAAGAGCCAGATAGTGTAGTCAGTTATCAACTCTACCGCAAAAGGTTTTATAACTTCAATTTAGTTTGAGTCTTTTTAATTTTCGTGTTTTTGTTGTCGCATCTTCGTGCTCTATGAATTCTGTTATAGTTAATGAGAATAAAAGTTCATTTCATGCAAATTCAATTTAAAAAGTTAATTTTTAATTCCATTAAACTTCATACATTTCTTATGTGTCGCACTCATTCCATTAAGGTCTGGAAGAGTGTTCAACAAATATGAATTAAAATATATTATTAACATGTAAGACACTGTTTTCGAGGAACGTAGAAGGTACCTGAGATGTGTATAGCTTGTGGTTAGATTAGGCACCATTAGGGTAGGTATAGTGGATATTGAACTACAGCCTTAGGATACCACCGGGACTGGAATCCTCTCACACTACCCTGTTGGTATGCCCTATATTAATATTTGTCGCGGCAGTGAACTAGAAGGGAATAAGGACACAATTTTCCACTTTATCTGTCAATGCCCAGTCCTATCGCAGTTCCAACACAGAATACATGAAATCCATCAGACATCAAAGCTTGAATGGATGTCTACTAAAGGCATATCGGACATAAGTAGCTTCATCGAAATAACAAAATGCTTTGAACGAAAGGATGAAACGTGATAGCAGCATTATAAAGGTCTACGATTAGTGCATCAAAATGCCTGTGCTAATTGACCCCAAAAACAATAAGTCTATACTCTTACCAACCTACCTACCCTGTCCTCTCTGAACCATTCAATGGTCTTTTTGAAATTAATTTATTTGTGCAAATTCCGAGACATCGTCGTGGAAACCGCGACTAATAGTTGTAATTCTTTTCCAGGACAAAGCCTTGTATCCGCATAGAAGATGTTCTACAGTCTCTTCTTCTTCTTCTACTTCTTGGCAGCTTCTGCAGTAATCGTTGTATGGTATACACAATCTGCTGGCATTTCTACCAATCAGACAGTGTCTTGTTATAACTACTACTAAAGTTCTTATATCATTTCTTCTAAATTTCAATAATCGACAGGTGCGATCCATATTCTATTCAGGCATCGCTTTGTGAGTAAGTCAGGGATTGTTTTCACTCTTTCAGTGTTTGTTGCCAACTCTTTGACATATCTTTGGATTGAGTAGCATTTTGGTATCTAAAGGGTGATTTTTTAAGAGCTTGATAACTTTTTTAAAAAAAAAAACGCATAAAATTTGCAAAATCTCATCGGTTCTTTATTTGAAACGTTAGATTGGTTCATGACATTTACTTTTTGAAGATAATTTCATTTAAATGTTGACCGCGGCTGCGTCTTAGGTGGTCCATTCGGAAAGTCCAATTTTGGGCAACTTTTTCGAGCATTTCGGCCGGAATAGCCCGAATTTCTTCGGAAATGTTGTCTTCCAAAGCTGGAATAGTTGCTGGCTTATTTCTGTAGACTTTAGACTTGACGTAGCCCCACAAAAAATAGTCTAAAGGCGTTAAATCGCATGATCTTGGTGGCCAACTTACGGGTCCATTTCTTGAGATGAATTGTTCTCCGAAGTTTTCCCTCAAAATGGCCATAGAATCGCGAGCTGTGTGGCATGTAGCGCCATCTTGTTGAAACCACATGTCAACCAAGTTCAGTTCTTCCATTTTTGGCAACAAAAAGTTTGTTAGCATCGAACGATAGCGATCGCCATTCACCGTAACGTTGCGTCCAACAGCATCTTTGAAAAAATACGGTCCAATGATTCCACCAGCGTACAAACCACACCAAACAGTGCATTTTTCGGGATGCATGGGCAGTTCTTGAACGGCTTCTGGTTGCTCTTCACCCCAAATGCGGCAATTTTGCTTATTTACGTAGCCATTCAACCAGAAATGAGCCTCATCGCTGAACAAAATTTGTCGATAAAAAAATTTCGAACCGAACACTGATTTTGGTAATAAAATTCAATGATTTGCAAGCGTTGCTCGTTAGTAAGTCTATTCATGATGAAATGTCAAAGCATACTGAGCATCTTTCTCTTTGACACCATGTCTGAAATCCCACGTGATCTGTCAAATACTAATGCATGAAAATCCTAACCTCAAAAAAATCACCCGTTAGCTTTGCTGTCTCCTCATCCCACTCATTTATCCAGTTTGGATCCATCCGTATAGATGCTTATCTCTGAGCTTCATCCACAGCGTCTCTCCACCAGACGACTATATCGAATGTCATAATCGTCCTTACCGCAGCCGTGTAGAGCCAATGAGTTAATCGAGGCGGTAGTCCCCATTTTGGCTCTACTATTATTTTGCAGATATAAAGTAATGACACAGCTTTCTGACCCTAGCGTCTAAGTTTGGTTTCCAAGAGAGCTTCCTGTCTAAGGTTAGTCACAGGTAGCTAGCATTTAAGTTTAATGCGTAAGATTCTGTCCATCGATTTATTTCATTTTGATTAGAAGGGTGCTCTGAAATTTACCTCTAACCGAAATAGTCATATCATCAGCGTAGGCCACTACATGTACTCTACTCTTTTCTAGATCTAATAACATGTTATTCATTGTAAGACTCAGAGAAGGGGTTGATACCACGCCTCTTTGAGATGTATCTTTTTGGACAGATCTACAAATCGTTTAAGCTTCCAGCGTTGAAATTATGGCCATTTCCGGAAGCCCGGACTCTGGGATGTTTAGATCTTTAAGCGTCTTCGCTATGGTTTGGGCTGAATGTTTATGAAAGTGTCTACCTTGTTGATACCCCATACTTTTAGGCCTCTATTGAGAGGTTTTTGGTACTTTTCTAAAATACCGTTATATAACATGATTGTTTTATTCTTGCCGAAGATCGTCCCTTTTGTACAAGAATCCAGAAAATATTTTCGAAGTACTCAATCTATGTTCTGAAAGACCCGAACCAATAATTTTGAATAAGAAATTATATACGAGTAAATATGTAATTCGGACGGTTATACATATAATCATAAATTTAACTATTTTTTGAAAAAAAAAGAAACTCTCGAGCACTGGCATCTTCTTCTATCCCTATACTTATTATCTTTCCATTCACTTCACCATCCGACCACCGACGATGCGAGAGTCAATAGCTTGCTTGCTTATTAACCCGCTTCTGTTGACTGCTCTGTGGCTTAAATGGTTTTTGTGCAAGCTCTTGCATTTTCCATGAATCCACAATGGCCGCATTAGCTTTCTTAAAGTTGCTGCAAGTGAACTGCTGCCAAAGTTGTTAGCCAAACTAGGCAGCGGTGCACGAGGGGAAAGGTGAGTACTTGCAGTAGCTGCAGTAATATTACTAGCAGCGGTGGTATTGGTGGTGTCAATGTGACCACAATAACAACTACAACAACAATGGCGCAATATTTGCTGACAAACTTTTTGCCACTTTCAATTGTTGTGGCAAAGGCTTTGCCTTAGATAGCTACTTTGTCGTACGTACGTATGCCTTGAAGCACGCTTACGCGTCGGACTGTCAGCCAGCGTCGTTCTTTTTTTGTTGTTGCCTTCAACATTATTGCACTCTCGAAAGCTTGTTATTTGGGGTTTCATTTGTTTGTTGTTCTTCCTTGTGTTTTTGTTGTATTTTCTTGTGTTGTTGCTGTTCTTAGTTATGTTGTTGTTCTTCTTCCCAGTGTTGTTGTTATTATTATTTTTGTTTTCGTTGCATTCTTTGAGCTGAGCTAAGTGCCCGTATCTCCTCGCAACTTCCCTATTTGCACTCAAAGTTGTTCTTTTACTTGTTGTTGTTGTTGCTGCAGCTGCACCGCTATTAACTGCTTCCTCCTTCTCTCTCTCTTATTTTGTTTTTGTTGTTTGCATTAGTTGTATTTGTTTTGCGCTGCCTGCAACTTTATCTTACTATGCCCAGTTGATTTGTTGTTGTACGGCGTTGACTTTGTTGTGTGTTTTGTGTTGCTCCTTTGACTGCCTCTGCAATCGACATAAATAATTCATTATTGCCGCCCAGTTGCACATAAATCAAAAAGCCACATCGGTGTGCGCACGTGTGTGTGTATGTGTGCTTTGAATGGCGAAGCAGCTCTACTTCTATGTAGATGTATGTGTGTGTGTGTGTTTATTGTCACATGCAAAACATTACTTTAAGATGCCGCAATGACTATGCAGATTGCGCCTTATGCGCTGCTACACGCATGAATTTGCATACTCACTTCGTGTTTGTAGTTGTGTGTGTGTGTTGGTGTATGTGGACAAAGAAAATTGTCATCAGTTACACCTGCAGCGTCGCTTGCAAAGAGCAACGTTGATGGTTTAGGTGGAGAGAGGAGAATATATGACTAATATGACGAAAACAGGGTTTACTATTTTGGTCTTGCCAGATTTGACAACCATGAAATGTCAAAAGAACCACACACACGAGTAGAATTGTATTCTCAAAATGAGATCATTGATGGAAAAGGTGATCCAGACACTTTAGTTTTTCATGGCTGTTTCATTTGTACTGATGAATAAAGGTTTAAGAAACTGTCGCACAATTCGATGAGGATTTCAATGTCTGAGACTAGTTTTTTACCGAAAATATCAGTGAAACTCTCTGATATTCTAAGAAAGCTCATACGACAACTTTTTCTTACAAAAAAGTGTCCCGAGTCAAAACTGGGTAAAATCGGGTCATTGCTCCCTAGCTCACATATACTTGGTGGAGAAATTAGTGAATAGGTCCGGGATTTGCCTTAGACCCCAGACCCCATATGCTATATGTAAATATTGTTCAAATTGGTTGTAGTCTTAATAAAATTTCTTTCTCAGGTTCTTGAATATAGATCTAGCTCCAATATATCCAAAAAATTATTAAATCGGTCTATACCTTGGTCTAGACCTCATACTCTTATTCAAATACATTTTTACAATACCTGAAAATGTTTCCATACCTTTGAGGCTTGCAAATTAGTCTCGCAATATACATATATCGTGGGAACAGGTTCTTTAGTCTTTCTCTAGCCTCAATATAACATATATAACCAGTCCTACCTCTTGATCTATCCTACATACCCCTATTAAAATAAAAAAAGGTATATCTTTGAATATTTGCAAATCGCAATAGTATATAATGCTCGGTTACACTCAAACTTAGCCCTCCCTTCCTTTTTTCCAAACTTCTTGCCAAAAACCCATTGAAAAAATTGTCGTTGGTTACTATAGAGTCGAATACGTTGAATCAATATCCAGCCTAAACCGCAATACTTCGGTTATTACACAACACCGCTGAGATTGTGTGTGCCGATAACGAGTTATCTTCATGAATTCAGCTTTTGTGTCGCGAAATTCGCTGGTCATTTTGATTTTGCAATTTAGCGACACATATGAATGCTCATTTAGCAAATAATCTTTAACGCAATACCGTGAGAATGCGTTCAAGCATAGCAGGAAGATAATGATATGTTTATACAGACGTTACGTGGGTTAATGATTACCGGATTGAAAAGTGAACTGGCAAATTGTATGTTATCAGTGGAGGAAAGTGGTTGGCATTTCATTTAGATGTATATTTGCTGATAATATAGACAGTGAGCTCATTCTCTTTGCCGATAATGCGGTTCTCGCACAAAGTTCCGATTTTAACCACATTAAAAAATTACAACAAACTTGTTAAATTAAGTACTTTGTGTTATATATGCAGGAATCTAACTTAACTGACTTGATAATGTTATAGAACAGCCTTAAAAATGTGTTTGACATTTCACATTGTATGGAACTATTTCGCTTTACATAGTAGTATTGTTTGCGATATGGAGCCCCTGTCCCCAAAATGAAACTCGGACATTCATTTCGATCTTAGATATTCAGATCTTCGGCTCCGTGTGAGAGCAAAAGGTAACAATGACACTCTTACATTTATTTCAAAATTGTTTGGTGACCATGAGTCCGTGTTAGGGACTGTTGCATCAAATATTGTGAAGGTATCGATTTTTTGATGTCAGAGGCTACAAGATTCCATTTTTCGCAGCCATATGGGAGTGTGTACTTAACAATAAAGTTGAATATTTATACTCTCGCAACAAAGTTGTAAGAGAGTATTATAGTTTTGTTCATATAACGGTTTTTTGTAACGCCCAAAACTAAACGATTTAGATATAGGGTTATATATTCCAAAGTGATCAGGGTGAAGAGTGGAGTTCAAATCCGGATGTCTGCCTGTCCGTCCGCCCGTTCGACCTTCTTTCTTGGCACCATAGGAAGGTTGCTTTCGAAGATGGGCTAAATCGGACCACTGCCACGCCCACAAAATGGCGAAAATCGAAAACACATAAAGTGCCATAACTAAGTCATAAATAAAGCTATAGAAATAAAATTTGGTACAAAGGGGCATATTTGGATGTATTTTTTTTTGGAGAAGTGGGCGTGGCCAGGCCCCCTACTAAGTTTTTTGTACATACCTCGTAAACTATTTAAGCTATATCAACCAAACTTTCTAGAAACGTTTCTTTTACTACCTTATATAGTCCAAAAATGGAGGATATCGGATTATAACTACGCCCACCTCCCATACAAAGGTTATGTTGAAACTACTAAAAATGCTTTAATTCAGTAAAGGAAAACACCAGAAACCTTAAATTTCATTGTAAAGAAGGTACAGAAGGGCTCCATCCAAATTGGGGATGCGGCTCCGCCTACTTATGGGTCAAAAACCATATCTCCGAAACTGCTCGACCAATGTCAATGAAACTTGGTTTGTAATATTTTCCTTACATCCTGTTGTGAGAATAGGCCAAATCGGTTTACAACCACGCCTACTTCCTATATACCAGAACATTGAAGACGATCTGAATCGTTTACTTTACAATATATAAAGTAAGTACTAGTGAAGATATCGGTGCAGAACTTTGCTCAAATACTATGTTTATAGTGTGGCAGCCCCATTCTAAAAATCGCCGAAATCGCACCATAGGTTTTCAAGGCCCCATCTATCGAACATGAGGACCTCGGTGCTTCTAACATAGTATTAGGGTTTCCAACTTTCAATGGACTTTATACCATATATATGACGAATATGTGGGTCAAATTGTGTATTATATAATATTAAATAAATAAATAGGTGGAGTATAAAATATTCGGTCACAACCGAACTTAGCACTTCCTTACTTGTTTTATTTATATATGATGGAGGAAGCCCAGACCGCATTGATGGTGCCGAACCTAGTTAAGGATATATTTAAATCTGGCGGATGAGTGGAGACTTCGTATATTTGACTTACCGACAAGATCTCATTTTTTTAGTTCAACACATTAAGTTTGTTGATTAATTCGATAAAGACGTTGAATGAGTTTGAAGTTATTATAGGAATTGTAAGACAGATGAATAAAAATTATAGTATAAAAAGGTTTAGGTCATGTTGTCCGAATGGACGAAAACACTCCAGCTCTGAAAGTGTCCGATGCAGTACCCGCATCGAGGAAGGGGAAGGCCTGCACTCCGTTGGAGGGACCAGGTGGAGAGCGACCTGGTTACACTTGGAATCTCCAACTGGCGCCGTACTGCGAAGGAAAGAGAGGAGTGGCGCGCTCTCATCGATTCGGCTATAACCGGCTAAACGGTTGAACGCCAATCACATACATACATAAAAAGGATTATCGAAGCCGTCTTGTCGGAAGGAACAAAATATACATATACATCATTAATTTCATTCAAGATATGGTTTGAACTTCTACGCCTTTAAAATAGTCTGGAGATGAAATAGTATTTACGACTTTAAGTATATAAAAACTTCTCTATGTAGGTCTAGGTTCAAATGAAGTAGAAATACGGAAGTACCGTTCATGTAGAAATCGTTTTTGAAGGTAACAGTTATTTATTTTATGCCTAAGTAAAGTCTTTTCAGTAAATCTTTATTAACTTAAAGTAAATTTAAATTCCTTACTATTATTATCAACAGTTAATAGGATTTCGGAAATGTCACTTGGCAATCGCCTAAAAGTCAACAGCAATTTTGACTATTTAAATGGAAATCATGCTGCGAGTAATCAACTAAAAGACCTTAAATTGCACAACAACAATACCAACAACAATATAAACGACAACAACAAGAATAGCAATGTCAACGACAAACATATGTATGTATATACGTTGAAAAACATTGTCGAATTGAGGAGACAAGGATATGAAATGTCAAGCATTGAGATGTGAACGAATTACGGTGATTTCGCAAATCGCACACCGATGCTTAATTAAGGCAAACCTAAAGTAATTCAACGGGTAGACAGATATATATGTATAGAGAGGTATATATGTATGTATGTTTATACATTGGTGAACGCTTTAAAAGGTGTATTGGCAAGAGTAGAAAATCGAGAGGAATGTAATAAAAGTGGCATACAATTCGTTGTAGGCACGCACATATACAGTCACATATTGGAAATATATATATATATATATTTGTTTATATGCCTGCAATTGTACCGTTATTTAGCTGCGTGCGTAAGAACCTACACATTAAGTTAGTGGGCATTGCGTGTGTGGGGGAGAAATGAAAAGGTGTGCGTAAATGATGTTGCTATGATATTAAAGGTGCGTGTATATGTAGTAGTAGCAGTAAATAAGAGAGTAAGTGTGTGTGTGTGTGTCTATGCGCAAAGCCGAATCACATGAAATGTAATTCCCAAAGCGAATCAATCTACGAAATGGAGTAGTTGTACAGCGTCAAAACTAATGCAAATGCCAACAGAAGTAAATGAAGCTTGAAGCGCACAAATAGGAAATAAGAGGAAATACAGCGACAAAAGCACACAAACACATACACATTCATACATACATACATATATACAGATAGTACACTTTGTGAGGTACACGAAACAAAACCAAGCAAACCAAGACTAAAGTACCCAAAGAGTGAGGCAATGGCAACCGTCAACCGACTAGCCAACCAGCCGACCGACAAAGCAATCATCAAACCAGCCAGCGATGAACAAATAAATACACACACGCACACACACATTTAGATGCTTGCAGCAGTCCTTTTCAATCTCGTGTAGCCTCAAATAGTGCTTACAGACCAACAGACCGCAACTGCCTGCAGTGTTAACGGGGCCAAAACGAACAATATTTGTTTGCAGCAGCAGCAGCAGCAGCAGCAACAGCGTTGATAACAAAATGCAACAACAACAATATGATAACAACAACAAAAACATAGCAATGTTAAATGCGAGAAAAAAGCCACTATCTGCCACACACACACGCACATACATACACTTTGACAATACAACAACAATAGTAAGCGCTACAACAACAAAACGCAATTATTACAAACATTCACATTTGAGTTGAGTAAAAATGATTGAAGAGTGAGATATGTACATACATACGTACCGAAGTGAGATACAACAGTTAAATGATTTTGATGAAGTGACCAGTGACTGAGGATAGGGGACTGGTGACTCGCCAACCTATCGGTGGTGCGCACCTACAGGTGTGCAGGAGATGGGCAACGACATCAAGTAAGTGTATTTAAGCATTCGCTGCTGCTGTGTGAGTGGCAGCTGCTTGCTTGCGGGTCTGTAAATGGTTGGTTGACCGAGCTAACAGCAATTTCCAGCAGCTTAGTGATGAGGTGAAAATGGACAAAAATCACACAAAAAACAAAAAACAGGGAATATACATTTCAAAGAAAATTCACTTAAAAGGGTAGTGCACAGGAATTAATAAAAGCACATACAACAAGAATGGAAATACAATTGTGCAGCTGAAGAAATGATTGGGTGGATTGGAGAATTTGTTGGTTTAAAAACTGCACAGACTGAAACGGAAATTAAAAGAACACGAAAGGAAGGGCTTAGTTCGAAAATCATCATATATATGTATGTAGTATATGAGATACCTGGGAACCAGTATCAACAATACCAAAAATGTCAGCCTCGATCCAGCGCAGAATCACTCTTGCCAACAGGTGCTACTTTGGACTGAGTAGGCAATTGAAAAGTAAAGTCCTCTCTCGGCGAACCAAAATCAAACTCTACAAGTCGCTTATCATTCCCGACCTGCTTTGTGGTGCAGAAGCTTGGACGATATCAACATCAGATGAGACGACACAAGGAGTTTTCGAGAGGAAAATTTTGCGCAGGATTTATGGTCTTCAGAACATTGGCAACGGCGAATACCGCAGACGATGGAACGATGAGCTATACGAGTTATACGACGACATTGACATAGTTCAGCGAATAAAAAGACAGGGGCTACGCTGGCTAGTTCATGTTGTCCGAATGGACGAAACCATTCCAGCTTTGAAAGTGTTCGATGCAGTACCCGCCGGAGGAAGCCGAGGAAGGGGAAGGCCTCCACTCCGTTGGAGGGACCAGGTGGAGAGCGACCTGGTTACACTTGGAATCTCCAACTGGCGCTGAGTTGCGAAGGAAAGAGAGGAGTGGCGCACTCTCATCGATTCGGCTATAACCGGCTAAACGGTTCAATATCACCACAAAGGTGCACTATATCCAAGACTATATGCTCACTTATTTTGGGTTAAGATATCTCACATATTAACCGATATATGCGGAATAAAGCCCACCATATTTTTGAAAAACCTGTAATTAGGTATATGGGAGCTACGGGAAGTTATGTCCTGCTTTTAAACATTTTTCGTACAGATACCCACTATTAGAAGAAAAATATTCCCTTTGAATTATATTAAAATTTCTTAATTACCCTTAAGCACTGAGTTCTTCATGTTCGATATTAGGGACCTTGAAAAGTTATTGTCCGATCTCGACAATGTTTCCACAAGTGATATCACAATTCAAATAAAGTATTTGTGTAAAGATTTATTTCGCCATCTTCATTGGTTCTTAAATTAAATTATAAAGAAAACGAATCAGACGGAACTCAAAATTTAGTTATACGGGAAGGAGGCGTGTTGTCATCAGGGTGTTAAGAAAATATTATATACCGAATTTCAATAAAATCGGTCGAGTAATTTCTGAGATATGGCTTTTGATCCATTAGTGGGCGATGAATACCCATTTTCCACTTTTAAAACATCTGCGTACAGTCTTTTGCCATTACTTCCTTAAAATTTAGTGTTTGTGGTGTTTTCGGTTAGTGAGTTAACGCGCTTTTAGTAATTTACAACATAATATACAACATATAGTTTAATTGGTTTGCGAGATATATAAAAAAACATATTTGGGGACGAGGCCACGCCCACTTTCCCAAAAAAATTACATCCAAATATGAACCTTCATAGTGCAATCCCTTGTGCCAAATTGTATAGCTTTAATAGCTGTATTTATAGCTTAGTTATGGCACTTTATATTTTTTTCGGCTTTCGCCATTTTATGGACGTGGCAGTGATCCGATTTCGCCCATTTACGAAAGCAACCTTCTTATGGTGCCAAGAAATATGTGTACCATGTTTATCAAGATATCTTAATTTTTACTCAAGTTACAGCTTGCACAGACGGACAGACAGACATCCGGATTTCAAATCTACTCGTCATTCTGATCACTTTGGTATATACTATATAACTCTATATCTAACTCGTTCAGTTTTAGGTGTTACAAACAACCTTTATGTGAACAAAACTATTATACTCTCTTAGCAATTTTGTTGAGAGAGTATAACAACCGGAGGTTCGAGTCTACTAAATTTTGTATATGAGGACTAGGTAAAGTGCTCATTTTTCACACTAGAAGATAGTATTATCAGTAACAAAAGAGCACTTAAATTCCTTAAAATATCCCTCAAATTAACTCATGGAACGAAGGTTCTCATGTCCAGTATCTAGGGGACTTGAAAAAATACATAGCTGCCAAGAACCAAGTATTATATACCGAAATGTTTCTGAAGTGACAGCTTTGAGATATGTACGTTAAACCTATTTCAGGATGGAACTACGCCCAATTTTGAAATATTTTCATACCAGAGAAAACCAATCTTCTAAGAGTCCAAAGACACATATCTGTTTTGTTCAACGAAATAAATCATACACACCAATAGTAAATTTTAAGATTAGATGCTTTTCTTTCTCGCTCTCTGTGACTTCTTTAATATATATAGATTAATTTTACTCTAATCTCTACTTCTACATATTTTTCACTGTGTACTCACACATCTCACCTCTCAAGACACGTATACAATAATACAAAACAGAATAAAAAACATGCAATACCACAAAATGAATGACTAACATGGAAATGGAATCAAAATGAACTAAAGATGAGTTAACTGAATTAAAATCCATTGAAAGGATAAATGCAAAATGCGAATCCTGTATGTTTACCAAGAGCAATAAGAAAAATTTCAAAATGGGTTAAATGAAGTGGTAAAATTAATAAACACAAACGAACAAAAATAAAGTGATGAATGTGAAAATAGTTTGTGTAAGTATAAATGGCAATATGAGGCCACAGTTTTCCGTCTAAAAGGGGCGCAAATTGATTTTCTCAAATAAAAAGTTAAGAGCATATAAAATGTACGTTAGTTAATGATATATTTTGTTTGAATGTCTAAAAAGAATTCCGTTAAATATATTTCTGCAATTCAAACTTTTGATTTTTTAGTTCTCAACCTATAGTTTACCGTCAATGTGTCACGCACAAAAGCAGTTAATTTACTGCGCATACTATTTTGGTACCCACTACAACTACAGCAACTTATGATGAAATGAGTTTCTGTCTAAATATGAAAATGAATGAGTACTTCAGCTGCCGAGAAAGTGAGTGATAGTCTCTAAATTGGGATTGTTAAACTAAAAATTGGGTTAGTTGAGAGTGTCTACGTCTGTTTCGTTTTCCTTAACACCGAGCTAATTAACTTGGTTCTATATTTTTATTATTTTGTTTTATAACTCGTTGCATGCAATACTATTTTGTAGTTAGTTGTAGTATGTAGTTTATACGACGGATTCGCTTGGTCTATAGTAGAAATATATTTCTAAGATTTGTTGCTGTGTTCATTCGTTATGTTCTTGGTTCTAAAAAGAAAAGTGATGTTTCCAACAAATATTGTGCAGTTCAATGTCCTGAATGCTATGATTGAATACATTTTTAGGTTTGAAGGTTGAAATTTGAATTGCTTTGGAGAAGAAATTTAATCCAATTTTTTTTTTTTGTAAATTTTCTATAAGAAATGTTGTTTTGCTTTTTGTTTGGTTCATGAAGAAGGTCGATTTGTCTCGAACAGTAAATTTGTTATGTGTTTCAAAAAGTCTGAATTCGTTTTACATCTGGCGCTTCCATTCTACCTAACCTATAGAGTAGAATCCTCCGGTTTAAGCATAGTGTTTAATCTCGATTTCATTCAGTTGTAGAAGGTAGATTTTTAGGTCTGTCGACAAAAATAATTTTTCCATTCACCTCTTGTTATCTAGTTTTCGGACTTGATATAACCGCGACGTAGATAATACTTGAACAGTTGTAATACCGATTTTTTCTGATTATAAAAATTCCAAAAAAGCTGGACTAAAAAACCTTAATGTATTAACGAAGTTTTCGTGAATCTTATATTTATTACATATCTGTTGAGGGGCTAATATCAAATTCCGACAATTATCTCATTTCACTGAGGGTGTAATATACGAGATGTTTCAACCTCTGTCTGGTGAAAGTAGGACAGCCGAACGGATAGTGTAGGATTGTTTCCACCTTTCCTTCTTCCCAACAACTTTAACCTTTAACGTTAGTCAAAATATCTACGCACATCGCCCTATTGAAAAATGTTTGGATTGAACACGATTATCAGAAACACCAAAAACTTCGGAATTTTCTGATCTAAAAATTATCATTCCAAAATTCCATCATTTTTCATTGATCTATTCGAGATTATGAGATTTGATAATGAAATATTACCAAGGTTTTTAATTTTTCAAGACATATCTGGGCTTATGGAATGTAGGAGGATGACCCCGAGAGTTAATGTATTAGTAAAATAGTTCCTATTTTGGAATATTGAAGATAGAATGCAATTGGTCGAAAGTTGTGTTTTATTTAGTTCTATGTTCCGAGCAGGTCAACGTTGTCTGGCTCATTCCCTTTATTTAAATGTGTAAAAAAACTTTCGATTTCTTTGCTTCAGTTAGGTATCATTCGAACTGAGGTAGTGTTTTTCTTGTTCTCTCTATAATAGTTCAAGATTTGAGAAAATGGTGTGGTAATCTTTTCTAGCTTTGGCGAAATTCGGAAAATTCTGTATAGGTAGAAAACGCTTCGATAATGTTAGAATTGAGTTTTTTGTCTTATAATAATGTGAAAATGGTGACTAATTTTGTAAAATCGGTGAAATATTGGACCCTTCTCATCAGTTACATGTAATAATTCTTGAAGTTGTAATCAAGAAGGCATTACCTCTTCGCTTACATTGAAAATATATTTCCCTATACAAAGGTCTTTAATACATTTTAATTTATTTGCCTTTTAAAACTAATTTTAAAATGAACTTTTTACAGGGAGGAGCTATCTATTGAAAAAATTATATTTTTGACGCAAATTTTTCGAGTAACACAGTGCGTATGATTAACTTTAATAGCTGCAGGCGAGTAAACAAGCTCAACTTGCAGCACAAATTTAACGCTGTGAGCTAAACAAAACACACTCACAGACATACAACACAGCCGCAATGTGACAATCAACGACAGGATTTCAGGAATATACTCAGATATATATAGCCACATACACGTGTGTACCTTGGTGTGGCACGAAAATCGCCGCTGCGTCATCACTGCCCATTGCAGTAGTCAAGGTTTTATCAGCAAAATCGCACAACTTCGGATATCATCAGCAGGAAAGACAGAATGGGAAACCTGTTGGTCACCACGGTCACTTGATTGAACTGTTTTGCGTGCGTGCGTCCATGGCGTATGAGTAACATATGGCGCTCGGCATAATCAACAGCAAGGCGCATGTTGTGCTGTTGTTGTCATTGCAGGTATTTTTTGCGTATTTTTGTTGATTTTCATAGGCAGTCGCCGCATTGTACAATATGCAGTTTGCCAAAATGTGCGGCCTGTTGCTATTGTTGTTGTAATACCTTTATGCTCATCTGTCGCACCTTGCCACTGCTTGTGGGGTGTCTGTGTGTGCGTTGGTGGTCGGATTTTATGCGCCATAATTGAAACGTGATTATGACTTCATTTTCATTGCGTCGTCGTGTTGTGTGCGCGCCTGTGTATAGGCAACAATTGTTGTTTGTCCCGCTGTTGCAATGTGAATGCGCTTGTGTTGTTGTGGAGTATGTTGTTCGTGTGCTGTGCTACAGGATGCAAGCGTTTTTGCATATTTTCAATTGTCATCACGTAATCCTACGAACGGGTGGCAACCCTACACAGCACGACTCAGTTGAGGATAGCCAAAATTTCCGTCAATGGTCAGTTGTCTGCCTGATTGAGGGGGAGGTGCGTGTGCTGCACTTACATGCTTATGCATATATACTGGCGTTATAGGTACTGTTACTATTTGCATGCCCCCCAGTAGTGGCTGTTATATAGTGCAAAATACATTTGCTTTCCTCATTCTCACTACCTCTCGGTCTCATCTATTATTGTGAAATTATTTCATTTTATCTCTTGTGAAATTGTTGTTACTCCTTTGTCAACTCATCACTGAGCTCAGCTGTCACAATTTGAATGAATCTGTTGAGATTTTCGTTTGGAATTATAAATGGCTATTATGTTATATGTATGCATATGATATAAATTTGATAATTTCAATTTTCTGTTGTGAAATTTCGGTAAAATGTTTATAGGTAGGTTTAGTTGGTTGGTGGACCAAGTAGAAAATGTGTCTTTCGGATTTCAATACTAACCTAATATCACTATAAAAATATTGAATTTTTTAAGCAACCTGTACAAATATTATATTTTTTTTAAATTTTTTAAGATTTAAACTTTGATTTTTGTAATTTGAACTTTTATTAAGCTTTCGCAAGCTTTTCTGAAGTTACGTTTTTTTTAACACTCGCAATAAAACTGTTCTCAATGTGAAGGAGAAACTTTAAGTGACACAGAACGTAATTATTAGCCTTAATAACCAAAAAGCTTTTAGACCTACCCGCGGAGATCGTCTGAATCATATGTATATTTCATAAATGCAAAGATCTGGTCAACGATCTTTGCTGGAGTAAATTTTACATAAGTTATCTATTTTACTGTAGATCTCTCGGAATCATTCTACAATGGTTCTCTCCAAAAAATGTTTTGTGTCTTGCATGGGCCCACCCAAAAATCTGCACAAGGCTGTTTGATTTCGATATCAGCTAGTTGAAAATTTGAAAATTAAATAATTTAGACTTACCGCATAAACACTCTGTGGACTTGGAATGCTAAGAACTTCTAGAAAAAATGAAAAAAATGAATCTGAGGTCATTAACCTCACTTGAGCTCAAGTGATTCTTCCCGAGCTAGAAAGGCCATTCGACCGCGCAAGTCATAAACTACGTAGCCCCTATATGGTCGACTGAATGCAGTAGGACGCAGCTAGAGAAGATATAGACTTGTCAAAATACCGCTCTCCAAAGATCCATAGGTTGCAGTATCTGTTGCTGGAAGCTGAGCTGCCTCCCATCAAGTGTTCCATCCTGAAATACGTCGACGATTTACAGTACTATAACGACCCGACTTCGTGCTCGACAGAATGTCGATAAGCATTGAACGACATTCACAAAAGAGCTATTAACAGCTTCCTTGACTTCCTCCCCGTGAATGACGTACTTGTAGTCAAATCCCCACCAAATGCAGATATCGAGCTCGAGTTGTCTCACGAAACTGGAGTGACTCTCGCGCAAATTCGTTATGGATACAGTAGTAGAAGAAACTCTTACGTACTCAGACTGAACCCGAGCATATGTGCTACATGCAAAGAGTCCCCGCATGGCCTGGCCCTAACCACCTCTTTGCATGCCCAATTAATCCCACCTAACTAACACCCCTTTCCTTTTGGTCCGACTCCGTCGAACAACAACCGAATAAGTACCGATTGGCGACCAGCAACCAAGATCACGTAATTACCAAGATTCAGTAGTAAATCGTAAAATGATAGCAAAACTCCGATTTGAGTCTGTCGATGTTAGATAAGTGTGGGTTTTCTTGCAAACTTATCAACTTTACAGATCCTTGCAATTTCGGGGTGACTTGAGACTCCTATATAAACCAAGAAGCATGATGAAATTGCTAAGAAGGATTACCATATCTTCCCCTCTAGTGAACTCAAGGGCAGTATCGCTGTTTGGCTATTGGAGTGAATAATCTATTGTCCGAAGAAGGTTGTACTCCAGAGAGGTAGATTCACTGCTACTTTAACGGAAGCTACCTGTGTTTGAATGACTCTGCTATCAATCATTTTCTGCAGCTTCAACACTTTTCCCTCTTCTAAAACTTTCGCTTGATCGCACATTCCATCCATAAAGTGCAATGGACTCAAAACCACCAAGGATCTCGGTGTGTTCAGACCTAGAGCTGTTTAGTTTCGCCGCATTTAAAAGTCATTACAACGTTAAACCGTTTATCCTTTCTGCTTGCTTTTTTGCTTTCCTTATAGCCTCGACCTCAATTATCTCACTCAATTCCACGCTCTGGCCGCCCGATATTATTTTAAAAGTTTCTGAGTTGAATTTTTCTCTTGACAACCGCTGGAGCCTTACAACACAGAATGTCGTCGCGCACAAGAAACTTTCATTTCACAATCCACAAGAAGCCACACTTAATTTAATAGCGGAATGTTTGGCTTTTAATTCAAAATAATACATTGCTATTGCTTCGAGTAACCTCCCCTTCGATCCGCACACAACAGCGCTGTCTATATGCATATGTGACATTGCCGCGCCATGAAACCTCCTACTGTCACAGCGCTGTCAACATAAGCGTCCAACAGCACACTCCGTTAGCGTTTGGCCGTGGATCACAACAAAAAACAAGAACAACAACAACTGAAAAAAATCTAACACATGTCTAACTGTAGCAGCTGAAGTGCAGCTACAATTTTCCATTATTTGCATATGCTTTTTGCGCAATAAAATTGCTGTTGTTGTTGGTGTTGTTGCCGCTACTTATTCACTACTTCTTCACTTAGCATACAATATAGACAATTTTCTTTTTTGCCTGACGCTTTCTGCCACGCCAACACAATTTTCCAAGAGGTTATAAATTTATAAAACATATCGAAGGGCGCGACCGAAGCGTGCAATATGTGGGGGTGGAGTGCGGTGCGGTGCAATGCCAGTGTTGCATGTGCGGAATAGCAAAAATGACAACGGCTGCCGTGCAAATATTTATTAGAAATGTGTGCAGACACACACGCAGTGGTGTTAAGAAAAATAGCATAGTTGGATGGAACTGTCTCTGCGTTTGTATGGTGTCTGTGCTGAGACTCTTGGAAATTCAAGTGCTTGTTGCAAGAGGATTCAATATTTTAGATTTTTTCTTTTGTTCATCTTTTAATATTAACCATTATCTGTCGAGGGAATTCGTTCAATAATTCTAAATGGAGATTCATATGAGCTTAGATTGACTAAGTTGGTTTCCATAAGGATTACATAACTAAGGCATTTATATACATGTATAAGAGATGAAATGAAAAGAGTGTAGCTTTCGGTTTAAATTTCTTGAATTAATGCGAGTGCTTCAATCCAATTCGAAAGCTCTAATACCAAAGACAAAGGCAGATTAATCATAACCAAGCTCTGCAAATTAACTATTTATGAGTAGATAGTGTTCTCAGTTACATATCCTGTATTTCGGATTTAACGAGAACGCCTTAACACCGTTCTACTGCGCTCAAAAGGCTTGAGTTCTTGAGCTTTTAAATGGCGTTTCGACATATTTGTAAATTTTTCTTGGTGAAATTGATAGTAAAGTTTAAGAAGCTCAATATTACAAGAATTTCAAGAATTCATCTCTGAGTTTTTATTGTTGCAGGGATATAAAACATTATCGAATTAATTTTGAGAACACTGTCGAGCCAGCACTTCCTGGACGTATAAAAAAACGGATTCGTTCCGGTTAAGTAGATCCGGCTGTTGTGGAAAATTAACATAGCATTTTGTGATCTCCAAAAAAGAGTCTGTCTACTCTTAATCCCTACTAAGTATTACTAATGAAGAAAGCATTTTTTACTTGTTCAAAGAATAATATATATATTTTTCGAAAGAACTCTACAGTGATTCAAGGCACTATAATATAATTGGGCTCCTCTTAGATAGTCTTACACATATATTAGCCTAAAATTATATTATATTATAAATAATGCAGGCCTTACTGTGGACTTCAGACGTTCCGTTAATCCGAGAAACAGTTTTCGAGCACATTAAGGGATCATATATAGTGAAGTGAGCTCAAGAATTCATCCTATCACATCTCATTAAACTTAATCACGCTTGCAGTATAACTGTATCAGTGGAACCGTGGGGTCCAAGCTCATTTTTAAATCCCTGGAACCAAAAATAGCTTCCGGGGAAACATAGCTTAAACTATGCTCATCCTGCTGCTATTATGCTGCTATTACTTTCCCCAACACTGTGCTTCTGTGCGGCCATGTGTGCATACGTTGAATATGTTCTGCTGGTTGAATCGCGTTTCCGTTCTTTTTCCGCTTTTTAGCGCTATGCCATCATTGCTGTCTTCCTACATTCAACCCTCTCCCCGCACCGACGTTGCTCGTTATTGTGCCCCACCTCCGCACTTGTCTCTAAATATCCGAATGCACTTTGCATGCGATTGTAAATTTTTGTTTATTATTGTTATTGTTTTAGCTTTGCGCTTTGTTTTTGTTTTGCAAAATTTTTTGTTTCTCACTGTGTATGAGTAGGGTTTGTTGCTGTTTTCGTTTTCATATTTGTTGTTGCTTTTATTTTTCAGAGTACAACAACAACGATTTGTGCTGCTTCAGCGTTGCATTTTGTTATGGTTTTGCTGCACCATCACACCATTTTTAGATTGTTGTTGTTGCTGTTTTTGTTTTAGTTCTTACTTATAACTTCGTGTTGTTGCTCTTGCAGCTTACCGTTGTACTTTTTATTGTGACTTTTCGTTTGTTTTTTGTTTTTTGGTTTTTGCTTTTATTTTGGTTTTTATTGTTTTAGCCTTCTGCTTGGCACTTTTCTTTTAAGTTTAACAAGAAATTATGCGCACAATAAAAGAAATTATGCGCGTCGTGAGAGCGTGAGATACGCGCACCAAACAGTTGTCACACCAACTTCACACGCCGCGCCACGGGCAATGCCACTGTCATTGGTGCAAACTTTTCGCCTACTTTGTCTGCGCTGCTTTTCCGCTTCGCCCAGCAATTGCTGCCAGCGAGCGCTCTATTACCCGAAGCATCACCAGTCCCACATACATTTATATATGAATGTGAGTGTCGGTGTGTACGTGAGTGTGACTGGAAATGTGCAATTCCCCTGACGCTGCTTTATCTAGAGTTAGTTGGTCGGGAGTGAATTTGCTAAAGTCGCACTGTGGGTCGCTTTCGAAAGCAAGCGGTCTTACGAAATGGAGACATATTATTTTTATCTTTCTCTCTCTCTTTCTCTGCAAAAAAGGTTCCTTATTATCCACCGATTATTTTGGAAGGCTGATTGAACTTCAGTAACAATCATGAGTCCCATCGGCGATCCATTTTGGAGTTCACCCAGCCTCAGCCATTTTTGGTCGTTTTACTTAAAGAAGCCGGGTTTCTAGTTGATCGTCTAATTATTAAATGGTTACTGAGGTTTATAGCAACCGTCATAAAGTTTGAGTCTAAGGAGTCTTAAAGTCTCTTGCCAGAAGTCCTCCAGAGAACTGGAAATACCATCTACATATTTAAAGGATTTCCTTCCATGAATAGCCAACCGATCGATTTCATATTGAAGATTACTTCACTGAAAGCCCAATTGCGTCTAAACGAGTGCTCGCAGCTGCAGTGTGAACCGACTTTACAGTGAACTTTTCCCAGCTTCTTACTCTTTGAATGCATTAAGTCGAGGATGGCCTTCCAATGAAGCCAATATTCCCGTATTTTGGAACAAAATTGTAATTGTCAGGTGTCCTGACATAGTTTCCGTGAAATCAAGTCAAATGGAATCATCAAAGCTTCATTATTGCATTTTCCTGATTCTAAAACTATTTTCCTAAGGATACCAGTTCTTTGGTGGTCCACCTCCTCCCTCATCTTTACCTGGTTGGCTTGTAGCTATGGGTTCCGCGCTAGTACCCGAGAATGAAGCAAGTAGTAGAGATGCAACTCTTACGAAAGCAAACTCATTTCTTCACTTTGATACCTTGTAGGGATGAAACCTCGGATGGGAAGATGACTATTTTGTGATCTTCAGCAAAATTAAGACTGTTCAACTTTTGTTAGTGCGTGGTGGAATATCGGAAACACTTCTAGCTATCGACGAAACATTCTGATGTCACCACAAACCTCCTAAGTCGACTAATTTCATTACCAGATAGTTCCTCAGCATGACTAAAGAAGTGAAACCAAGCTGGCTCAAGCTTTGTCTCGCAGAAGGAGGAGAGTGAAGAAGGGAATTATTTCACCATTCTTCGAATACTTCAACTCAAACAAAGACCTTCGGGTTCGGTTAAAAACTTGAATACCTTATTCAGTATGAAAAACTAAGGACGCGCTCCGCATTTGAGTTGAAGTAATCAGACATCCGAGCATGGGTTTAATAATATCTCGGAGTTTAGTTCAACGTATCGAACTTCTTTCCTACTTTAGTGAATACCTCCTATTGCTTCTTTCGTGGAGCTCCAAACAATATCTCTATTTCTAACGATCCAAAATTATCCACAGTGCGTGGATTGCATTTGTAATGTAGCCGCTGTCGCTGAAGCTGTTGTGACTGCGTTCTTTGTCTCACTTCTTCCGCCGCCTTTGTTGCATTGAGTGTAGCGCGTCGCTTTGTTTGAAGTTATGTTACGGTAAATTAAATTTATGAGGACAGGCGTTTTTTCTTTCGTTTCCGTGCCGGTAAATTCAGCTGCTGTTGCCTGGTGTCTTCAGCGCAGCAGCTACCGAAAAATGAAGCGAAAAATTTTCGTTTCATTCAAAACGGCGAGCGGGTAGATGGACGGCACGTAACATGGAGAAGATGAGGAGAGCGGGCATTGTAGTAATGAGAAAAGCAGCAAGTATGCCAAACAAACACAAAGATATGTAAAATAATAGATAACTTAATAAATTGTGATAAAGCGTTAAGTAAGAAATTTGATTACAGAATTGTGTGCCATGAATCTACAGTGTCACGGACTTACAAGGATGTAGTGCTAAGTTTTTGGAGAAATAATACGCTTCTGCGGCGCAAACAAATAAAGCAGAAAAGTAAATGTAATTCGTTCTGCTTATTTTGATGATAATTTTTCCGTTTGTTTATTTATGAAATAGAACTTTCGCAAAAAGATTGTAGGAAGAAAGTTTTCGCTGTCCCTTTGGGTCAAATGAAGAGTTAACGGTTTCCTTGAAGTAAAGAAACGGATGTTCGTAGCTCTTCAACTCCATAATAATTTCGGAAAGAACTATAAAAGAAAAAACTTGTAACCCCAGTAGAGAGGTTTGAGATATTTACTTAAATGACCTCGAACTGAGTCTAATGTGATCGGTCGTCTGCTACACTATACTGCTCTTCACATGAACCATCGAACACGATCCACATCGTCTTCTGCGTTGATTTCTGTGATGCTTAATTAGTTTACTTATAATTCTGATCAGCTTCACCGTAAAGACACGAAACTATAAGGAATAAGAGCTGTGAGAAGGACAGTAGTGTATTTCGTTTTAGGAAATCGGATGATTTTAAGGTATTCAGTAAGCGATTTTTCTTCAGTTCAGTTCTTCTTCTTCTTTGGCATTATAACCTTGGGTCGGATGCCAGTTGTATGTGCTAAAGTTAGTCAGGTCCCTATGCATTTGGTCTTTCCACTTGATGCGTGGGCGCTCTTGCTTCTGTTGTCTAACCACGGATCTCGAATCGAATGGGCATCATCTTCCATATGTACGACATGGCCTAACCAACGTTTTAGTTGGATTTTTATGCACTTAACTGTACTCATGTCGCCGTAGATCTCATACAGTTCATGGTCTCATTTTTTGCGGTACATCTCGCTCACCCGGACTACTCCAAATCTCTCGAATGCTCTCAGTACCTTCTCTTCTCCGGCTGTCATCGTCCATGTCACTGTGCCGTATAATAGGACGGGAATGATGAGAGACTTATAGAGCGCATTTTTTGTTTGTCGAGAGAGGGATCTTCTTCTCAATTGCCTACCGTCCCAAAGTTGCACTTGCAAGGGAGTTATTATCCGCTTGATCTCCCAGCTTAGATTGTTGGTGGAATTTATGCTGGTTTTGGGATAAACAAAATTCTTAACTTTTTCAAATGAATTGCTGCCAACTGGAAAAAGCTGCGCTGACGGCTCTATTGGTAAGACGACCTATGATGTCGATTTCATCCGTATATCCCAGCAACATGGTCCTGTTAGATTATAATGCCACTGCAGTTCAGATTAGCGGCGCATATCACTTTATCCAACATTATATTGAATAAGTTTGTTTGCAAAGTCAACTCACCTTGCGAGCTCCTGGAGTCAGATGAAAAAATGGACCGCCGAACTATATACTATGATTCATGTTAGACGTTGCCGGGTATGAACATTATTTCTTGTGGGGCGGAATCATCGTAAAGGTAGTCTGGAATTGTAAACCATATAAACCGAATCATCTTTGTGAGTCCCTGAGAGTGCTTTCATTGAAGTTAGGGTGGAAAATTGAGCTACAAGTTAAATCGAAGTTAGTCGGTAGTAAATCGACTATTCTGAGGGTGTCTTGATTTACTTTGGTCCAGTTTATCCTTAAAGATGACGAAATGGACTGAAAATTTAACTAAAAAGGATCTTAAGAATACCTATGACTTTTACCGAGATCCTTTGGATATGTTTTTACCTTCGCAGTACTAAAATTTCCGATAGATTCGCTTAGTTAAAATATTCTCAACCAAGTGGAGAGTTATAATATTCCCCTCACACCGAAAACCTTCTCCACCACTTTCCTCGACTGTCACTTCTTATCTAGCGTGCTACATTTGCATCCGCTGCAGCTGCAACAGACTTTGGTAATGCCAACGACCATCAGCATAACGTTGCCACCTACAATATTAACACTATTTTCAAGCGGAAGAATTTAAAATCTGCACAGGTTGTGTGGTGTGACAGCGGGCGACAGCTTTAGAAGTTCCGGACCGCCCCCAAAAAAAGAAATCTACAGCAAGCGTGCAAGGCTGTCGCAGGTGAAACGCATCGAGTTGTTTGTGGTGGGCGCTGATAATTTCGAATTTGCTACAACAAAAAATAAAGTTAAAAACGGAAGACTGAAGACACTTACCTTCTAGCGTCGGTTACTTATGGTTTCCGCGTGAAAAAATCGCAAGCTGCTGCCGCCCGTCGCCCACCGTCTCGCTTCTTTCACTCTTTCGGAAAAGTTTTGGCAAAACTTGGCAGTCAACGGCACATGTGACATGTTCCCAGTTCTTGCCGCTTCCGAGGCGCCACATCAGGCGCGACAAGTCCATCCAGTTGCATTTGTGGCTGGAGACGGTGGCAAGGCAGCAGACTGACTGTTGTGTTGGGTATATGCAACTTCGGCTGCGTGAAACTTATTTGTATTGCTTCTGTTGTTGTTGTTGTGACACAACGTTCAATGTTTTGTCATCTGCATTTGGGTTCGCACCTTTTTTGCCCAAGTTTGGCTGCAGCATATTTTCAGTGTGCTTTTGTGGTTTGGTGGCAGCGGCGGCGGTGGCGGCAACGCGGTTGCATACATTTGCTTTCTTTAAGCTACTTAAAAATGTTGCAAGTAAATGTAAATAAGCATGCATATGTATTGTGAGTTAAGCCCTTGTTGTGATAATATGCGCTGCAACAGCGACTGCACTTACTTACCACACGAAACACCGACACAAACACAAACAAAAGCAAAAAACACAGAGAAAAAGAACAGAAATGATAAAATGGCAGTGAGTAAAATGGTGAGCAAAACCAAAAGAGGATGTGGCAACTTCACATGTCTGCCGGGGCGTGCCACATTGCATTGACATTTCGAGATTCGTGCTTGTTGCCTTATAGATATGTCACTTTTTCGTTTTGTTGTTGCTACAAACGAGTATTTGACACATGCAACGTGGGAGAATTTGTACTAGGTACGTTGCTGCCACTCAATTGATAACACAAGTTTCCTAGTCTTAATGCCACCGCATTGCACTTTTCGGCACTTTCGTTTCTGCCGTTTTTCTGCAGTTTTGCTTTTTTAATTTGTTGTAATTTTTTGTTGATGTAATACTTACCGCTTGCCACACAATTAACATGCAACACACTTTTACTTTGTCATATATTCAACATTTTGAAGTGTCTTCATATTCTTCAACATAATTTACCGTTATTCTTGCAGTTTTAATATTTTTAATTAACACTTTGTTAGAGCCCGTTGTAGACTAGGGATTGAATGTCCTGCTCCGGTTAAAGTAATGAAGTATGACGTTGTAGCTACTCCTTATAATATATAGAACATATGTGCAGTGGTATTCCTTCACTTCCAGCATTATAAAACCTCTGCACATTTCTAAGATATGCCACGGTTTCCGCGAAAAATCTCTCAGTCGTTCAGAGAGTGTCCTGAGTTTGGTCTTATTTACTTTCAAATGACTAGTTCCTTAGGCCCAGCAATTTTTTTCGAGTCTCCCATTATAACTAGTGTCTTGGCATTCACTCTTTATTTCAAAAATGTCTGTCGGTGTGCCTCATCGCTTATTCTGACTAGCTGAATTTATTTGGGAGCGGAAGTTCCTTGGTACCAAGCTGTGGTATTGCTATTTTGCTTCGTTTGTTCTCTAGACCTGGAAATCGCTACATAAAAGTATAACTCCAATGAAAACCCATCGGAGATCTACCCTTTTAGATATCGCAGTTGGAAGATACATATGTTCATTTATAATTAATATATATCTTTACAGCAAATCGTTAACTTCGCTAAAATTTAGACAGACATCGACCCTTCAAAGATTCCCAAAGATCGTTGAAAAATTGCTGAGGGTAAATGAATAGCGTGGGAATGTATGGCCCCCACTTATCATATTTGAAATAGATATTCCAATGTAGGATGATACTTGATTAGCATATGCCTCGGACAGACAGACAGTGATATATTAGCAGAGTCCGACCGATTAATAAACCTTCGCATCGGCTCGTTATTCGACAACTGGCCGATTAATCGGCATCGACATCGACATAGGGATTTGCATCGCTCAAAAATTGGATATCGGTCAAACACTATATATTAGTCTCAATTATTTTCGACTCAGAAAAATCAGTCTTTACTTTCAGCTGTCGTTGGCTATGCCGTTCTTTGCTTATAATCTTTTATAAAGACGTAGGCTCGGTAGCCAGTTCCTTATTTAGAAATATCTTCCTCTTTCGGTCCCTAATGTTCTCTAGATACTTGTGGCTTTGAATGAAACTGTCTACTATTCGCACTAGTCCTAAGTAATATTGCTTCAAATAACAATTGAAGAAGCTGAATGGCATTGAGATGCTTATTAAAACTGTGGTCCAGGCAGCGCAAGAGTCATTTTTTCATTTCCTTGTATAGCGATTAGACTAACTAAATTTACGCGGTGAGACTTCGTGTTGGCTCAGCGGATTGCCTTTATTGCCGCTTGGCTATCTTCAAGGAAGTTGCTGGTTAAAACGGATGTCTGTACGACGTCTTTGCGTGTCCCTGAACTTGTCTTTAAATACGACAATATATAGTTTGATCCTACTTTCTTTGTCAGGATTGCCATAGAACACACCTGCTCCTGTGCTTCACTGACTTATTTAACAGATTTTTCAAAATCTGATGAAGAAATTCTCATATTGATTTACTTTTCACAAAAACTCGTTCCTAAACAGTCATCATTCCCGCTTTAAGGCTTAACAAGAACATAACTCACACATAAACAATTCAATTTGGTTTTCACAACCGCAAATTTCACGGCTGATCCAATTTAAATCGACCCCAATTATGCGGTTTTCCAATTGTTCACTATTCAATGCCACAAGTTATTACTTACCCCTGAATAATTTTCACCCAAAACAAAACACAAAAAAAAAAAAAAAATAAAACTGAATATAAAAACAAGTAAGGAAGGGCTAAGTTCGGGTGTAACCGAACATTTTATACTCTCGCAATTTATTTATTTAACTTTATTTATATTATATAATACACAATTTGACCCACATATTCGTCATATATATTGTATAGAGTCCATTGAAAGTTAGAAACCCTAATATTAGGTTAGAAGTACCGAGGTCCTCATGTTCGCTATATGGGGCCTTGACAACCTATGGTCCGATTTCGGTGATTTTTAGAATGGGGCTGCCACACTATAAACGTAGTATTTGTGCAAAGTTCTGCATCGATATCTTCACTAGTGCTTACTTTATACATTGTAATGTAAACGATTCAGATTGTCTTCAAAGTTCTGGTATATAGGAAGTGGACGTGGTTGTGAAGCGATTTGGCCTATTTTCACAACATATCATTGGGATGTAAGGAAACTATTACAAACCAAGTTTCATTGAAATCGGTCGAGTAGTTCCTGAGATATGGTTTTTGACCCATAAGTGGGCGACGCCACGCCCATTTTCCATTTTGTAAAAAAATCTGAGTGCAGCTTTCATCTGCCATTTCTTATGTGAAATTTAGTGTTTCTGACGTTTTTCGTTAGTGAGTTAACCCACTTTTTGTAATTTTCAACCAAACTTTTGTATGGGAGGTGGGCGTGGTTATGATCCGATTTCTTTCATTTTTGGACTGTATTAGGAAGTGGCTAAAAAAAACGACTGCAGAAAGTTTGGTTTATATAGCTCTATTGGTTTGCGAGTTATGTACAAAAAACTTAGTAGGGGGCGGGGCCACGCCCACTTCCCCAAAAAAATTACATCCAAATATGCCCCTTCATACCAAATTTTATTTCCATAGCTTTATTTATGGCTTAGTTATGGCACTTTATGTGTTTTCGGTTTTCGCCATTTTGTGGGCGTGGCAGTGGTCCGATTTTGCTCATTTTCGAAAGCAACCTTCCTATGGTGCCAAGGAATAAGTGTGCCAAGTTTCATCAAGATATCTTAATTTTTACTCAAGTTACAGCTTGCACAGACGGACGGACGGACGGACGGACAGACAGACATTCGGATTTGAACTCCACTCTTCACCCTGATCACTTTGGTATACATAACCCTATATCTAACTCGTTTAGTTTTGGGTGTTACAAACAACCGTTATGTGAACAAAACTATAATACTCTCTTTAGCAACATTTGTTGCGAGAGTATAATAAATTGGAAAGCAAAATCGTAAGATAAGCAGAAAAACTACAAGGAGAAAGTGGTTGCAGAAGTAGAGTTGAAGAATTATAGCTTGTTTACATGAGTGATCAAAACTTAAAAGTAAGAAAGTTCAATACTGCTGCATAATTTATATAAAATCCGTAAGAAATCGCATACAAAAAAAAAGAAATAAGGCAAAATGTTCGAAAAAGTAGAATCATACTAAAGATAAATAGTGTGGGGGGAAGACAAAAAAAGCAGCAACAATACGGAAGCGCCGGCGGTTGAGGTAAGTGAAATGGGGCGCACCAAGTGCCAGTGGGTAAGACCAAGCGCTTGTCTGTGGCTGAAGTTATCTTCTACACGCAACCTACCCTCCAGCCAACCAACCAACCGACCAGCCAGCCAGTCAGCCAGTCAGCATGTCACCCACAAAACTTTGCACAGTTGCAAACATCAACGAAAAACTTTTTTCCCCCAATGCATGCCAAATCAGATTCATTACAATTCAATCGTTTCGTAAATCGCTGAAAACTTTCGCAAAATCTACACGCACACACACGGCCATGTGTATAGGCATGTAGAGCAGGTAGTACAGTTAACCGATTGCGTGTGTGCGTAATGTTGTCTTATTGCTGCGATATTTTAGCTTTGCCGCTGTTTTATTGCTTCACTTTTACTTGTTAGCCTCGTGTTGGGAATACGGTCGACATTGACGTTGACTGAACAAGTGTAACGGCGAGAAATATAACGTCTGCTGAACAAGTGAAACGCCAGTTGAAGTTGACTAAACAGGGGGAACATTTTTGGTCAGATGTTAGAAGAAAAAGCTTAGATAGGTAAACTATTTTGGAATTCGTCTTAGAGGGAACTACTTAAGATAGATTCATCCCAAATTTTGTACTTACAATCACTTAATGCCTAACAGGTTGTTCTAGAACATCTGTATGCTTTTCGAACGGCAGAATTCTGAAATTTGTCATCCTTTCTGCGTCGGGATTGACGATTTCATACTTCAAAACTGGGAATTAAAGACTTTTGAAAGTGAGTTCTTAAATCAAAGATTGATAGGGTTATGCTTTGATAAATTTAATACAGTGTTCTCTGGTTTTAAAGTGAACTCGACCTAAAAGAAAGCGATCCTAAGGCAAGTCAGAGGCTGAAGGAACTTTGGTCGAAACGACGGTTCGTAGATTGATCAAGGTGAGTTGACTGACAGGTTCTTTAAATGTCACAATGGGTCCGATTAAAAGATCAGTTATTCTACTTGAAAACGAACTACGAAAATAATTAGTGTGGTGTGTGTGAGCTCGGGAGATGGTATTGGTCAGTAGTTACGATAATACTGAGTTGAATAATGATGAAATTTGACGAAAGTTTGAGTAAGTAAAATGAGTACCTAGGCTCTCAATATTAACGAATCAGCTAGGCGTTCAGTCCTTTTTCCTTTTTTTTTTTTGTGTCTTGCCTACAATATTAAGCGCTGTCAATAAGTCGGCTACTGAAGGTCGGAAGAATTTAATGAGAAGCTTTCTCATGAAAGAAATATGTACATAGCTTTCCTATTGACCGCCGAGATTCTATAGCTTTTAAAAATCGAATTTGTTCTATCTATCTATCTATCGGATTCTATTAGAAAATCTAATCACTCTACCGCGGTGAGCACCATTTATCGTAAATTGATGCAGGATATGATGATTGGACTTAGACTTTGTTTCCTCTCATGAACTTATTTGCCCCGTTATCATTTTCAGATTTTGTTAACCTCCATTTAATGCTGATAAACTCTAGCCATATCACTTTCGCATTTCCATTTCCGTATTTCGAATTTCACTGAGTTCCCAGCTCCGCTCAAAAGTTCACACTCCCACACCACGAGTAATTATTAATGCCTCACACCGAAAACGCTTTATTCTCTGTTCGGCCTTTGAATGCTTTTGATATTTGCATTAAGTGCCACTTAACATGGCATTTCAATATTTTATGCAAAATAAAAGGATAAACTGTTCGTGTCGCCTGCGCCTCATCCACCGCAATCCAGTTGGATAGAGATTGAGCAGTCTTTAAAGTCTACCCCCACTGCAGATCGTCGTTAACGACATACGTTTGTAGGTTTGAGGAAATCTACGAAAGCATCCCGCCTCCCAACGGAAAGGACTCACAGGATAAGTGTTTTGTTTGACGCTAGTTGCTTTGCGGCTATGCGCACTAACAAAGAAACAGGCACACACATGCGACATACTGTATACTTCAGCGGCAAACTCTTCAACTTGGAAGAAATTTAAATAATAAACTTCGAAGGCAGTCTTCGACTGAAGTCAGTCATTCACTCAAATGCTCCATCGTCATCCTCGTCGCCCCCGTCAATTGTGCCGCTGCGGCAGCTGCTTTTGTTACTTCCGCTATCTGTGTCGGTGTCGTCTTACAACTTTTGGGATTTGGAAATTCGCGCCGACAAGCGCGTTGGCGGAAAACGTCGGTTTCAGCTGCGGTATTGCCAGATTTTCCAAAACATTCTCAATTGCGCGGGTGGCATTGTGCGTGCGTGTGTTTATTTTTGCGGCATTGTTCCACCTGTCTTTTGAATTTCTTACTGCCTTTATTGATATGGTTTCGCTGTCAGTGATTGACTGATACAGTTTGCGGCTGGAGTGCTTTACATGGCTTTGTATAACTTTGTTTGGGGTTTTGTGATATTCTGCAGGAATTTGCGAGTATTTAAATAACATTGAAGAGAATGGGTTGTAACGTGCCGTTATATTCAGCTATACCGTAAGAATTGAGTTTTTAATTACCACAAAAGAAAACTAGATTTAGAGATAGCTCAGTTTTTGCTTGTAGAATTGAAGGCGAGTTTGAAAGCTTAGTTCTCAATGAAGACCTGAATTGCAATCAAAATACCTCCAAGACTATTTTTACAGATATACTTAAATCTTTCTCTTACTTTATCTGCCAAACTTTTGGAGTAATTTTCGAGCAGCTGGTCGGCATTGTCGTAAGGAAGTATTTGCAAATGCTTTTATTTGATGCTGTTATCACGGGCTCTCTAGTGAATCGTTCATTTACTTAGGCCTCTCATTTATCCGATTATTGTAAAATATATATAAAAGTCAGATCTTCGATGAAATCAGAGAACTCCACTGCCTGATAGACTCTGCATTAGTCTCAAAATCTAATAAGATCTTACTCAAAAATGCCATAATAGAGAGGGTATCTTATATGAAATAACAAATAGTGTAGAGAAGAACCTCCACTTAATTTCTTTGGAGAGACAAAGTATGGCTTTGATTTGACCGATCTTATGGAAGTTAATATCTTCTACTGCTAAACATATCTAATGAAACTTTGCTGTGAAAATTAATATTTTTGTCTAAGATGAACTGAGAAGTTAAAGAGATCTGATTTGTGATATCGTTTTTAAGATAAGGCATAACTGTACAATACGTTGAGGAATGAAGTGGATCAGAAAGATGTCTGTCATTTCTTACGAATATACGAAATACGTAATTGAATTTCTTTCATTTTAGACTTTAGTATCTACTGCATACATATATATTTCCCAGAGAGAAAAGATCCTCAGCCGGGACTTAACAGCTGGGTTCTTATTTCTATTATCTACCTATAACTAAAACTAAGAAATTTTAAACAAAATATTTTTCTAAAACATTTTGTTTAAATAAATCGGGTTCAAGAATATTTAGGACAAATTACTAAATGACTTGCTTAGAATTGAAAGCCAGTATTGCTCAATAATAATAATAGACTTTAAAATTTATTCATCTAAAGTAACACTTTAGTTGGTAATTTCACATATTTTCATTTCATTTTATTGAAAACAGTACCAATCTTCGCTACTTGCCTAAATGTATGCTACATAGTACCATTTTTTTTAAATAATGAGAACTGGAAGAAATTAATTTTCGAAAAAGGGGTCATCCATAAATTACGTCACACGAATTTAAGGACTTTTTAACCCCTCCCCTCTCCTTGTCACAAGTTGTCACATTTTGAACTCACCCCCCTGACGTGACGTCACCCATTTTCCAATTTTATGGATTTATCATAAAATAAAAAAAAACAGGTTATTCTATTTATTCTTATATTTATTGAATAATCTTTAATAAAATCAACATTTAGTTAAATATTAAAGTACAGAGACAACGAATGACTAGTCAAGAAATAATATATACTTAATTATGCTAATTAAAAATACTTCAGAATACTACGACTTAGAAATTTATGACTGTTACACGGCAGAAGACAATTGTCAAGTAAACAATGGGAACGAATAGAAGTCACTGCGCCGGCGCGAAGCATGTGCGACAGTCAGTCTTGCAAACAACAACAAGCATGCATACGCAGCGGTAAAACCACGCCACCGCCGGCAGAAGTAGCCGCGCGTGATCGGCGTGGTACAGAGCCCAGGAGCGTCTAGCACCCAGGAGCGCAGCAGAGCGGGAAACGATATTGCCCTAAATTTTGAAATGTGATGTCACAAAAGCTTTTGACCCCCCCTGCCCCTTGTCACACAATGTCACTTCTGAATGATACCCTCCCCCTCCTTCAAGGTGTGACGTAATTTATGGATGGTCCCAAAGAAGAATCGTTGATTTTTTTCTTATGATTTGCAGCTCGCCTCATACCTTTTTATTTTCTTTTTTTATTAAAAACTAGCAGACCCGGCCACACGTTTTTGTGGCTAAGGCATACATTAAATTAGTAAATCTTTCAATGCAGAGAAAAAATTCTTACGCATAAAGACGAAAACGTTATAGCCGATAAATTTTAATATGATTGGTAGACATTATTGTAAATCTGTGTTAAGCGTAAATCATCATAATTGGTAAAACTTTGATTTTTTAATCGTATATTGGAGAAAGTAACAAATGACCAAATTTCATAGTTGGCTTTATCTTGGCTTTGGTGACGATATTGATTACCTTCTTCACAGCCAGTCTTGTTCTTTTGCAAAGTTTGATGTTGATTTATGTTACGCCGCATGATGACAACTCACAATACTTTTAATTGCAAGTGATTGGGGATAGTCCAGCAATTTAAAATAGTCTGTGGGATAATTGAATACGTTATCCTGGTTTGTAGCTGTGTCAACTCTCCTTTAACGAAACTCTAAATTGTCGCATTCAGATCAAAGAGATCCTTGTTTTTTTTACCACCAATATAGGTCATTCAATCAGCCATTTATGTTTATTATATTATGGTTTCATGTCAGGAAAAACACTTTGAATAAGCTCCTCTTTCGAGGCCATGAAGTGACAGAAACCCGTTAGAAATGTTATTAATCCATCGAGGGGTCAACTGCGTCGCTACCATTTTCAACTATTTCTACAATCGCTGTATGATATTGTTGGAAAAACACTCATATGTTAGTTGTTAATTGGTAATTCTTTATGTGTCGCCACAAATTAAATGATTTTAGGAATGTGATTAGTTCGTCAGCAACAGTTGATCCACTAATAGTCTAGCGAAAATCACCTGCCAACAGAATTATGGCTTCACCAAAAATATTTTCGTTGTCGCGTAAATCTTTTCAAGTCCTGTGAATCTTTCATCTTTTCAAATCCTGAAAATCTTCTTTGTAGCTCTTTTTTTTGGCGACTTTGCAGACTGGTGTTTCGTTGATTTGCAATTTAGGAGTAATTTCAAGGCCGAATTGCCGTTTGTCTGCCTACTAACAGGTGCCAAGTTGCCCCTATTCCCATTATAACATGAGTGAAATCGGTTCAGGAATTACCTCAACCCTCATGTACTATATATGCTGATTTTCGTTATTCTATTGGACTTTGTTTCAAATTGTGTTTAATAAAACTACATCAATAAATTGCGAGAGTATAAAATATTCGGTTGTCTTTCCCTACTTGTTACAAATTGTTTTGGGCTATCGACACAGCCTTATACAATTGAACAATGATAAAAATATTTTAACAAAGCAATAATGACAACTTTCAAAATATTATTATTTTTTTTTTATAATTTTGTTGTCAATTCAAATAAAATCATCTTCTTGTTATCTTCCTCACAATTTTTCGATATATACTTACTTTCTAATCCTTCCCTGGCCTTCCATAAATATTTCAAAACTAATCTTAGCCAGATCGGTTTGGCCCTTTTCGACTTTTTTCAAGACTAACGACACAAATTGCTTGTATGGGTGATTAGAAAATTGTGGATTTAAGACTTTTTCAGGCAATTTTTCTAATTTTTTTTCTCCGTAAGAACCATCCCGATACCTCTAAAAACATTCTAAACAAAGAATTTGCGAAATCGGTTCACTGGTTCTCGAGTTATGCGCTTAGCAACACATTTTGCGATTCATTTTTATATTATACATAGATAGATAGTTACAATCTTCGATACTCGCATAAAGGTATGCTATTCGATCATTTTTTTAATATAACGGGAACTGGAAACAATTAAATTTGATTTTGATTTTTTTTCTAAAAAATATTCAGAATTTAATAACTCAATTATATAATTTATATTAATGCTCTGCTGATAGTGATAATTCTAATATTATGGAGTGCTATCTAGTGTCTTATATTTCATTTCGCTGATGTCATCCAACAAATGGAGGTACCAGTCACTGCTGATATTCTCAAAAAATAACAGAAAGCTCAAAATAACAGACAATAATTTCGTAAAATAACATTATAATATTTTCACTGTGCCTAAAAGTATGCTAAAAAATAGGGTTGCATTTTTTCCTAAACTTGTAAATAGTACAAGTAATTTGCGTCACAAATTACTGTTAACTAAGTATTTGCCACCATTTGGCAACTCGCAGCAGTTGTGTGCTTGCCCGCACGTGTTTGCGCCAAAATGCACACAATGCTGGATTTTTGCAAATTAAGTTATTTTGTGTGAAACATGAAAAAAATGCAAGCAAATTTTCGGGCATGTAAAACACACAACATGCGAGTGAGTGCAGCATGCACTGCCACGAATGCCAAGTCAAATACGTGCCAGCGAAGCGTTAATTAGCTGCCAAGCGCTTGATGGGCGAATGTGAAATGAATACACATACCGAAACCGCAGTGGCAAGGACACACAGGCGTTGCATGTGGCAAGTGTAATTTTTATTTTTTTTTTTATTTTTACTTTTTATGTGTGTATTAGTTGCTATGCATGGTTTAAGGTAGTTTATTTTTTGTTTTCTATTTCTGGCGGCGAAAAATCAGTGGCATCAGCGTGACATGCATTGTAAAGGAGTGTGGGAAAAAGTTAAAATATTGCATACTTCAGGACGCCGCACATGCATACCAATTGCTGTTACGAATGCAATGCATTTACTATTGCCCTTGGGGTGTGCGCAAATTAGTTACGGGCGTTAACGACCTTGATGCAGTCAGCTAAACGACTCATACTGAGCGCTCACTATAGCGCAGCGCTCCTAAATGTATGCTTAACTATTTTTTTTTTGCTCCTACACGGTGCGCTCTTAATCAGGTGGAAGCAAATTTTCTTTGTTGATTCTTCAGCATAAGCAAATTTGCTAGCTTTTCATTTGAGCGTGTTCGCCAATTTTGCATTTCTCCTACCACGTCGCTCCCCCTCTCTCTCTCTCTCTGTATATGTGTATATAGTATATCTAGACATACACTTTCATTCAACCACAAATTCCCGCTCGACTTGCCTGACCGCTTTTGAATTGGCTTGCGCTGCAAGTGAAGTGAAAACTCATCGAAATGAATTGAAGTTCCGACAATGAATTGGCGACGGTGCGGGCATGTTGAACTGCATAGAGAGTGGGGTCAGGTGTGGGGTTAGCGCAGCACTTTGTTAAGCTTTACCACTCTAACGGTACTAAATTATGCAGCGTTTGACATGTAACTGCAAGTCAGCGTCGTGGCAAGCGAGACGGTGGTGAGGCGAAGAGCAAAAATTATTAAAGCGAAAAAGATTTAGTTTAAATATTTGGCATTGAAATTACAGCCACCAAGCGTACCAAGCAGTGTCTGTGTCGGCGCAGCCAGTCAGCTGTGTTGGTGTGCTGGTTGCAAGTTTAACGCTGCAACGCTGAATGAGTGCTGGAATGAATGCCACAAAAGAAGAAGAAGGAATTTAGTTGCATAGCTGAGTATTGCAATCGAAGCTCAGCAAAGCATATATACCGATTTCCTAGCTTACTTTCTATATATGTGTGTGTATGTCTGTTTGTATATCTCTGAAAGGACGATATTATTATGCCACTTGCGGTGCACAGAAGAGCTACCGAAATGCATAGAATTGGTTTACTTGCGCTCTACCGCTACTGCGCGCTCTCATCACACACTTATTATATGCCACACACATACACACACCCACTGCGCTGAAAATTCAACCAAAACGTTCGCAAAGAAAGCGGAAAGTAAACAAATTCGGCAACTTTCTTTCTACTTTCAGCTGCAGTCAGTCAACTACGCTGTTTGCATTTTTAATGACCGTCACTTGACACTGCAGCAACTATAACCAAAGCAACAACAACATCAGCTAAGTCACTCTTCCTCGGCTTCTGAAGCCTTCGTAGGCACTGCGGCATTGCCAAACGCCGCAAAGTAGGCCATAATGCATTCATTGGTCGTCAGTGTCGGCACTGTAGGCACTGCGGGCTGCGGCAAATTAGGTTTTGCCACCACACAGCGCGGATGTGGCTGAAAGGATATGCATAAGTTGCAACACACTTAACTTCAACTTGACTACAAATCATTTAGCAGTGAGTATGAAAATAAATTCGACAGCATTACAATATAGAAGGGAATTGTGGTGGTAGACACACATACATATGGATCTTTGGTAGGCAAATAAGAATGCTGCAATATAGTAGTAGCAAACGATTGCGGCTATAAGTTGGCGTTATTGCGTGAAAAGTTGAGATTTCAAATAAAATGTTAATTTTGTGGAAATTCAATTGCTTTCATTATTATTTTGTTGAATAAAAAAATATCACCAAAGCTTCGATAAAGCTTTTTGAAGCTTTTATATAAGTTTTTAATTTTTCTATTTTTTATTTATTTAATACATAGTTTAAATCATAGTTTCGAGTTCTGGTCCATCTGGATTCATCTCTTTCAATTACATTGAATATTAAAAAATAACCACCAAAGCTTCGAAAGAGCTTTTTAAAGCTTTTGTACAATAATAATTAATTTTTATTTTCTTTTTATTTAGTTTGATGCAATATTTCGAATTTTGGTCGATGATCCGCCTTTTTCAATTAACAGCATGTGAAATATACAAAAATTTAATACATACAGTTTTACTGAATTTCAATTTTATTTAAAACTCCTGTTGTCTAAATTTTCAAACTGCCGTAGAATTCTTAACATTTAGTTAAAACCCCTTGTTTGGTCTTCATAAAGCCACCCTTGTGCAGTTCATCACGATTGCCTAATGATTCGCTAGATGGCGCTGTACTCAATACGTGTAATTTTTCTTGAAATTTTGACGTTCTTGACTACACTTGGTTTCTACTAGGGTTTGCAAATCGCTAGATGGCGCTGGGGGTTTTCGATTCCAAAGTTTACAGATATATATACGTGCTCGTTTTCATAATTTTAAGAATAATTTTAAATTTTTAATATAGACAATTTTTCTATAAAATAAATACAAATAAAGCTCGTAATCCGCATTCTTAAAAGTGTCGATCTTTCAGAGATCCACTCTGATAGTAGAGCAGCGATACTAGCTTTGAGCTAGTGAATTAATCCATGCTGGTGATGGAATGCCAGTCCTCACTATCAGTTGCGATCCGACTACTGTGGAGGCTTATGATCGTGCTAGGTTAGATACATCTGTCTCACCTACATTGGAATGACTACAAGTAGGAGCACCTCTATCCTCTTGTAATTTGTTTCTGGATGGATAGGACTCTGCTGAATTGAACAAACGCTGTACAGTCACTAGCCCTTGTTCTTCCTGGGACCAAGATAAATCGCAAGAGGTTTAGGGAACTCTTCGCACTCAGTAAGTTCAAACTTTCCCTAGTCAAAGGGGTTCTGGCAGGCTATTGACCCATCGGAATTCCTGCGGTCAAACTACAAATTTTATAGGACGCTAGCTGCAGAATATGCTTGGAGGAGAATGAGGTCTAATCTTCCCAACATTTCCATTTAGCATGCTCTGCCTTTGCGAGATAACCTAATCCTTAAAAGTATTTATAAATTTGGACATCTTTACCAAATTGCTAGAACAGTTTGAAAAATTTTGCTGTATTCTGTGTCGTCTTATATCTATAAAGAAAGGGTCTTGTTGACTTATCTTCATTTCAAAAACTGCATAAAATTATTTTAGAGTGGGTTAAAAGGTAAGTCAGGTAAGTGAATCTTGTCTTCTAAAATATAAACTTTATTTAAAGGCGATGAAATCGCGAAATATAATAAGTGCGATATTTGTCAGTTCTCACTGCAACTTACATTATTAGTTTATAATCCTCTCCTGTGTACATAGAGATTCAGTAAGTAAACTATTACATTCCTCAAAATTAAAGAGAACATAGAAACATAAACATACCATAATTTAATCGTTGCATACTTTTAGGCATTTTAACATACATATAGCTAACAACCAAAAAGTATTTGTTTTATCAATTTTTCAGCAACAACAACTGTTTTCAATAACTACTACTACAACTACAACTCGACTGCTCGACTTTAATGTGCTTTTATGCGTAATTAAATGAGTTTTGATTTTTTTTGCATAATTTTAGGTGCGAATTTACATGTTTTCGTGTTTTTATTTGTTATTATATTTGCAGTTTTGCATGAAAACAATGAAGTTAATCATAATGAAAAAGTGCTCGACAATTTAGTACTTGCACAAATCGTACAAATGCAACTAATCAAGTTTCAAAATAAATATTTGCATATTTTAAGGCGTCAGCGCATAATAAAGTGATGCAATAATTGAATTTGTGTGAAAACCTACATATTTATTAGTTGATATATTTATGGATATATTAATAAAATTTCATAGAGTAGCTGTTGTAGTATATACATATATGTATGCAAGCTTACCTGTAAATTCAATAACAAAATATACAATCATTCAATATTTTCTCTCTATATATACATTTGAATATATGTATGTATTAAAATTCAAATTTCATGATTTTACGCTCAGCGACACAGATTTTCGAATAACTGTTCAAATTAGTTATGTGTGGGCTGCTTGTGTGCATTGCATATTTTCAGGCAGTTTAACTAAGCGCTTAATGAAAACGTATAAGTTGCATAGTTGTTTGATGGATTACAACAAAAACCAAAGAAAAACCCAACAATAGTGTATAAATTTGAACAATGCGAATATTTACAATGGATTTGTCGTTGTTGTTGTTGTGCAGTGAGACGAATGCGAATGATTTGAATTTGGAATTTCACACTCATACAAGTGGCTTACAAGCGCAAACATGTGTACGATTTATGTATGTAATTACACATATAATAACACACAACATAAACTGACATTTAGATGTACATATATGTTTTGTAGTGGCCAACAAGCGTTGCCTACCTTTAGGCAGCGCCACCGATGACAGTTGATTATTTCGTATTTCATAGTTGTTGTAGTGATTTTCAAAGTGAAAATTGAAATTAAATGAATACTTTAATGTTTTTGTATGCTTAGGTTTCACTTAATGCCCGAAAAACGGCTTGTCAGTAGAAAATAATATTTTGGCTTTTAAGATTTGATTTAAATTTAAAATTCATAGAAAATTATTCTAATAATTCTTACAGTAATATATTTAAGGTGCGGTGTGTGCATATTTTACACTGAAATTCGCACAATGTGGCAACTCTGAAAAATGTCGTTTACTGTAATAATTCTGTGTTTGCACTCTTATATGACAAACAACTTAAATCTAGTAAAATTCTTGTCTCGGGCAAATGCATTCCACATATCTTCTCACAAGAATTCTTAGAAATATGCAAACTTACAGTTATTTTTAATTGAATTACACTTATTTAAGTACAAATTTGGCAATATTGAAATTCATTGCATACTTTTAGGCCATGTAATATGATATTTTGCTGCACATACATATATGAATATATAAAATTTTAATGAAATCAACATTTGCAAATGCCACTGCATTAGGAATGAGTGTTAATCATATGCGTAGATATTTGCTTTGAACTTCTAATTGGCTGGCGCATAAATTATTAACGTGTTAATTTGCTGTAATATGATTTCAAAGCATACTTTTCTGCGCTTAGCACATTTTCAATAACTAATTATGAAGATTGCAAATGCGTTGAGTGATTTTGATGTGCAAATATGTCGCTATATATGTGATTGCTGCTATTTAACAATTTAGAAAGCATACTTTTAGGCGTTAAAGATAATTACTCATACTAAAAGTTGTTATGGATGTTGTTACTTACCGTTTTGGTTTAGGAAAACTCTTACTTTTACTAAAACACAGATAAATATAAAATTAGAAATAATTATGGAACTAAATGTATAGTTTTAGTATAGTTTTGGGCGCAAATGATATTTTTCTTCGGTAATTATTTATTTTTTTAAGTAAGCATTATGGTAAAAGTTGATGTTGTATGATTACCTATGATTTTTATCAGTCGAAATTGTGCATACTTTTAGGTGCAAATATTTTAAAATGCATAAATCTCGATTATAATTATTTATTTTTGAAATTCATTGTTCAAAAGTGATACTATGGCAACCTATGAACAATATTAGACTATTATAGTTAAATATAAACAAATGGTGTAAACTTTTAGGCGCTGAAATTAATTTTTCTTTAACAGTATTTGCTTTCAAAATTTACCAATGAGAATGGTGTATACTTCTTTCTATAATTATTAGTAGATGCATTTATTTGCATTGTACTCTACTTTAATTTTATTAAAGGCATACTTTTAGGCGCCCTAACTAAAAAGTCTATTTTTTCTTACAAAAAATTAGAGTGTCTTCAAGTTGAAGGTTTAGAAACAAAATTGTACTTGTAGATCTAACGATATGTAGAAGTGTTTTTGGGTCTATGAACTATCTTAAACCACCATACTCGTACTTGCATACGCGAAATGTAATATGCGTATGCTCTGCTATTTATTGCCAAACCAAATTTCACCATAATTTGCATAAATGTGTGTATGCGCGCCTAAAAACTTGCAACAAGTGATAGCACTTTGCACTAATTTACGACATTATAAGTGTATGCGCCAACCAACTTTTGTCGAATATCAAAGCGAGACGTCTGCTAAACTGCAACGACGGCAAATACTTGCCAAACCCAGAGAACCACGCTGACCACCGCCGTCTAACAACACACACACTCGCACACATACTAGCAAATAACAACTACTTGAGTAAATATAGCGGTCTGTGTAGTCAATCTATGGCTTCTGCTAAATAACTGCACGCTCGTAGTTAGCGGCGCATAACTGTAGTGGCGGAGACTAAGCAGAAGCCACAACAAAAGCGGAACTTTTCGGAATATATGAGAAGGTTAAACTTCAATTTTATGGCTTGTACTGGCGAATTAACTTTGTACGGTAATGAAAATAAGTTAAAAAATGAGGGGGAAAGGGTGGGAATAAAAAGAGGGGGAGTGGGATTCAAAATAGAAATAAGAGAAAAAAATAAAAATAAGACCATTTTTTGTTGTTGGACACACATTACGTCACGTATGGAAGGATTTATTTTGGAAGATTAATATATAGATGTTTAGTTCAAGATGGTGTGAGATTCTTATTTGTATATAAGTTGTTCCTGCAGAAAGAAATTGAGGAGTTCTCCAAATAATTTAAACTTCTTAATTGAATGTTAATCCCAGTCTGAACCTGTTACGTGGATCTGACTGTCTTCACAATCGGATATCAAGGAGTCGCCTATCTAAATATATTTCTGCTGGTCCTTCCAATTGTGTTAACTTCACTCTCCTAATAACTGAATGTTTGATGCTGTAAAGTTTTTTGCTCATATAAAGAGTCGAAATCTACGATTATGAGCTTGAGAGAAATAGGTCATATTAACAAGAAGCAGGGTCTTGTATATTTAAGGAGGTCTCCGACAGCTACTTGTATTCATAGAACCTTAAAATATTCCCACAGTTAATATTTAGTTATCTTGATATGCGAAGTGAGATAAGTCTTTCTTATGTTGCCAATGCCCAGTCTTGTATAGCCTTGTTTTAGAAGCGTAGTTTTAGTGAATGAATCGTTGAACTCTGTCGGAGTAAACATAATGCTTGAGGTCCTTGAGTTATTTTAGGGCTTAGTTTGGTTTGTTGAGACATCATTTTTGTTGACTTTCTTTGTAATGAGATACCGGTTGGTTGTAGAGATATGAAAGCAATATCAATTTTGAGGATAGAGCCCATATTCGTTCGAATATATTAACTGCCTGTAATATGAGTGAATTTACTTTGAATTGTCATAATTTGATTTGTAGTTGAAATTCAGACTTATAAACTCCTGTCAGTCAGTTTGGATGGGACGTTTGCCCTCAATACTTTGTTGGTATAAAATATAAATAGATTAATGATACTTATTTCAAGGTGCACTCAGATACAGCCATACAGTTGGATATTGGAAATAAAATTCGCATTACACTACCATAAGAGCCGATTAGAAGCGGTTAGTCTGTCACAACTTAAGAAGAGTTGAGCTTTTTATCTCAGTAGACTATGATTACAGGATTTACCTTACTAAAATCATTTACAAGTAGTGTGGCATCAAGAAAATTTATGTCAATTTTGCATTTCCAATTCCTTCTTTTAAATATTTTACTTGTCCGGTACATATGCAATAAGCTCCTGCGGCGTCAATGCAAAAAAAATCAACGTTTTTATTAAATTTTATGAGCCTCTTGCGTACCATACAACAAAAACAGAATACTTATTACTAACATATTAAGCCTGCCACAATCTAGTACTGCATACACCCCATTCTTCGACAACACTCACACGCAGGTACCCCGTACCTCACAGTTTAACTTTCGTTTTCCTTCAACAACTTTTGTCATAAATCTTTGACGTTGCCATATTTTACACATTAATTTCATCCTTTACATGACGCTGCTTCGCCTACTCCTTTATTACTTCTCAAATGCGGCGCGCCGTGGCGACTCGAGCTTCAGTTTTGCAGCGGCAGGCGGTGTTTGTTGCAGTTCACCGTCTTTCAATGGCTCACTTCCTGCCCCTCTCGTATTCGCTTCCCGTCTTCCGCGCGTGAGGAGAATAAGTGCGCATTGCACACATGAATGCGCAGTTATGCCGCGCACACGAGCACACATATGCGCATAGAGTATACAAGTTGAAGAAAATAAAGAAAACAAAAATCGTATGCGCACAATTATTTGCCGCCTTATGCCAACTAATTGCAACAGTTGCCATTGTTGGTGTGAGCGGCGGCGCCATATAATACACATATTCGTACATGTGTAACATGCCATTGTTGCATGCCGCACTATGCCGACGTATGCGATACATGCGCTCAACAGTGTGTGCATATGTCAGCCAGCGCCTTTGACTTCTTGCCTCTGTACGGAGTCGCTGTTGAGTTTACTGCTCGTGCGCCGTTTTTGAAGAGCGTTGGAGCGTGAAATAGGCACTTTATGCGCTTTTTCATTGGTGCTTTCCACAAAAAAGTGGAGTCAAGTTTTTTGCTGCTGTGAAGCGCCTCAACACATGTAGGTGGTACGTATGTAGGTAAATATTGAAATATTCCAACGGATTTTAAATCTGTTGCATCTAGGAATAATTCTCATTATCTTTTAAATGTATTTTACTTGTTTGATTGTTTTCTATATATTTTTTAATGAATTTTGAATAAAGACTTGATACATGGATTTCAATCTTCTAGTGTTTCAAATTCAAGTTCCAATCCGAGCCGATGTCGACGTCGACATTCCACTCATTCGACTCAAATATTTAGAAGAAATCTCTCCTTAGAATTTGGTGGCGGAGGTGTGAGACAGCGCATAGTCATAGAGGAAGAGATCGTTTTTTTTCATCAAATAAGGCGACATAAAATTAACCTTGTGAATCCCTAGAAACGGTGCGCATTTCGGCCTTTTGCGTCGACTGACTCAATTTCGACTATTCCATAGTTTCTGGTCATCTGCGTGAATGAAAAGACACAGAAACTGCTCCGTATTATTCTTGAACAGCAGCAAAGGTTGCGAAGTGGTCTCACGGTTGTATTTGTTGTTGTAATACGAAATCTGAGACTTCACGTTCGCGTCTAGTGTCTATCTAGTCTTTTTTATACTCTCGCAACCTGTTTCACAGAGTATAATAGTTTTGTTCACATAACGGTTGTTTGTGTCACCCAGAAATATAAGAGTTAGATATGGGGTTATATATACATAAATGAACAGGATGACGAGTGGAGTTGAAATCCGGATGTCTGTCTGTCCGTCCGTCTGTCCGTGCAAGCGATAACTTGAGTAAAAATTAAGATATCTTAATGAAACTTGGAACACATGTTTCTTGGTACCCTGAATAGGTTGCTTTCGAAAATGGGCAAAATCGGTCCACTACCACGCCCACAAAATGGCGGAAACCGAAAACCTATACAGTGTCATAACTAAGCCATAAATGAAGTTATGAAAATTAAATTTGGAACATAGGATCCCATTAGGGAGAGGCACATTTGGATGTAATTTTTTTGGAAAAGTGGGCGTGACCCCGCCCCCAAATGTGCAAACTTTCTGCAGTCGTTTATTTAACCATTTCCTTATACAGTCCAAAAATGAAAGAAATCGGATAATAACCACGCCAACCTCCCATACAAAGGTTAGGTTGAAAATTACTAAAAGTGCGTTAACTCACTAACGAAAAACGTCAGAAACACTAAATTTCACATAAGAAATGGCAGAAGGAAGCTGCACTGAGATTTTTTTACAAAATGGAAAATGGGCGTGGCGTCGCCCACTTATGGGTCAAAAACCATATCTTAAGAACTACTCAACAGATTTCAATGAAATTCGGTATATAACACTTTCTTGACACCCTGATGACCCGGGCGAAATCGGTTCACAACTACGTCTACTTCCCATATAACTCAATTTTGAATTCTTTTGATTCGTTCACTTTATAATACATATATAAATTAGGAACAAATGAAGATAGCGGAATAAAACATTACACAAATACTGTATTTGAGCTGTGACATCACTTGTGGAAAAATTCTCAAAATCGAACCATGACTTTTCAAGGCCCCTGATATCGAATATGAAGATCTCAGTGCCTAAGTGTAATTTTTCACCGAAAATATAGGTAAATCCCTCAGATATTTTTATGTAATTCATTCCATCTGAATTTTTTTCTTATAACAGTTTCTCTCTGTACCTGAAATGGTAAAAATCGGGTCATAACTTCCCCCAGATCCCATATACCTAATTATAAGTAATATTAAATTAAGGGAGCGTATAGTCTTCGATACATTGTATCTTGGTGGTGAAAACGAGTGAAATCGGTTCAGAAATTATCTCAGTCCCCATATACTATTTAAGATGATTTTCGTTATTCTATTGAACTTTATGCCGAATATATGGGTCGAATTGTGTTATCTTTATACATCAATTGCGAGAGTATAAAATGTTCGGTTACACGCGAACATAGCCCTTCCTTACTTGTTCTTTCTTATTATTTTTAAATTGCGTATTTTCGACTTAATTCATTCCTCCAAGTATACTTTTTTTCAATTGAACTAGATTCGATTTTTTAATAGTATGTGAAAACAATTGTATGTTTAATCTCGTGATCACATGACATTTCTAATACAAAGGATACGTTCCACATTTCCACGTAGTGTCTCCAATTACGGCGAAATAATTCTAAATTTGAAATTTGGTTGACTAATCTAGTTTTCTCTACGGGAGATGGCAGTCATTTTGGTTTGATGCAAACACATAAAGAATGGACTTCATAAAATCTATCACCTTCCAAGGAAATTCCAACAATTTCAGTAGAAGTATGTACCTGAACATGTATTGCATGCACTCTGACTCACAAGAGACTTAAATGCACACACGCACTGGTTCGAATTACTTCACATATTACAAATCTACAAGAATATGTGTTGGTAAACATTATTGTGGTTCGAATGTTTTAATGGTAACATAAGGTAAATGATGATCAAATAGTGCATTGCACCTAAAATTATGTAATTATTGAATAGCAGATATATATATGTTGTTAGGAAGAAAGTAAAAATGCGAGACAACATAACAAGACAGATCTTTCTCCACCTGGTACTTCCATCGGAGTGGAGGCCTCGCTCATCCTCGGCTTCCACCAGCGGGTACTGTATCAAACACTTTCAGAGCTGCAGCACTCTCGTACATTCGAACAACAACAACATGACCTAGCCAGCGTAGCCGCTGTTTTTTTATTCGCTGGACTATGTCTATATCGTCGAATAACACACACAGCTCATCATTTCATCTTCTGCGGTATTCGCCGTTGCCAATGTTTAAGGGACCATAAATCTTCCGCAAAACCTTTCTCTTTATTATCTGTTATATATTTCGAAGATTCTATGTATTCCTAAATTTAAACCGATGCTGGTCTTCACTAGTTTCAGTTTTTCGAGATGAGCCTAAATGTAGACTAAATTTTACTTTGTTTCACTGATATTGGACATTTTCTATATGTGAAAAGAGAGAGAGAGAGAGAGTGAAGTATGGTGAGATAAGTACTTCCTTGTCAAGAATAACATCTTGTCGCCGGTGAAGACTTGTAAGTTAAATGATGAATATATTATAGATGAGCTACTAATAAATTATATGAATTTAATTCTTGTTTGGTGTGGATGTGTAATTTTCCGTCTTATTAGAAAACGCTTTAAATTTAATATGGTCAATTCGCCACTTGATATCGTGTAAATTTACAAGCATGTGATATTTTTTATTTTTACATTTATTTGAATTTATTGCATTCGCTTAGAAATCGAAACTTGTATTCTAATCTCAATTTCTTTCTTTTTTCACAATCACCTGAGTTATATTTCCAATAAATTCGACTGACAAGGACTTTATTTTACTAAGCCTTCACGAGAATTTCGGGATGCACAGAATATATATGTACATACATATGTACAAGAAATGCACACGATGCTGCTAAAATTTTGCTTTCACTTGGTCAAGAGAAAACTTTCATTATCTGCGAGACAGCCAACTGGGCTGAAGCCAGTTTTAAACAGTATTATTTACATACATACATATATCTACATAAGTTAGCATATAAACATGCACGAGTATTTGCTCTACGTACTTTATTCTCGCCTCTTCATCCAATCACTTTCTGCCGGTCATAGCAGGCAGCTGAAGCATGGCTCTCTTGGCTATGCGCCCCTCAACTAAATCCGAAATCCCTAAATTTCGGTCAAAATTGCATTAACATGTTTTTCTTTACAGCAACACACACACACACAGTTTTTTGCAAAATTTTGTGCTTTGTTTCGTACAAAGTCTCTTGTACTTTTTTGTTGCATGCCAGGCATTGTGGTTACGTATACGCCATGCAGACCCACAGATGTTCAACACAGTGCAGCTGCTTAAATGTATGCATGCACGGGTATTTCTATTTATGTGTGTGTGAGTCTATGTGTGTATGTGTGCTTTGTACTTTAGCTCCCTGCACTTGTAGTTGCCACTTTTTTTTTAGCTACCGGCGTAATCTTTACAACAAGGGTTCACTACTTTTACAGTTTTCGTGGGTTAAGCACATTTTCGACGATTTTAGAGTACAACAAAGCATGGTGGATAATGCATGTAGTTGTATCAGTGAAGTTGAGGCAACAAAAAAAATAGTCTGACTGAAGCAAAAGCGTTGTCTATATTGCACAGTGCAAAAGTTGATATATATCATTATACATATAAGTACATATTTCTATATATACGAGTATATATGTAAGTCTGTATGTGTGCGTGTATGAATATCTGAGATACAGGTGTGCCAATATGCATGCTCTGCGTGTATTTGTGTCTACCATCAAATGACCGCAAAGAAAAAACTAAAATCGCATGTGAGTGAAGTGGTTGTGTTTGGTCCTAGCTTGTGGTAAATACATATATATGTATATCAATTTGTATAGACTAATGTATATATAAATTCTTTTAACTCCTGTTGGAGCGTAGGGCTAATATGCTGATAGTATATTTGAATAAATTATTAGATTTCTAAACACAAATTTTGTCTATAAATATCGTGAGAAATGGATAAATTGCTCTATAACATTTTTTAATCTCATGAGATTATTATAGAAAATATTTTGAAACAAGTAAATAAGGGCAAAGTGTAACCGAACAATTTATAATAAAGTTCACTAGAGTAACAAAAATCGTTATACAGGGTTTTTCAATAGGGACACTACAAAAGTAGACCGATAGGGACAGCAAATGAGGCCATATTTTTTCACGCCCTTTTGACATTTCTCTTCAGTAAGGTTTGTCATTTCATCATGGAAAGATATACGATACAACAACGAGTCGAAATTATTAAAATTTACTACCGAAATTCGGAGTCAGTGGCCGAAACTTTAAGAGCGTTATGTCCAATTTATGGTCATTCTCATTTTTGGGTGAATGGCTTCGTCAATAAGCAAAATATGTGTTATTGGTCAGGCAGCAATTATTGGCCCGAATTGGATGATATGGACTTGGTTCCAACAGTACGGTGCCACAGGCCACACAGGGAAAATGTGCTAGTCAATTGGCCGCCTCGGTTGTGAGGTTTGACGCCTTTAGACTATTTCCTCTGGGGCTACGTCAAGTCTAAGGTCCATGCCAACAAGCCAGGGACGATTGATGAACTTCGGAATATCGAACTTGACATTGCAGCAGTATTGGCCGTTTTATGCTTGAAAGCCATCGATTTGGTTCAGCGTCTGGACTTGTGCAAGGAGGCTCGTGATGGCCATACAAAAGAAATCGAGTTCCATATATAATGGCATCGAATATACTATCATAAGTATACACAATTTCATTGAGCGCTTTCGTGGTGCTCTTATTGAGAACCCCTTTATATAGTTTAATTTCTGAAGCGATTTCGCAAGCTACATTATATCCAAGACTATACGCTCACTTATTTTTGCTAAGATGTATTATATGAGGCATTCTCTGGAAAAAAAGCCACTTGAAAAAAAAGTTCTTTATTTTCTTTGGCAATGATATATCTTATAGTATATGTATATATATATACATATGCTGTTACGCCGGGTTGCCAAAGTTTTTTGTAACAAAATTTTCGAACCGCCATAACTTTAAAACTAATGAACAGATTTTAAAACAACATGTGAGTTTTTTGTACAGAATTTCTCAAACTTTAAAAAACTGTATATCATAAAAATTTTTAAAATTAATATTTCATAGCAAAAAATGAAAAAAAAATTTTTTTTGGAGTTTTTAACCCTTTATGCCCCCTTCGATTTTTTTTTTTTAATATCTTAAAATGTTCCTTATTTCATCACCTTTTTACCCCAGCAATATTTGTATGAGCTACAAATAAAAAACTTGGTGAAAAATCATTGATTTATGCACTATTATTATCTGAAATTAGCGTAACCCAGGATAACGACGTGGATGTGGCAGACATTTAATCCCTTTTTGTTTTTTTGTTTTTTTTTATTTTTTAATATTTTTTTGTATTTTTCAAATTTTTAATTTTTTTTTTGTTTTTTTGGTTTTTATTTAAAATTATTACGTACTTGAATCTAATCTACGTAATAGTTTTAGATAAAAAACAAAAAAAAAAATTAAAAAATTGAAAAATACAAAAAATTAAAAAAAAATATAAAAAAAGTTATAGTCCGAGTTTTTCCGATATCGTCACTGCTGCTTCATTTATATGGTGAAATTAGTGATTTATAAATTGAACAAATCAGATGGACTTCAAAATTGTGTTATAATGCAAGTAGGTGTTAACTACCTGTCCATTTTCAAACTATACAATTAGGATGCCAAGAACATGTCATGAACTGAATAGTTCTTTATATGCAAATTTTTATAAGATTTTCAAGGACCTTTAAATAATATTTAACGTCTCCCATCAATTTCGTCTGCCAGTGCGAGGTATGCACTAGAGAGATATAGATATTTTGTAGATCGTGACTTAAGTTTAGCTTGCAATAATCCAATATACCAGCCTGCAACCCAGAAGCTGAGAAATCCTGAAACTGTTTTTACATTAAATTTCGGTGTCTTTCGAGGTAAATAACAATAATATGACAGTATTTCTCAAAGTAGTTTCAATAAAAATAAATCCCTTCAATCATTAAAACATTTTTCTGCTAATAAAGCTCGATATCCATAGACTTTCACTACAAAGAACACCTAGTTGAACGGTAGTATTCTACAAAACTAGTTGGGGAGTATTTTAAGCCACTACAACAACAAGGAACTCAAACTGTATCGAGGAAAGTTACTAGGATTTTTTGGTCTGAAGTGCAGTGGAATAAATTTCTCTGAAGCTCATTTTCTTTGAATCAAAAAACCATATTATTTCCTATATATATTTTTATGAGTTTACTTTATAAATATACCTATATCTAAATTCATCATAGTGTATGTATCTACATCTATCACTATCAGTAACTTACACTGACCACCCGCTCAAACAACCTCTACACCGCCAGACAGGCATAAACACTCCACTCTACTCGCCACTCTCTTCAACTGACCTTATGCCAGCTGCATGCGAGTATTTTGTGGCCGCAGGTGTTATCCAGTGATGTGTGTAAATATTTTATTTAACACTATTATATTTTTAACCCACACTTAAGCAACAATAACAAATAACAAATGGAGACAGTTAGACATAATATTCCACAAATACTTGCAGGAGAAAACTATTCAACGGGGGAGACAAATGTGTGTGAAAGCATGCAGAAATGCCATTACATAATTTACATATATGTATGTATATATGCGAGTGTATTAGTGTACCTTTTGCAAAATCATATTTTAATTTGCTGTGTTGCTTTGTGGCCTGCTTTGTGGTTTCTATGAATAAGTTATATAATATGCAAGGTGATGGGTGCTTACATAGCTATGCTTGTTTATTTGTATATACATATGTATAGATGTGTGTATGGGAGCAGTGTTATTTGTTATCTTTGGTGTTGTTTATTTTAGCGTAAAATAATGCATTTCAAGTGCGCTTCATTGCCTGACAAATAGGTGTGTGGACAATGCTATTAAATGGAAATACCTGAAAGGGAATAAGGATAGGTGCAAGGTGGTCCGAAAATATGTTGACGTGTATAATTTTTTATTATTATTAAACTAAATGGCTAAGAAAGGATTGGCTGTAACTGAAGAGAAATGATTATATCATTATCTTCTTAACTAAAGAAATCTGCTGTTGAAATCATCAATCCACTAATGTAGATTTGATTCTCAAGATCACGATCCACCATTCAAAGGACTCCTCAACAAGGACTCTTAAACTAGTTTTACTTCCAGTTATAGTATGCTGTATGGTGGGACTTCGGTCGGATAGCGCTTTCAGCATCCATATATATATTCAAATTGCGCTCCAAAACTAACTTTGTCTCTTTTCGAACTAGATTGCTTTGAGTCCAATCAGTTCCCTAAAGTCAATACAATCGCTCTTCATGTTTGATGAAGATTTGGATGAAAGATTTGCGAATTTTAATGCTTTAGCAAATAAATTTTCTCCAGATCATTTTCATTTATATTGTAAAATATGCAGCCATTCGGACCACCCTTCATGTAGAGTAAGCAATTAACTGTCCTCTTCTTCTTCACATTAACCGCGTATTAAATTAATGAGTGTGTCCTTCGTGGTTTTAGTGCTGGTTTATTAAAATCTCTAATATTATGTGTTGGACCACGTTGTTGCTAATTTTCAGTGTAACAATGGTTTTTATTAAAACTTTGGTTCGAATTTGTTTTCATATCTCTGAGATAAACTCTAAACAAGTTTATGATAACTTTTCTGAGTCAAGGAGCTTTTAGCTTTAAAATCAGATACATACAGTATATAGTGGTTTATCATTCAAGTTTGATTACTTATAGTATCCTTGTTGAATCACAATCCATAGTCATAGACATCATAGTATTTCATTAATAGACTCTTTTGGGCTTCAGCACACAGAAGTATAACTGTTCTGTAAGTGAGATTGATTGGTAGTTAAGTTTTCTAGGAGTTTATCCTAGGAATGCTCACGTCGAGAAGGAAGTTATTGGATTTCAAATGGTAAGACAGTTTTCAAGAAGTGGTACTCAAGCGAAGATCTCTCCACGGTTAGTGTGGATTGGGGATTTCTCTGGCCATTTGGAGTTAGGAGTGTTAAATTTCCTTAATTCCTTAATTTCTAAATCAAGATGAGGGCAGTTCTAGAAGTAAACATGTTTTTAGGAAGTTCTCCTCTGTTATTATGTTTTTAGAACCGATCAACTTAAGTGGATGAAGAAGAAGCGGCAATTTGAGACATAAAAGTAGCTCCAGTGATTCTTCTTCTGGAGAACAATCACCACCTGTGCAGTAGCGAGGTCTCTCTGGCCTGCAATGGATCGTAAAAGGTGCATCCAGCTGCTGTCGCTTAGTAAGGCTCATCTCTCGGCAATCATTGGTGTGCTTACTGGTCATTGCCCAATAGGCAGACATGCGGATAGGCTTGGAAACAAGTCAGACTCTAGTTGTCAAAGTTGTTTGGAGGAGGGCGAAGAGGAATCATCTAGGCACTTCCCCCTCACCTCGGTAGCCACATCTTCGGCGAACCCAGTGAAGTGAATGGAGTATACATTAGCCCACTTAAGAACTTTTTAATGGAGTTCAAGCGCTTTGTCGTATCATGAGGGTCTTAGAGATCCGTCAGGATTATCCGGGTATTACAAAGGACAGTCGAATCTGTCTAATTGGGATTTTCTGCAGTTGCGGAGATCTACCCCTTAACCTAACCTAGCCTAAGTGTTTTGAGGGACTTGGCCTGGAACAACTTACCAGTATTGTCATCAATTTCTTCGGAGTCTTTCAATCAGTTATGTTAGTTACTTGTTACTCACCATTTTTGTATTAGCTCCGTGATATTCCGTTGACAATTTAAATAAAAACTCAGTGTTTGCATTCTTTTTTGTTGTGTTTTAATTTTTTTATTGATTTTTCTCAGTTTTCCTTCATTTTACTTTTTAAATAACTAGTTTAATATTTCTTGTTGTTTCTGTTGCTCTTGTTCTGATTTCGTATTTTAAATTTTTTATACATATTCCTTTGTTGTTTGTGTTGTTGTGTTTGTTTTTTATATTTTATTTATTAAATATAATAACTAAATTTCATTACAATATATAATAATAGTAATAATGTTTTTGTTTTTGTTTTTCTTTCATATTTTCAATATTTTTTGTGTTACTTAAATTTCGTTCATATTTGTAATATAATTATTTATTTAATTGTTTTTTGTTTTTTTTTTTTGTTTAAAAAATTTATTAATTTTTATTAAGTGTGTGTGTGTGTATTTGTTCGTGTTGTTGTATATTTTAGTAGTAGTAATAAACGAATTTACGCCGACAGTAAGCGCTCACACAAAACAACGCACACATACATAAACATTAGCATGTACAGTGCGCGCTAAAAGTATGTAGTTGTAGCTTGTCGGCTTTGAAGTGTGTCTGTGTGTATGTATGTGTTGGCTTAAAATTATTTATTTAATTATTTTCTTTTGAAATTTGTTTTCTTTTCCCCGCAACTATTACACTTACAGTTTGTTGCATAAAAAATTGCAATGTATGCATACAGTTTGCACACACTGTATTTCAAATAATTCGATTAATAAATGTAAAATATGTCAAATGAGTGCTTTCAAAATGAGTAAATTAACATCGCTAGCTTTATCACAAAACAAAGATAATATTAAATAAATTGTTTAAAAAAATATTATTATTACATAATTAACAAAAAAATCAAATACTTTCACTACGCTTAAGTCTTAACTAATTAATTTTCAAAAATTAATTGATTTTGTTTTGTTGTATAGTAAATGTTTGGGTAGGCAGGAAATTCGTTGATTTTATCACCTGAATTCAAAACTGTTTGTTGTAACACTACACTGTCAAAAACAAATGCTTCATTATGAATACTATACGAAATTAGTTTAAAAATAACAACACTACAACAATATCAAAGAAAAAAAAACAAATGCTACAAAAAAATATGAAAATCAAGAAAATTAATAACAACAATTTACATTGCGCGCTTAAAAGTATGCAACTAAAAATACTTGAACCTCATACTTTGCTATTGGGAAGGGGCTGTTCATTTAAGTTTTAATGTATTTAACTGTATTTTAAATATTTCTCGCTTCTATTTGCTACATGCTTTCATCACAACGGTTTTATTTTTTTGTATTGTTACCACTAACGGTCTTCAGTTTGTTAATATATATATATTTTATGCATGAAAAAAGTTTCTTTCACTTATTGTATGTAGGTATGTAGGAAAAAATGTTTTATATATATATATATATAACTATATCTACATATATAAATATATATGTTTGTAATAATTCAAAAATGTGGGTGTGGCTTAAAAATGAGTAGGTGTGTTGTTTTTAAAAAAGAAACGATATAACTCTCTTACATTTACTACGTAGTTATGTATGTATATTCTTCTGCTTTCCACACGTACTTACTATCAATTAACAATTTAATTGATTAACTCACTATTTATGTATATTTGACTTACAATTTAATTACAATCCCATTTTTTCACTATTTTAATTTTATTTTATTTTTTTGCTCATTTTGTTTCATATTATTTTACGTTTTTATTTTCCTTTTGAAAAAAGACTACTTTTAAAACTGTTTCGTGTTTTCTTTGTTCTACTTTTGAATGCAAATATTTTTTTTATTTCTCTTACATTTTCGTTTAACGCGCTCTACGCTCATGCCGCTGCGTTGCGCATGCGCGCTCGTTTACACTTACATTTGCTCATACTATTTAACGTTTGTTTACAACTAAACGTCTCTGCTCTACACTTAAACTTTATTAATTTATGTAAATTTTTATTTTCTTGTAATTAAACTACAAATTAATTGGTAAATTGTTTCCCATTTTAGTTTGGTCTTAATAAAAAAATTCAGCGTTTATTCACATACTCAAAGTAACACGTTTTCAAGTGCATATCTCACTTGATGGCGCTGAGCGCATAGCTTGCTTGCTTCACTTGTATGCTACTGCGCTCACTGCGCTTGCATATTTCGATTGCTACACTCTTTAGCGTTGCTTTACGCTCATTAGTAGTCATCAAGTCTCGATAAGCGTATACTACGCTTGCTGCGCTCATCTATATGGCGCTTAAATATTTTGCTATCTCTCTCTTATGCGCTCTCTCTTGCTCTTATTTCCTTTTGCTTCATATGCACTTATGCTCTTTTGTAGTAGTCTTCCCTAACAATCACTTTCGCTTCCAAACTAGTTATTACTAAAGTTACTAAAATTTAAATCATTTAAGTTCGCATTTGCAGCGCGCTCTCTCTTCTTACATTTTTTTCATTTTGCTCTCTGCATAAACTTGCTCTTCCTCTAATCATTACTAGTTTTTTTATTCAATTTAATAATATATTGTGTTTTTTAATAAAACTTTAAGGCAAATAAAAGTTTCGTTTTAGTTTACATTGTTTGCGCATCTTTGCGCACGCCGCTCGCGAACTGCGCTCACTGCTCTTTTTTACTTTACTCTTCATAGCGAGCAATGTCTCTTCGTTTCAATTTCTCTTCAATATTTGTAACTGTTTGGTGGCGCGTGGTGTGAAATATTTAAAAATAAATCAAAATCAATATAATTCAATTCAAAAATAACGGTACCTTCTTAGTGTACAACGTCTATTGACTACTTTGTGTAATGGTTTTTGCTATTTGTTGTTGTTGTTTACTTATATGTATTTTGTTCGAAAAAGGAAGTGTTTATTGCATTTGTATTTCATTTATGATTTATTTGCTATTTTATTTCATTATATTTTATGTTTCTGTTTCTGGTTCTGTTTCTGTTTTTATTTCTGTTTCTGTTTTTGTTTATGTTTATGTTTCTGTTTTGTGTTTTGTTTTACTTTTTTCAATATTAAAAGGAACATATTGTAGACACTCGCAAATATTTTCTGTTTAACTCACTTTACCATGTTTGCTTGCAAAAATCGTTTAAAAAATGTACCTACGGCGTCAATAAATTTGAATTTACAAACACATTTTGCGCAGTGTAGCACCTTAAGCGCCGTTCACACACTGCCACTAGTTGAGTAGCTTACGGTTTACTCAAAATTCCAAACGCTACTTCCTACGCTCCTTCATGCGCTTTTATTCGTTCTTCTACTTGCTCTTTACAATTATATATTTTCTTTTGTTTTTTTTTTTCACTTATATACTAATTTTAGAACATGTTTTTATATTTGTAATATTTATTTTTAATAATTTTTTTTTGGTTTTGTAATTTCGTTATTTTTTACATAAAACATTTTTCAAAATTGTTTAAGTTGTAGAATTATTTTATTTTATTTTATATATATATTGTGTTTTTTTTTGTTTTATAATATACTGTTCACACTATTTATTAATAATAATATAATAATATTTTTAAAATTAATAGTAACTGTTAAAATGTGTTGTTGTTGTGTTGCATATTTTTTATTATATTTTTCATAATATATATGTATGTATATAATGTAATATTTTTCTTAAATTTGCTTAGTCTACCACACCGTTGCATTTGCATTTGTTTAACCCTTACTTGCTCCAACTAATTATTGTACGGTCTATTACCGTTAACTTGCTTAACTAACTGTTTTACAATTTTTTAAACGTTTGTGTTATGTTTTTCTCAGTGTATAACTCTAGTGTAGTTTTGAAAAAAGATTTTCTCTGCACCGCTAAGTGAAACGTTTAACAGTTTTTTGTGTTTAGTTTATGTTATGACATATTTTGTTTTGCAATATTTTTATTTTTATTTTATTCTTACTTTTCGAAAATTATTTTTCACGCAAAAACTTTTCAATATTTTTGTTATAACTACTTTTTTATTATACCGTTATCTCTGACATTTATTTGCATTTTTTATTTTTTTTATTAACATTTATTTTATTTCCCGTTTTGTTGTGATTTTTTATTTTTGTTTAATAAAATTACATTTCTTCCACGAATTAGTTGATTTGATTTTCCTTCACATGCATAAAAATTTAAGGTCTGTTTATAATGGACGGAAACTCATTTAGGCATTTTCGTATATAACTTATTGTTGTAGTTGTTGTTGTTTCGTTTATATTTAGAGTTGTCTTGCTGTATAATTTTGTTTGTTGGGTTCTGTTTTTGTTTTTGGTATACATCGTAAGTAATCATTGGTTTTGTAAGCATTCTTCTTCTTAGGTTGTTTAAGAGTAGAGTGTAGATTAGGTTAGAGTGTAAGAGTAGTGACTAAAGAGAGTGGTAAGAGTAAGATAAAGAAGTCAAAAAATCTTCAAGTTCTTTAAAATGTTGGCTTAATTTATGTTTAAGTTGATTTTCTTCGTTTAGTACGGTATATATTTGTAGGATAAGTGCTTTCAGAAAAGTGTTGAGCTTTCGGGAGAACTTTCATGTGCTTTAAAGTTGTATGTGGTAAGGACTGGTGTTGGGTAATGTGTGTTTTACGGTTGAGATTTTTTCGAAAGTTTTAACGAATTTAAAATGCTGTTAGTCAGAAAAATTTTTATTGAAAAAATATACACGGTGGTAAGGTTTGAAAAAAAATTGAGAAATTCATAAATCAAGAAGAGTTAGTGAAATTAATTGTGAAATATATTTAAAGAAAATTGAGGTGGTAACCATTAACTATGAAAAGAATTTCAGTAAAACTAATCACAAATAAGAAAGGAACAAGTTAGGTTCTCTGTCAAGAATTTGTACAGACTTTTATAAGCTTAAAAAAAAATTTTAAAAAGCGTTTTTTCGCTGAATCAAATATTTAAAGTAGTACTCAAAGTTGACGTTTGAGACCTGAAGTAATCAGTGTGAGTAAAGGAAATCAAAAATTTGTTGCTAATGTCATAGGGTGCTGTTTAGTTGTTGTGTATATATGGTAATTTATTTATTTGAAAATTGGTAGGAAAAAGAAAGTTATATATAATGGAAAACTACCTTGGAAGAAATTATCTAAAAATTTTAAGATCATAATTGCGAAAATTATAAATTTTAAAAATTTATCGATTTTCCACAAATATTTGGAGCTTTTTTCTTATGTTGATTTCAATGTATTAAATTAAAACAAAAATAGGATTTTTTTCTAATTGTTTGTAAAATAAAAAAAAAAAATAAAAAAAAAATTTAGAATAAAATTTCTCAAAAAATTAATAACAAATATAAGAAACAAATTAGTTTATTTGAATTTCATATGACATTAAAAATACTATTTTTATATTTAAATGTGGCAAAAAAATTTTATAGGAACAATTTAAAATAATATAGTATTGAAAAAAAAAAAAATATTTCAAATTTTTTTAATTTGAAAAAAAAAATAATTGTAAATTATTTAGTTAAAAATTTGAAACAAAACTAGAAAATTAGAATATTAACAGAAATTTTTTTTATATGATAAGTCGAATAAAAATTTTGTTTTTTTACCAGAAATTTCCGTTGATTATAACCAGCCCTTAAATAAGTACGATGAATATATATTTATACAATATATATATGTATGTATATGCTATAAATATGTATATGTAAGTAAATATATACCATTTCCAGTATCTATGCACATTCAATATGGATTTTCGCGTATGCGTTGGTCGTCAATATTTTTGAGTATTTTAAAAAATTGTATTACATAATATTTATTTGATTCCACTTTCCAGTTATTATTGATTATTCATGTTGTTGTTTATATACTTACATGTGACAATTAGTAATTGCGTGTTCAATGAAATTTAATATTTTAATTTTAATTTTATATTTAAGTTTTCCCTTTTAGTACCAGTAACGAGTTTTTTCTTTGCTTGTGTTTGCATATGTGTGAGTGTGTGTGTGTTTTGAAAATTCTTGTATTGTTCTTTTTCAACACATTTTACAAACATTAATTTATTTTTGTTTTAAAAGATCACATTTCATTTTAAGTTGCCATTAATAAATATAATATTTTTTATGTTTTTTGTTCATGAAATTTTCATTGCAAATGTTTTCTACACAATTTGCAAAAATTTCACTTGTTTTTATTTGGAAATAATTTACTGTATATTTACATAAATATTTAAAATTAGTTAAGAGTGTGTTGGTGTCGTTTATTATATTTTTATTTAATATTGAACATAATTTATTTTTTATAAACTTTACAATACAAATATTTTTTTTTTATATTTTCTTTTTTCATATATACACAACATATTTATGTGTAAATATTGTTTTTAGTGTTATATTTATTTCAATTACTAAAAATTAAGTGTGCCTCTTTAATTATTGTGTTGGTGCTGCTGTTTAAGTGGTTGTCATGTGTTTAAAAAGTCGAAATTTAGTAATTTTAGTGAAAAAGATTTGAGTTGTTTTAAATAAAACAACAACAATAATAAAGTAGCATTTGAAATTAATACATTTTTTGAAAACAATTTTGGTTTTTATTTTTTGTTATGGAATTTTTTTTTCACAAAAACTAATAAGTGATTTGAAATTTTGAACAATTAAAAAATTAATTTCGGGCAAATAAAAAAAAAGTATATTTAAATTTATTTAATATTATTAAATTTTTCGGTTTTGAAAATATTTGATTTTTTATTGTTGTAGACTATTTTTTTTTTATCAAAAACTCAAAAAACGATTAGAAATTTTCACAAAAAAAAACAGTTAATATTAAAGCTTATGACATCAAGGAGCTTTGCTTTAAATATTATAATTTGTTTTTAAAATATAATAAATTAATTTAATAGATGTCCAATAATATAACGATTTGAACAATTTATAGAAATAAATTTAAAAAAGTTGTAAAAATACAAGAAGAATTTTTAATTTAATTTTAAAAATTTTATTTTAATTTAATTTTTGAAAAATATATGATTTTTGTAAAATTTTTTAAATTTTAAAGAATTTTTTTAAATAAAAAAAAATTTAAATAATATTGTAAAACAATTTGAAATTTTTAAATTTAATGTTGAAATATATATATTTTTTTTTTAATTTGGTTTTTAAACAATTTAGAAATAGTAAATAATTTATTGTACATTAAAAAAAATTTCTGAGTATTTCGAAAATTTTTTACAAAAAAAAGAAAAAAATTATTTAATATGGTGAAAATATTTGATTTTTTAAATTTTTTATAGTTTTTGAAAAAATTTCGTTTTGAAATATTTGGAAATATTGTTTTTAGTATTTTTTTATTTTTATTTTTTTCGTTTTTCATTAATAAAAACAAATATAAAATCAAATCTAATTTTTTTTTCATATTTATATTAAATTAAAGTTCAAATCAAATACAAAAAAAACAATAAAAAAAATATAAATAAAAATAATTTAAATAATCTTTCAATTAAATCTTTCAAATCTATTTTTTTTTCATATTTATATTAAATTAAAGCTCAAATCAAATACAAAAAACAACTTTTAAATTAGACATCACGAATGCAATTACCATAAAATATATAATTCCAGTCAAATTATAATTTGTAATGAGTTAATATTCAGTGTTCAATGAAATGTAGGAAGATTTGATTATTATTACTTCGTTTCAGCAACCGTACACACTTGCTTAAATTTATTCGCTGTTTTGTTGTTTTGAAATTCATTAAAATAATTAAAAATTTTTCATAATATTTTATAAATTTATTATTTCATTCAATTTGATTTTCGTACGGCACCAACTAAGGGCATTTAACTAACTGTGTGCTGTTGTCTGCTATTTTAACACTTCTTCTTTATAAAAAAATATTTGTATTTGTTTAAAATATTTCATGATTTTTTAATTTAATTGTTTTAACTGTTATTTTGCACAAATTACCGTTATTATGCTGCGGTTGAGACTACAAATTGTAAAAAAGAATTTGAATTTTGCTTCATCTCAATATTCACTAGTTATTTTGCTCAGTGTAGCTGCTGCAGTTTTCTCGTAATTGTGCCATTGAATATTTTATTTTATAAATGATAACGCTATTGTTGTAGTTTTTTGTGTTTTTGTTTTTAATTATTTCTTTTCTAGTAATAAGTCGTTGTTGCAAAAATAGGACGTGACTGTACTGGTTTGTTTAGCTTTCTTTCATATTGAATTTCTGCTTTATTTCATTTTATTTTGCTTTATTTTTAATCATTTGCTATCAAACATTAATTTTTAGTTAGTTAACGGTTATTTCTTTAAATTTATTTTGCCGTGTTTTTGCTCGGTATTTTGTTATGTACTTTAAGTGTACCGTTTAAAATGAGATTTTGTTTTTGTTTTGTATTGTTTAAGTTTAAGGTTATGTATTTTCATAATTATTCTTGTGAAATATTATGCTTTTACTTTTTGTTATGTGTATGTATGTATTGTATGTACAAACATATATAAATATTGTTTTTAGATTTTTTGTATTTGTTTTTGTTTTAATTTTTACTTATTTGTTATTGATTTCATTTGCTGAAAAATGGAACACTAGAGTTAAAATTGCATAACTAAGTATCAGAGCTTTGTTGAAGTTCTGTAAATTTTTATTCACTAATTTATGTTTTACCGTTATCTCTCGTAAACCTTCATTGTATGCACACACCTAAAATTGTTCTTCTATACACAGCGACCTTTCTAAGATCGCTCTCCGCGCGCTATAACTGCACAACGCTGCACTTCGTTTCGCTTTTGAAAATTTATGTAACTTTCATTTTCGTAACTCTCGTAAACTGCAACTACACTAATGGTACCGTTCAAAAATTTTAAATGTGTAATTTCTAAACTAATTTAATGCTATTTTTTCAAGTGTATTTTCTTTGTTTTCTTGTATATTTGCTTAATATAGTAAATTTATTATTATATTTTTTGTTGTAATTAAATTATTTATGTTTTTAATTATTTTGCAAATGTTCAATCTTAAACCTACAACCTCATGTATATTAAAGTGTATATAGAATATTTTTTTTGTTAATTTTTTTCATAGTTTTTTTTTTAAGTGTACTTCTACTGAAAACTCATTCAAGTCTTACTGCACTTTAAAAAAATTACACTTCATCAATACAATAATAATAATAATAATAATTATTATTATTTTTAATATTTTAATTTTGTATTGTTTTATAATTAATAATTTTCATTCACTGCTAGTTGTTGTAGTTGTTAGTTTATAACTATTTTCTATTTTTTTCAATATTCTTGTAAATAGTTCATCAACCTTTAATTGTTGCCTTATTTATTGTGATAAGTTGAAAGTTGTTATTAGTGTATGCATGTTTTTGTGTGTTGAGGTTAGGTTTAAAAACGATTTTTTTGCACGAAAAAAAGTTAAAAAATGTTATAGAAAATTTATATATATATATATATATATAGAAATTAAAGCAACTAATTTAAGAACTCAATAAAAATATTTTTATAATTTATTGCATACAACAATAATTTCAAAATATTTAAAATTTTATGAGCTGTGGTCATTCCTCAAAATCTTTTGCTCCCCTTTCAGCGTTTTAATAATTCCCACCAATGTTATGTGTGTGTGGATATGCTGAAGGCTTCGGGAAATCAGCTGTTTTGCTTACGTCACATTAGCGCTGGTTTACTCAAACTGCTTTACTTCTTTCCAATGTGCACTCAGAGAGCAACTGTTTTTCATTTAAACTCAAATTTTACCAATACTGTAGGTAACCTTTATAGGAGTTTTGATTTTCAATACCTTATTGGTTTAACATTCTTGAATGATCTGAAAGCAAAAATTACTGAGAATATATTTTTTTGGTGGCACTATTAATCGCTTTATTTTCGGTCAAATTACAGAGAGAAGTCTACATTATATTTTCAACACCTTATTGTATATCTTGTCATTATAGTATATCGAGTGGAGAGTAAGCAAAGAACTGGAACTCTGTCAGTGACGGATTTTGAAGAAAACATTGATAACATAAAAAAGTTATGTGAATTTGTACGAGTAGTACTAGGTTGAACGTTTTTTGATCACTCAGCATTATACATTATAGATATTTTCTTCTCACTCTCTCTTATGTCATACATGTATGACATGTTATACATGTATGACAAAACACTTTGAAGGAGACCTCAGAGTAGAGAGTAAGTTGACAATCAGTTTTTGTTGTGAGAGCTTTTGGTTAATCTAATACAGCTTTGTCTTCTTCGTCTATTACTGTCACTGATCGAGTAGTATCAGTCACTTTCGCAATGCAATAGAGAGTTCCCACTATGTATCGCTGTACAAAGAATTTCTTATGCTGAGAAACTAATGTAGACTCATTATGCTGTGGTGGCGAATATGTGTAAATCAGTGCTGAAAACAGCGATCTATATTCAAAAGTGGAGAGAAAGAAGCCTTCTTCTTAAGACAATGAATTTCAGGGAGGTAAGAATTTAACCCTTTCATGAACGTTATATGAAGATGCCGATTTTAAGGTAATGTTTCAGCAAATTAACAACCATGTGCCTCGCTTCAAAATTTTTAATTTCCTTAACATTATAGATATATGGAGACATTAACCCACCAATGACCACAACAAAAAAAATAAATAAAATAAAAACAAATAAGAGTAAACTATTGCTGGTAATGAGTATTTCGTGTATCTTATTTATGATTCGATTTCGTTTCAACTTGCAACACGTCAAATTATATACTAGATTATATACATACGAGTATATACTACATAAATTACTTGGTGATGGGTAATAGACAATCGGTAATCGTTAATTGCTAATTGATACTTATAAGTCTATACAAACAAGTTACGATGAGAATATTATATTTTTTTCATATTTTTTTTTTCAAATAACAAAATAAAATAGTAAACATTAAATAATTAACAAACTGAGTGCATAATAAAAATTAATGAGAAATTAAAACGTAATTTAAAGAACAAAAACACAGCCGCTTCTAGTACCACATACATACATACATAGCGGCGCGGCTAACAACCAATTGCGGCTGTCTGTCATACATACATAAACATATTATAACTAGGTATGCGAATATGTGCTGCTTATTGCTAAAATATTCGAGTGTGAATTGGAAATGTTGTTGACAACTTACGCCGCGCACATCGTGTGTGTGTGTGTGTGAAGCGACGGCACGCGCCGCGCTCCCGTTTTTTCTAGAGCCGCGCGTGCGTTAAGTCCAACGCGCAGCGCTGAGTGCCATGCGCACAAAGCGCGCTTAAGCGCCGCCATTATTGCCCATGTAAATGATTTGTTGTTGTTGTTGCTGTTGCCACTGATATTGTAGTGCCAGTTGCTGTTGTTGTTGCTGATATTCATAGTTGCTGCTGCTGCTGCCGCATTGCGCATTTCATATGCAACCGCCCACCACCGGCGCGCTTGTCGCGGCACCAGCAGCCGTTGTTGTAGCCACCACTAATGGTGTTGTTGTTGTTGCCACACCACTCAACACATGCGGTGCAGCTGTTGTCACCGCCGTTGCCAACATATGTTGTGGCGCCGCGGCGGTCAGTATTTGCGGCGCAGCGGCATAATGGAATTGATGTTGTGCCGCCTGTGCTGCGGCGGCGGCAGCGGCGTACTTCATTAAATGTTGTTGCGCCGCGGCTGCGCTATGTTGCTGATGATGCGGCGCCGGATAAATGTACGATGCTGCTGTGGCCAATGGTGATTGTGGTTGTTGTTGCTGTTGCTGTTGGTGGTGCGCTGCCAAAATTGGAATGCAATTCGAATTGTAATCGCTGCTGAGCAACAACGTGGGCGCGCCTGTGGCCAGTTCGTAGGCGCCGCTGCTGGTGGTGGCGTAGGCTGTGAGATGTGACGGCGCCGCCTTCAAGTAGGCAGTGGTGGCATGTGGTGGCTGTGCTGCTGGCATAGTGGCAATAGCAGTGGGCATGGTTACAGTTGATGTGGTCGGCAGCGTCGCGGTGGCGGAGGTGAGCGCTGTGGGCGAGGTGGCGATCGAGCATGATGACGAGGAGGATGCTGATGAGGGGGAGTAGGGCGAATGGCAGGTGAAGTGTGGTAGATGATAAGTGGCTGGTTGTTGTTGGTAGATCGTATGCGTGATGTGTTTGTTGCTGTTATTATTGTTGGCGCTGCTGCTGCTGCTGCTGCTATTGCTCGGACTGTAGTGTGTTGTCGTGTAGCTGTTGTTGTGTAGATAGTTGTAGTGTTGTTGTTGTTGCTGGTGAAGATGATGTTGCTGCTGCGGTTCGATTATTATCAAATTATTATTGTAGTTGGTGGCAATGCCAGTCGTTGCTGCTGCTGCTGTCTTGGCATGCTGTTGATATTGTTCATGTGCTTGCTTTTGTTGTTGCTGTTGCTGCTGTTGTGAGATTGTATGCAATTGATTGTTCTGGTTGTGGTTGTTGTTGTTGTTACTGCTGCTATGGCTGCTTGCATTGCTGCTAACGCTGCTGCTGCTGTTACTGTGCATGCTGTTGTTGTTATTATTATTGTTGTTCGTATTAATAAAGGCAGCCATAACATTCGCCGGCGGCAACACAATCGGTATATGATAATATTTACATTGCTTACGTCTGCATTGGCCGTTGGCATGATCGCGACACACAGCCACACGTTGATCACATACTTCAACCTTGTCATCTAACGATTCGACGTATCGAGTGGGTCCAATAGAAATGAGAAAAAATAAGAAGAAATATATTAGCATATTTTTGAATTCTTTTTGTTGTTTTTTATGATATTAAACATAATTTATACAATACAATACATATTCATATAATATATCTTTGCCTGTGTGAGTGTGCGTGTGCGTGTATGCATGTGAGAGGAGAGAATAAAACATTAATATATCTCTGTGTTTTAGTGCCGATGATAATTTATCATAGAATTTATAATAATTTCTTCAAATAATTTATATATTATATATGCATAAAGGAATAAAAATAATTACATTAAATTATTTTTTATTTTATATTAAGTAACATAAATGTAGATATGGTATATATATTATAATTATATCTTTTAAGCTCTTTCTCACAAAAATTATTATATAGATGAAACTCTTTATCAATAAACTTAATTTGAAAACATTTGTACAACATATATCATGATATCATATCTTGCGTTGAAGCTGATTTGAAAAATTGCGCCTAAAGTCCGCATTATTTATTAATTCACTTTGGAAGTCAAAATAATATATAAATTAATATTAATTAATTTATACGAAAGTGAAGTCAGCCAAATGCAATAAAATTTATTACAGAGCTTTGTTCAAATATAAAAAAATTCCGGGGTCTTGAGAGACACCTTAATAATTCGAAAAAGAAAAAACAAATTGAAAACTTAGTTTAAAAAAAATAATATTTTCACTCATGTAAGGTCATCATTGTGCTTCTTGAAATAAGAACGTAATGGATCCTTGGTGAGATATATTCACCACACTGAATGTACGGTGGAAATCCATACATTCCTTGGGATCTCAGTGAAAATTGCTCACTGATTATATTTGGGATTGCTTTATAGTTCAGTAACGGTACCAACGCTTGATCGACAAGGTCTACGTATACTATATATATAATATATTAATTTTTTTTAATCGCAGTTATTTCGTAATAACCTTTTTTTAGAGAAACTTTCAAGGTTAGCTGTTTTAATGACAATTGATCAGCACTCAAGGAACTAGAAATTTTTTTATTTTAAAATACTATATACGAGTATATTGTATTATATTAATGGTTATAATACGACTTAAGATCTCGTCTAGCAAGTGGTTCTCTAAAGCCAAGTGATCTCTTGAATTGATTTCGATTTTGAGTTTATGTAATATTACACTTTTTCTTTTCAGATTAATTGATTTATGTCGTGAATAAATATGAACATAAATTGTCTACGCTTAATACCAAAAAGACTTGGCATTTGCAGTTCTATTCCACCGTTCCCAATAATAATATTTGTGCTGAGAAATCAATTTGAAATTGTATGCGATTAAAGTGCTTCAACACTTCGCCATAAAATGCGTTATTCTCATTGTCAAAAGTGCCTAAGGATGTCATAATAATATGTATCGAATTTGGATCAAAGCCAAGTGATCTTGGTAGTGATACGTCCATTGATCTCGATTTTGAGTTTATGTATTATCTTAAAGATTCACTACATTCACTATATTTTGCCGTCAGCTTTAATGTTTTGCGATAAATATACCAAAACTCTCAGTTTGGTTTTTGTCTCGCCAATTTATCAAACAATTTACGACTAAAATTTGAAATATAAACTATCCTATCTTTTAAGTTGGACCAAACTGCAGACGTGTGCAAAATTTCATTAAAATTAAATTATTAATTTAAAATTAATTTGTTTTAAGATGTGTGGAACTGTAGTTATGACCCAAGATGTGATCAGATCTTTTACCTATATGACTTTCGATAAGCTAAGGTTCGCGTGTTTCGGCGTGGATACTTGAATCACACATTTATCGCATGAGACATGATTTTTATAAAAATAAAAAATATAAAAAATGGCATTGAAATGCTTAGAACCATTTTTTAATATGATTCTTTAAGTTATTAGTTCTGTGTCTGGAGACTTTAGACAAATCTGAACCTAAACTAAATGTCAAATTGTAATTAGTAGAGGCAGTCTTGCATCTAAAGTTACTAGGTTACTAGGCAGCAAATGCAAGAAGTCTCTGCATAATTAAACTGCACTCATATTTTAATAGTAATACATCTTTTAAGACAAATTATAAACGTTCCGATAAGTTGTTTTAATCTTAACATTATTTTTAATAATATTTTTGATCAAATATGTTGACTTATTATGTATATTTTTTACGTTAGAAAATTTGCTTAGGTTTTGAGAGTTGCTTAATATATATTACATAGAATATATATTTTTTCCAATTATTTTAATTGGAATTATTATTAATTATTTTAATACAATAAACTATTTTTTAATTATTTTTTATATAAACAAAACGATTTTTCACTGCTCAAATAATATAAAACCAAAATAAAACCAAATAAACTCAAGTTGCTACTTCATAATACCATATAAATACTATATAAAAGCAGTAGCTATAATAAATTCATAAAGTACACTAAAGTGTTATAAAATGTAGTGTTCAAAATCTAAGGCAAATCATAAGCGGAAATCGTACGGAAGGCGTGTCGTGTGCTGAGTTGGCTAAGAATTCGTACATACACACATAAATGGTACTCGAAAAAATACGAAAAATATAAAGTATAATATAAATTAAACTAAAAAAATTACTAAAACTAGCTAAAAACTAAAAAGTATATAGCAATGACGGCATGCACTTACCTTCAGTTAAATGAACGAATCTACAATTTAACCGACTGCACATAGATCTATTGAAATCTTGGCACACCGGGAGGGTGTCCAGTAACTATTGTTGTTGTACAATAATTGATTTGATTTTTTAGTGTAGTTGTAGTAGTTGTTGTTGTTGTTTATTTGTATGGCAATGCATATGGCGTATGCGGATGCGTTTTACGAAATACGTTTACGTAACGATTTACGATTTCAATACGGATGCGGGCACAAAAAGGAAAACCAAAACGTTGTACAATAAATACAACAAAATCAAATAAACCAATCAATCAGTCAAAACCAATACGTTATATTTGGCAAAAGGAAAACGCAAAGTTACGGAAATAATTTCGAGCAGCGCAAACAGCGAAAAATAATCCAATAATCCAATATTTTTACGAAATAAAATGAAATAAATTTTTTATTTTTTTACACATTTTCGTCGTTGTTTTGTTTGTTTTCGAAAGCGAAATTTTGCAATTTTTCGCATTTCATTTGCATAAATATTTTTTTTTTGTTTTTTTTTTGTAAAAAAAATGAGAAGAGAAGAAAAAAAGAAAGAAAAAAGAGCAAAAATTAGTATCACATGTTTACTATGAGTTAATAATACATACATAATATATATATATAAAGATAATCAAGAATAGCGGTATGTAAATACAAATACAAATACAATTTTTTCGATTGATTTTTTAAATGTAAATATATATATGTTTGTATATGATTAATAATTTCAATATCAATCGAGTAGTTACGGCACGACGCTGGCGGTTGATATGGTAACAGCATCGTTTGGCGCTTTTGTTTTTGAGCTGCACACACTTCTACTAAAAAATGCTACAGTTAAGTGTATACCGTTAAGTGGTTTGTTGTTGTATGCTGTTGCTTAAACTATACTATATGCTAATATTTAATATTCAAATAACATGTTTTTTTGTTGCTCAGATATGCTATGCTAATTTTTGTTAATCTAAATTGATATTTATATATTATATGTATCCATATATTTGGCATAATGTCACTTTGACAGCCTCAAATATTTACTAAAAATAATTATGATAAAGCGTTTATTAATTGGTTGTATAGAAATATAGTTTATGTTGTTGTTACTCGTAATTAGTTGTGCATTGAGAAAGCTCATAAATTGGGGTTTTTCCGATTTCGACAGTAATTATTAATAATATTTTAGTGTTAAATGAAGGGTTATTAGAAATAAATACTAATAAATAATAGTATATTAAAGTCATTGAACTTTTTATAGCATTAGTTTAAGTTAGTAAAATTAAAAGCTTGCAAGCTTTAAAAAACTAATTTCTTCATAAAAACACTTTTGCAAAATATTAAAAAGAATATTAATATGTTCTTTAAAAAGATAAAAAGCTTTTATGATGATTTTTCTTAGTTTTATTTCTTAAAAGCAGCATAGAATACTAACAATTTAACAATAGAGATTTTTTCGAATTGCGCTTCAAATTTTACTGAAGTTATTATATAAAATTATAAAAGCTCGAAAGCTTTGAAGCCTGTTTTTCTTAAATTTGATTTCTTAAAAGCATTATTAAATACCAAATATTTAATAAGAGAGTTTTTTTTTTAATTATTAGTATTTAAAAGTAAAAGCTCGAAAGCTTTGTAGTTGCTTTTTCTTAAATTTTATTTCTTAAAGGCATCATTAAATGCTAAAAATTTAATTAGAGAGTTTTTTTCACATTACGCTTGTAAAGTTATTATAAAAAAGTAAAATCTCTAAAGCTTTGATGCTGATATTTTTAATTTTATTTCTTAAAAGCATCATTAAATACCAAAAATTTAATGAGAGAGCTTTCTTTTCGAATTGTACCTCAAATTTTACCGAAGTTATTATTTGAAAGTGAAAGCTCGAAAGCTTTGTGAACTGGTTTAATAAAGCACAGTAAGGGTATTTCATATACACATTTAAAAATGGAGCTTTTTGAGAAGTGTTTAAAAATCAAGTTCTTCTAGTTTGGTAATTTCATAGAAATTTGTGCTTAAAGAACGGTATTTTCAATTTAAGAAAAGATTTTCACAAAGCTCATTAAGGGAAATAAGTTTTCAGTTTCGAAAGCTTTGATGATAAATTTTTCTAAAATTTGATTTCTTAAAAGCATCATTTGTAGCAAAATAACCATATAAGCTTTGTGAACTGGTTTAATAAAACGCAGTAACGGTATTTCAAATAACAATTTGGAGAGGGAGCAGTGTTCTAAAAATGAAGTTCATATAGTTTGTAATTTTTTTTCTTTTCAGAAAAGCTCTTCGGAAAGCTCACTAAGGGAAATGAGCTTTTCAATTTATGAACGTAAAAACTCTCAGTATAAAACTTTTTTCAAAAACTTTCAGTGAAAAAAATGTGATTTAATAGTCACTTTTTCTAAGACTTCAAATGATTAATGGAATGTTTTCCATGTTATTTGCTTTGAAATAAAATAAAACTATAACTAATTTTGTTTATTATTTGCAAAAAATAAAATTGAATAAGTTTTTAACTTTAAGATTTTCTATGAAAATATATCAAAGACCAATCTGCAGTGATTATCAAATGTATGCAGTTGAGCTTTCATTTGTGAAAGCTAAATTATTTAACCAAAAGCTTTCGTTAAGAGCTTTCACTTGTTGTGTAAGCTTAAATAATCAAATAGAAAACAAACAAAAATAATATGCGCATGTGGCCAATATTAAAAGCTTTTTTCTTTCAAACAAACGTTCTTTTTTCCATACTTCCAACAAATAAACGCTTCGTGGTTAGTATTTCCCAAAATTAAAACTATGATCTCGTTATGCTAGAAATATTGTGGAAATAGTTTTTAAGTAATTATAGTGTTAAATAAATTTACATAAGCGAACTTAAGTAAAGCCACAATGCTAAGCATTCATGTAAAATTTCTTTTCCCTATATATACTTTATAATGAAACATAAAATGTATTCCTTTTTCAAGTTAATGTAATCCATTTTTCTGCAAACTTATAAATATACATAAACAGCATGACATACATTTAGGCGTATAACCAGTGTAGAACAAGGCCAAAAGCACAACTAGATTTATAAAAAAAATAAACTAATTATCAAATTATGAAAAAAACGACGCTTGGGACAACCATTCAAATACGGTTAATAGATCATCATAAAATAAGACTTGAAAGCTAATTTTCATACTAAAATTTGCGAAAAGCTTTAAAGCTGAGTTCATAAAACTCATGTAGTGAAAGAGTATAGTGAAAATATTGCGGTAGGTAAGCAAGTAAATAAGACAAGCTTTAAAGCTCGAAAGCATAAGCGGAAGCTTGAAGCTTTCACATGTAAATATTTGCGAGTTCAGTTGTTGTAGTTGTAAGTAAAAAGCTATTCAACTCACTTTTTCAACTCACTTCTCTTTGTTTTGTGCGCATTTCGAACGCTTTTTGAACGTTTTTCTTTTTGATTTCGGTTTGCTGTTGCTTTCGTCATTTTGCAGATGGCAATTCGATAGTATCTCAATTAAATGCTTTCTTTTGATTAAATTGTGTTTGAAATTGTTCTCAATTATACAATTCGATTAGCAGTGCATATGTTGTAAATTTTCACTAAGGAATGTTTGAAGTTTTTACACAATTCGTTTTAATTGTTTTCGACTAAAAATTTATTTATTTCGATTTTGATTTACGATTTACGATTTTTGATTATCAATTGATTTATTTTTGGATTTTCTGTTTTTTTTTCAGTGAGCTTATGAACTAATGGGCTGTCTTATGCAGTAACAGTTACATATCCTAATAGGCGGCACTAGAAATATACAAAAAAGAGAAAGAGAAAAAGAAAGAAAATATATACAAGTTTTGACATTTGAGTAAAATTTACGAGTATTACGTATAAAAAATAACTGTAAAACATTTCGAGTTTAAGTATTTTTGTAATTGATCAAAAAATATTACTGTTATTTATGGTAATTATTGGTGAGAGTGCGTAAAGTTGTTTACTTGAAGGAGAAGCTTTCTGAGGCGGCGACTGAATTTTGATAGGAACAGTTCGAAAATACTTCTGAGCATTAAAATATCTCAAGATCAAGTTTTTTGACTTTGTTTGGCGTAAGTTTAAGTGGGGATTTTAATGAGTTCAAACAAATTTGCACAGTTTGTGTAAAAAATTATGTTTTCTCTGTGTGTTTTTTATTTTCGAAAAATTTTTGAGATATTTAATTTTTGGAAGAGAAAGCTTGTGAAGCTCAAATGTTATGAAAGTTGCTGTTTTAATATTCAGAACAGTAATATGAATGCAGAGAATATTTGGGAGCTTAAAAGCTAAGCATTTTCATTAAAGTTTCAATAAAGCTGAAAGCTCTAAAGCTTTATTGAAAGCTACTTTAATTGCACTACCAATGAATATTTCATGCTTAAGATTTTCTTGATGCTGAATTCATAATTTTTATGTGTAGATAATTGAACTTTGACATTTTAAAGCGTTAAAGCTTTTAAGAATATGTTTATTCAAGATTTGGCTGTAAAGTATTTGTATTTGGCTGAGTTTTCATATAATGGGGCACTCAAGCATTTAGGCTTATTCGAAAGTTTTGGCTATATTTTGATAAACAAATACTAAGCTTTTGCAGTTTATATGTTTTAAATTCTAAAAAACTATTCGTATGTCTAACATTTCCAAAATCATTATAATAATAAAAGCTGAATTTCCGAAAAGCATAAGAAAATACCTATGAAAATATTGCGTAATCTCGTTATTTCTTTTTTTACTGAAAACACAAAGCTCTGCAAACACATCACTACACACAATATACGAGTATTTATTTTGAATAATGACTATAAAAAGCACACTTAAGCTTTTTTTGGAGAAACATTGCATATGTGAAGAGTTTGGAATATTTATGTATGTATATGTAAGCTGGTACTACATAAAAATAAATAAGCTGAGTGAAAGCTTCCATATGTAATGTAAGCTCTTGCCACATCTAAGCTTACGCTATAGGCATAAAGCTTCAAAGCCGCAACTTAGGAAAAGAAACGATATAATTTGTATCAGTTAATAACTGTTTTCGGTTACCTAATTGTATAAAAAATGCCATTAATTAGCACCGGGCACTGTGGATAAAGTACACGCCGATCCGTATGAGCTGTACGGCAATATTGGTTTTTGTTTCAGTGGCAAATTGGCAGAAATTTGTATATAAAATGAAAAAAATAGAGAGAAAACGTTGTTTAAAAAATATGAATTTACTTTCAAATGCTACATATACATATGTATGTCAACTATATGTAACTAATATAAGAAAATTGAAATCGTGTCTAAGCAACACTTTACTATTTGTATTTAAGAACATTGAAAATTTGTTATATTGTATATATTATTATAATTTATATAATTTGTTGAAAGCATTTAATGAGTATAAAAGCAGCAAATCGAATATTTAAAGATTTCGTAAATTTAAGAAGTGAGCTTTTAAAGCTTTTAAGCTCGCCACACTGCATAGCCAAAAAGCTGGTTGTAGCGAATTTTTATATTCATTTTGTAGGGATGTTTTTTATTGACGTGTTAGCAGAGAGTTGAGAATAAAAAATTATAAAATAAAAAAAAAATTCGCTGTAAGTTGTCATGTAGTCCAGTTTATTGAATCACAAAGTGTCATCTCCAGATTCTACCAACATTCGCTTATGATGTTTCGGTAAAGTAAAGTTAAGCAGAAAGTAGTGTAAGATCTATATTGAAATGCCTTCAAAGCATTTCTAGAAGGTTTTGTGTATTTAGCTTTTATAATAAAACTAGCAGACCCGGCCACACGTTTTTGTGGCTAAGGTATACCAATATAGGTCATTCAATCAGTCATTTATGGTTATCATATTGAGGTTTCATGTCAGGAAAACTTCTCTTTCGAGTCAATGAAGTGAAAGAAATCTGTTGGAAATGCTATTAATCCATCGAAGTGTCAACTGCCAACTATTTCTACAATCGCAATTTGGTATTGTTGCAAAAACACTCATATGTTAGTTGTTAATTGGCGATTCTTTATGTGTCGCCACAAATTAAATGATTTTAGGCATGCGATTAGCCCGTCAGTAACAGTTGATCCAGGAATAATTGGTAGAGTCTGGCGTAAATCACCTACTAACAGAATCCTGGCTCCACCAAAAACGTTCATCGACAATCAAGATCTTTTAGTCAAGATCCTGTGCAGTACCTCCAACGATTTCTTGAATATTTGGAAAATTTTCGTTAAAGCGCTATTTTTGACGATTTTGCTGACTGGTGTTTCGTTCATTTGCAATTTAGGAGTAATTTCAAGGCCGAATGTGCCGTATGTTTGCCTACTAACAGGTGCCAAGTCGCCCCTATTCCCGTTAACCTTGGTGGTGAAAATGAGTGAAATTGGTTCTGGAATTACATCAGCCCTCATATACTACATATGATGATTTTCTATTGGACTTTATGTCGAATATATAGGTAAAATTGTGTGTTATCTTAATAAAATTACATCAATAAATTGTGAGAGTATAAAATGTTCGGTTGGACCCGAACTTAGCCTTTCCTTATTTGTTACAAATTGTTTTGGGCTATCGACACAACCTTATACAATTGAACAATAACAAAAATATTTTAACAAAGCAACAATGACAACCTTCAAATTATAATTTTTTGTTTTCTCTTTTATATTTTTCTTGTCAACTCGAATAAAATTCTCTTATTATTATCTTCATCGAAATTTTTTCATATTTACTCACTTTCTAATCTTTTTCTGGCCTTCCACGAATATTTCAAGACTAAAATTAGCCAGATCGGTTTGGCCGTTCTCGTTTTTTTGCGGCACAAACGAACAGCAATTCATTTTTATATCATATTATTATCAAGCGACAATTATTTTAATTCCGCACAGGACCATTCAAAAATTTCAAAATTTTTAACTCGTGATATCTTTTGAATGGTATGTCAGAATCTAATAATTCAAAAAGTTATATGAAGGTTTTGATCTTAAATAATAAATCATTTATTTCGATAAGGATTAATACTAAGGTATGAATAAAGAGCCTTTTCAAGTAGTGGTATTTTAATTAATTTTTTTATATAAAATCGCTTATTGTGACAAAACTATAATAGTTAGAGGTATGATGTCGCGACGTTTTTTGTAGATAATGATAAGTTCTACAAAATTGTAGTACATCACTTTGTTATATCTTCAATCGTTTTCGCAGCATTCGCGATTAAAGAAAGTTTTTTGGTATTTTTTTACATTATCGGAGTTTTGGTAAGGAACCCTATATTTTTTTTTGAACTAAATATAGCCTATGTCACTCAGGGATAGTATAGCTTTCCAACGGTGAAAGAATTTTTCAAATCGGTTCAGTAGTTTTGGAGCCTATTCGACACAAACAAACAAAAAAACAAACATTTCCTCTTTATAATATTAGTATAGATAATAATACCATATATGTACACTTACACTCTTTTAAAAAGCTCAAAGCACTTTTAGAAACTCTGAAATACAGTTCAAAATCTATTTTTTTGTTTGTAGTGTCAAAAGTTTATATGGACCATATATATTTATGTTACGGAGATTAAGCTTTAAGCTCAGCTTCAAAAGTGCTTTACTATTTAAATCAAAAATAGTTGTTAGGCGAAAAGATTTAGAAAAATTTTAAGATTCTCTGTGAAAATATCACAATGTTCATATTTTTATTTAATTTTCATAAACGAGCTTTAAGCTCATTTTGTTGGATACGCACCAGATCTTTTGAAAGATCTCACATGTGGGTAAGTAAAAGATATTTGGATGCCATAACCGAAATTTTAGTGCTTAAAGCTTACGGGAATACTGAGACAGCAGCAAAGCTTACCAAAATTCAAAGCTTTATGGTTGAAATATAAACTAAGAGTTATTTTGTATAAAATGTCATTTAAGAAACATTTAATCTTTGTGTTATATTTTAACTATTTTGAGATTATTTTGAAAAGCTTGACACTAAAAGCTCCATCATCAATATGACAGTTAGAGTAACAAATTAACTGAATGCAAAACGTCGATTGCAAATCAATAAAATTATTCATAATTTGATGTGATTATGCTGTTTGGAAGCGGAAAGCTTTTATAGTCTCTGTATAGTATGTACACACATTCCATCAAATTAAAATGTATATAGCAATAAATTAAGCGACAATACCAAAGTTTTTTATTATCGTTATCCCGCAGAAACTTTTGTGAGTTTTCACGTAAAAACTGCTTTCTTGCACCGAACGAGCTTCAAAGCTCCGCAAGCAAGTGTCTGCTTCATTGATTTTTATGTAATTGTTCGTATATTTTTTATTGACTGCAACTAATATACATAAATATAGTGTTTATTGCTTGCAAATTTTATTGCAGTTCGCCAAAGTTCCGCTTCCACAGCTACACTCACACCTTTATATATTCGTGTATGAGTGCTTATGGGCGCTCATAAAAAGCGCCTTGCAGCAGTTTATCACTCAATGAAGTGTTGAGTTATTTGTTTTATAACACAGTGGGCGGCACTGATTGCCTGCGTTTTCGTGGGTGCCAACAGTCGTCCGCCTGTCATAAAAGCATGTGGGCGGGTGCGGTTGCAGCAGCAACCAAGACGACTGCGTATGCTGGCCATGTTCGTGGCCTGGTGTGCTATTGGCATTGCCAATGGCCACTTGTTGACACTTTAAGCATTTAATTCGATTATGTTGCGCTCCTGTGAAAGCTCCAAGGACGCGCAGCATGCCCATGCCGTTGTAGCGAAGTTATGCATGCGCTCGTTTCATTAGTCAGCTGCATTACGACGCCGCTTCTTTACGAGTGGAACTTATTTAATTTGCAATTTTTATTTTGTGTTTTGCATTTTCGAAAGTTTTACAAGCAAATGCTTTTGCGGTTATTTAATTACGATTTTAGTGCAGTTTTTTGGCCTGCAGTGTTGCCAGTTAATGCATTCGCATGAGTTGTTGGGTGTGTAAATGGTGGGTTGGCTGGAGTCGTTTATTTTATAGCGCAGTTTTCGGGTTAATGTAGTGGTTTGGGCGGAGTTGAACTTGTGTTTGTTCCAGTTGGTGTGTTTGTGTGTGTCCGTGTAGGGCGTTTATGTGGGGCTTAATTGGAGTTGCTACTGATTTATATTGTTGGAGGGGAGGACCTTGACAGTTGTTTTGCTCTTTTTGATATAAGTAGAGGGATTTAAGCTGATCTTATTTCTTCAGAAAATATTTTCGATTATTGTGGTTTTTGGTATACAAATATAATATTAAATATGTTGTTCTAGAAAAAAATGTTTTCTTATGCCTATAATTCAACTTTCTGAATCTAGTTGACCACTTTTTTGTCACAATATCTTCTATAAATTATATATGTATGCCTAGTAGTTCTGAGATATTGCTTTACTTCTTATAACAATTATTATTAGATTTAGAACAAAGCTAAACTCACTCAAAAAAGTAATATTTTTAACTAAACATTTTTAGAAATTGATTTTGTGCTTTTTAATAGAAATTTAGTACACTTTTAGTAAAAATTTTGTAAAATATTCAGTACTAAACTTGCATATATTCTATATTACATTTCACCATTGGCTATCTATTTTGTTGTAGAACATTTTGAGCTTATTTTTGCACAAACAAAACTTTTATGTTTATTTATAATGTTATAATTTTAGTACACTTTATTTGTACAAAATTAAAATTATTTACTGCAGCTGTTTTAAATTCCATATTGTTCTTGCTCACGCCTTAAATAGCAAGAATTATTGCATAAATTGAGTTAATTTGAAAATTTAGTACACATTTTCGTCAATAGTTTGTAGAGTAATATGCATGAACTGCTACTTGAATTGGCAGAATTTTAATTTGTACAGTACTTTGCGTAATTGAACGCGATTGTGTGCCTTTTTGAAAATTTAGAAATTTTTAGTACAAATATTTTTTTAAGCGAAACATGAGTACTTTCTAGAGATTGTCAAATTGTTTGCTTTGTGACACTGTTTTAAGAAATTTTAGTACTTTTAGTACACATTAGTACTTCAAACTTTTTAGTACTAATTAAATAAAAAATATTTTTTGGTTTAAATTTTTATCAACAAGTTTTCTCTTGCAAAATATATCCCAAAATTATAATTTTTAGACAAAGTTTGTTCTAAAACTCTTATTTTAGTACATAATTGACAAAGGTTTGAAATATTCAATTGGTACTCGTGAGTGCTTTTACGCTGACGCAATATTTTACTCAAAATTACTAAAATTTACAAAATATTTTGTGTGAGTTTACTTTTCGTTTTGTTCTAAAATAATTCCAACTGCAAATTTGTAGTAATATTTATAAATCTATGAAAATAACAGTAATTTTAACATAGTTTTTCGTCATTTATAGTTTTGCAGAAAAAGGATTTTACAATTTGTTGGTTTAATGCTTATTTTTGCTTTTCGCACATAATAACAATTTCTAAAAATAATATATCAATTGTCTCATAAAATTTCTAAAATATTATTTTAAATATTTTAAACAACTTTTGATTTATTTCTATGAACACACAAAATAATATACGCTTTAAACGAAAACAACAACAAAGCATTATTTAAGCTTTAATATCAGTATTGGCAAAAAACATTTGGTTGTTAGTAAGCGCCTAAAAGTATATTAAAAATATTAATTAGTACAAACTCATTGTTCATATATATGTACTAAGGTTAGTGTGAGTTGACGAGTGTGCTTAACACTTTGAAGCGCAGGAAAAAAATAATGTTTTTAACTGTAAAGCTCGTGTTAGTGTGAGCTATGCATGTGCTCATGCAAAAGCTCTTTAAAACTCTTCCTATTTGTTAGTGTTGCACAAGTGTTAGTACGCCTATAAATAATAACACTTTTTATAACAACAAATATACGCTATTTAAGCACGCATATTTGCCACTTACATTTGTTTTTGTTTTGTTATTTTAAATATTAAATATAAATATTTGGGGTGATGAAAACAAAATTTGTTGCATAACCAGCAGGCGTTGGCGCTGCTTGTTTGTGTGCGTGTGTATTTGTGTTTGTATTAAATCTAATAACAGTACCTGTCCATTTGCGTCGGTGTAGATAACATAAGAAGCATTCAACGGTACTTTAGTTGTTGCTGCTTTGGTGTGGCATACAAAAATTAGTTGGAAATAATTAAATTTTCATATAAATATAAAACGTGTTGATAACAGCCCAAAAGCATGCAATGAATATTATATTAAGTTATTTTTTGTTGTTGTAAATTTTTATACAAATATTTTTGTTTTTTTGTTGGTTGTTATTATTTGTAGGGGATTAAATGTATTTGCATTGAAATGATAAAAAGCGATTTGTTATTGTTAAATTGTTGTTGTTATTGTTATTGTTATTGTTTTTTATAAGCGATTTTTTTATAATTCAAATAATATTTCATAAGCAGTGCAAATTATATATACATATATATGTATCAGCGGTTAACCAAAGCGCGAAAAAAGGAAATTGGAAAATATTTTAATTTGTAAATTGAATAAAATAACAAAAACAATAATAAATTATGCATAATAAAGTGAGTATTTCGTGATTTGCATGAGAGCGCGCGATGAAGGAGGAGAAAAAACAGAGTTGCATAAATTTAAATTTCAAAAAACCATACAAATTTGTATAAATATGTTTTACATAAGACCAAGTTCAATATAAATTTAAATATAAATATATATGTATATGTACAAAATACAGTTAATCGGCATTGTCAGCGTTGACGTTGGCGTTGCAGTCGCATTAAAGCCATGAATGCAGCAGCGTTGTTTGTTTGTTGTTGTTTTTTAGTGGTTTTATTTGTTTTTGTTATTGTTTTGCGTGTATTTTTGTTGTTGTTTTTGTTTTATTTGCGGTGCAAATTAACGGCATTATTATAATTATTATTTATCATATTGTCCGTAATTTTGCCAATTCGTGTTTGCATATATGTGTGTTAGTTGTTTTTGGTTTTTGTAGTGTATTGAAATTTTGCGATTAACATTATTAATATCATTATTGGTATTATTAGTATTATGCGTTAATGTGTAAATATTGCCATTACGTTGCGTTGCGTCGGTGTTTTTATGCATATGTGGGTATGTGTTTGTGCGTGTTTATTAGTTTTTGTTTGCGGTGATTGCATCAGTGTTTCATATTCAAGTTAATTTTTCGGTTTAAAGTCGTGAATTTATATTTGTTTTTTGTATAATTGAAATTTAGTGATTTTCAGATAATTTTGTTTATAATTTTTTATTTGTTTTCATAATATTAATTATTATTTTATGTAAAAGTTATGAAATAGTATTTTAAAAGTATGTATTTTTTAGTACAAATTCAAATACAATTTTTTTTTTAATTTTTTTACCAAATGTTCAAATTTGTATTATTTTATTTTATAGTTATTTTTACATTTATTTTTAAATAAAAAAATATATATTTTGGTTATTTATTTTTATTTTTATTTTTATTGTCATATTTATTTTTAATATTTCAAAAATAATTTTATTTTGTTAATAGCCATAATTTATAATTTTATTTATTTATTTTTTAGAAATTATATTAATATAAGTTTGTTTAATTGACAATTTCATATATATTTTTTTATATTATTTTTTTGTGTATATTTATATGTATTTAATTAAATTTTAAGTTATTTAAATACCATTTGTGGATTTAAATAAATAATATTAATTTTTTAATTTATAATTAATTAATTTAGCAATTTTTAATATTTTTTTTTGTAAAAGTCGGACATTCATATTTGTAATATAAATTAATTAGTTTTTATATAAATTATTTTAATTTGGTGTAATTTTTTATTACAAAGAAAACAGTTGGAAATAAAAATTTTAAAATTTTTATAAATTAATTAGAAATTTTATATTTAAAAACAATTTAATATGTTGAGTTGAATAATTAAAAAACATTTAATTGAAAAATATTTTTTTTTTTGAGTTTTATAAAGTTTAAATTTATAAAAATGAAAATAAATTAAAACATTATGAAAACAAATTTACAAATTGAGTTAATGATTTGAATTTAAAAAAATAATTTAATTTGATTATTATATTTTTTGTTTATTTCAAATAAATGTTAATGTTTTTGTTAAAAAAAATGTCAAATAAAAAAATTATATTTTTTTACAAAAAATTTCAAATAAATAAATAAATAAAATAAAAAATTTTTTTTTGAATAAATGTCATTGATAGTTTTTCAATAATTGACATTTTTAGTTTTTTGTTGCATTTAAAGTTTAATATATTTATGAGTTAGCATTTGTATTTTTTTAATTAATTTAAAACAAATATAAAAATTAAGTACATATTTTATTTTGTATTAGTTTTAAATTTTTAAATAAATGAAATTAAAAAAAAAGTATTTATATATTTATATCTCATATTATTTTTGTTTATTGTTATTTATTTATTATTATTTTGTATTTATATTTTTATTTAAATATATTAGTTATTTAGTATATTTGCAGTTCATGAAAATAATATTCAATAATTAATAAATATTTTTAAACAATTAATTATTTGATTTGAAGTAAAATAGAATTATTTAATTTTTTTTTTGTTAGTTAAGCATTTTTATTTTTTTTGTTGCATGCAAATTTGTGTGTTTCGTGCATTATAATTTCAAATTTGTTTTTTATGTGTGTGTAAATATTTCATTTTGTTTTTGTTTTTTGACATTTTTGCGAATTAAATGTATAAAAAAGTGGAAGCATGTAATTTGGAGAGAGAAGAAAAATTCTAGATTAATCACTGAAATTAAAGAGCTTAGAAAATAGTAGAAATTGTATTAGATAATCAATATTGCTAATAAATATGTTGATAATATTAAATAATATATTATAATATAATATTAAATAAATAAATAAATATAAATATACATTATAATATAATATAAAATTCAGCTAGAAATATATTTAATAAAGTGTTAAGCAGTTTTAAATGAGAAAAACAGTAAAATTTCTGAATGATTTGTATATAAGTGAGTTTAACTACATTAAAAAATTATTATTTTATTATTAATTTAATTAAATTTAAGCACCAAAAAATTTATTTTTTTCCTTATTCGATTTTTTTAAGTTTCAATAGTTCAAAAAAATATTATTTAAAAATTTTATTCTGTGTACAAAATAATTGCAGCAGTTGCTTTAAAATTATACCCCAACCAAGGCAGCGCGCCTAAAACCACACCACACGACATAATCATTTGCAGCAAAAACACGAGTAGAAAAAAATACAAAAAAAATATTTAATGACAAAACCGCGTTGCATAGTTTTTGGCGTCGACACTGGCGACGCGCATGCAACAGGCTCCAGCTGCGCTGACATCCACGCAAAGGCAGCCATTTAAATGCGAAGCGCATACTCCCATACACACACACGCGCACACTCGCTCCGGCTTGGCATGAACTCGCTATGATGTTTTTCTGGCTGCAGGCGAGTGCCGTTTTTGTGCTTGCACGTGTGAGTGTGTGCAGTTGGCGCGCTTGTACAAGTTAATAAATGCAAATTAACGTCCACCGCAAATGAAAGGGGTGGTGGAGACAGTGTGAACCGCAACAAAAATTCGGTTGTCGAAAAAGTTGGCGGACGGACTTAATGTGTGCATATATACATACATATATAGTCGGTGTGTGAGCAAATATGAAAACAAGTATGCAAATTAGTCCTCTATAGTGGAGCGTAATAAAATGCGCGGAGAGGCGCGTGAAAAAGGAGTTGCACGCCGAGTTGCTGTTTGCTGTTGAAATAAGTTCATTTGCATTGGAGTTTATTCTATGTGGGCAGTAATGCATGCGTGTATGTTGATTGCCTTTTGTAATGATTCGTGGGCGCTCTGGCAATGCATATATGCCTATTTTTAGAACAAAAAATATATTTGAAATAAATTAAAAAAAAAAATTAATAATTTATAGCAATTTAAGAAATGTTTTAATATTAAATTTTTTTGAAAATGTTTTCAATTAAAAAATTTAATTTGTAATGCATTCAAAATTTATATGGCGAAATAAAATGTTATATAAATATTAAACAATTACATTAAATTTTTAAATATATATTTTTTTTATCTGTTATCAATTATTAAAATTAATTTTTAAAACCATATTTTCGTGAACAAATTTTTTAAATTTATATAAAAACAAAATAAAAAAAAATAATTATATTTGATATGAAAACAATTTCTAAATAAATTTTTTACAATGATTATTGAAATAAAAAATATTTTTTTTTACAAAATTTTTTTTTTTAATTTTTTAATTTTTTAATAAAATACTTTTTTAATATATATATGTTTTTATATATGAAATAAAAGAACGAACATTTTTAGAAAATTTTGAAAATAAAACTAAAAAAACTAAATGTTTTAGAAAATAATGATTTTGTTGTAAACTTTAAATATTCCTTAATAAAATTTTAATGAGAAACATTAAAATATATTTTTCTTTATTCTTTTTGGGAATATGTTTAACCATTTGGCGATGAATATTATAATTTTTCGCAAAAAATTTAAAAAAAAACTTCATTTAGAAATTTTACTATTTTCCCACAACGCTGAAGCAAATAATAATAACATAAACCATAAAAATATGTAGATATATATATATATTATATATATTTATGCAAAAATCAGCTAATAAATATGTTGTTGTGTTGAAGAGTTTCATAATTGTTATTCGTTTTTCGTTGCAAGTAATGTTATTATTATTGTTATTGTTATTGTCGTCATTGTTTTTGGTGGCTGTGAAAGTTTTTCTACGTTGGTGATCAACTTTTATGCAGTTTTTTGTCGGTATGAAATCAGCGGCAACTAGTTATATATACATACATGCATATGTGGTGTTGTTGTTTTGTATGATGTTGTTGTTGCAAAATATTTCCATGTATAATTTTTGAATATTCACGCATTTGCATAGCGTTACTAGCTTTGATGGTATATTTGTTTACTTATGTGTGTGTGCGTTTGTCAATATTGGCATGGTGTTAGTCTGTTAGCTAACTAGCTTGTGTTGTTGTTGCAAATGCGTTGTAAGCTGCGAAAGCGCTAAAAATATGTAAGCTGCTATTAGTACATAAGCTTGATAAGCAAAGCAAAAATATAAACAAAAATACAAGTGCGATATAAAGGAAATTGTTGCATATGAATTTTATACATTCAATTTTTTTTTAAATTTTTATACAAACAATTAAATATGAAAAACAATAGCAACAAAAAAGTAAAAATATATATATTTAATGATCTAAAATTTTCACGGAAATATTAAAAAATTAAAATATAGACAGAATCTAAAAAAAATTGTTAAATTTATTATTATAAAACATTTTATTTTATTTTTCAATATCTTTTATCTAAAAAACTAAATAAATTTAATTTTAGAATTTTTTTTATATAATTGTTTTTATATTTTATTTAAAAATTTAATTAAGTAGTTTTAATAGTAGAAACGGAATGAAAATATATTATTTTTCATATTATTTATTTGTTCTAGAAAAAATAGTTAAAACATGAATTTATGTATTTGAGTTTAAAATATTTTAAATTTCATAATATTTTATGGTAATAAAATATACTGTTATTAAATTATTTGGTAAAATTATTCACTTTTTTTCTAATTTTTTTTATGAAAAATCTTATAAAATTAATCATAAATAAAAATTTTGTCTAATTAATTGAGTTACAATAATTTATTTTTTTTAAAGAAAATCTAAAATATTTTATTATTATTCAAAATATTTTGTAGGTTGTATTTTTTTAAATTAAAATTTGTTTGTTTAGAACTACTGTTATTAAAGGGAAAATTCTTAAAAAAACTTAAGAAAGATTAAAAACATTTTTGTATAATTAAAAAAATTAGTTTTCACTATAATATTAATTTAAATTATTTGTGTGAAATTTTAAAAGTAAAATTTTTTTTTCATAATTTTCCAAAAATTTAATTTTATAAAGTTTATAATTTTTTTTAATTGCAATTTTAGTGAAAATTGTTTATAAAAAAATAATAGTTTCTAAATAAATAAATAAATTATTTTCCAAAATTATATAGTTTAAATATTTATATGTATTGTAAATATGACCTCAACTAAAATAAAACAACATAAAATAATTAATAATTAAATTAAAAATAGTGCACTTTTTGTTAATCACATAAGAAGCTGTAAACAAATTGCAAGGGCGTCAGCAGCGTTAAACAATCCAGGTAAGCAAGCAGAAAAGCCAAAATAAAGCAAAAGCGATGTTTGTAAGCACAGCTAAAATAAAAAAATATAAATTAAAATATATTTTTAAGCATAAATGTTAGTATTAGTAGTCGAAAGTGTAAAGTAAATCAGCTTATACGAATATGTGGTTGAATGTTGGACTGAAGCGATTTTGTTTGCAAAACTTTTTACTGCAGCGCTGTAAGTAATCACAAGAAACATTTTCATTTTAATTATCAATTGCAAAGGCTTTAGCGAAATAAACATATGAAAAAGCTACTAAATAACACTTATTATAAAATAACTTACGTTTTAACAAGTTCACTAACTTACAACAACAAATATTTATAAATAAACATGAATATGAAAGCGCTTATAAAGGCAGGATCGGCGGGATTTTCGAAATTCATACTTACTACCAAAAAAGCCTGGAAGAGGAGTTTATATGCATGTAAATATACGAATAATGTAAATTTAATATATTGAATACAGTATTGCTTGTTAAACTCAACAAAAATAGTATTTTATACATAATATAAATATTTAATTACAGAAAAAATAAATTGTTATAAAAGAAATGAAATAAAATAGTATTTTATAAAATAATATATTTAAAAAAAATTCAAATTAAGCTCATATAAAGATTTCCAATTCTGGTTGGAAATTAAAAACAAAAGCTCGAAGAAAACTTTCAAAACTAAAAGCTCAGACAGAAGTATATTGAGTAATTTGAAGCTCTAAAAAAGCTCCAGGAAAGTTTTCCCAAAAGCTCATTTGAAACTTTAAACTTATTTTTCCAAAATATTTTATGCAATATCTAATCATACAAATTTGTTTTTCGCTACAGTATTTAACGTTTAAATACATTTTAAATATTTATTTGATTGTGTCGGTCTTTTCGAGCTTTCAAAGAAGCTTTCACTTGAGAGCTTTTTAAAACTGGCATAGAGATTTGTCTTTCGCTACATTATTTAACGTTTAAATACAATTTAAATATTTTTTGATTTTTTGGCCTTTTTGAGCTTTCAAAGAAGCTTTCACTTTAGAGCTTTTTAAAACTATTCTCAAAGCTTTTAAATTAATGTGAATATATTGTTGTTAGTCAAACGAAGTTATCTTCCAAATATTAAAATTAAATTCTAGAAAGAAATTATAAAAGCTCCAAAGCCATCAATTAATGATTATTCAATTTACTTTTTTAAAGTGAAATTTATTTTCTTTTTAGAGTTTTATCATAATATTAGACAAATAAATAAAATCGGCTTATAAAAAGCAAATTAAAAACATAAAATAAAAGCTTGCAACTAACATTATAAATTAAAATTTATTTAACTACTTAGCTATTTAATTTAAAAAAGTATATATATGTATTTATATATCTATAATACAACTAAATATGAACACACAATACTTTGCACTTATGTACATACTTTTCTTCCAGCCATGCATACGTGTTTTACGAGCTTTTTAAAAGCTTTTGCTGTATATGCTCGAATTCATCTGATATTTCAACTATTACGGTACATACAAATGCATACGTGTAGTGTGAGCGAGCGTTTGAGCTCGGTAGTAAAAGAGACGCAATCCAACTCCAATGGGTAAGCTTAGATGTTTTTAAATATTATTTATCTATTATGGACTATTTTAAATATACATTGTTGTAGTTATGATAAATAGTTATTATTTAAAACTATAAAATACAAATTTCTATAAAAATATTATACAAAAATGCAAAACGTGTGATTAGAAAATAAAGTGGAATTGCTTTAAGAAAATATTTATTTGCTTTTGAACAAATTTCTAATATAAAATGAGTTTGTCAACATACTTTTTTCACCAACTTTCTGCAATAAAAATATATTTGTTAAGAATTAAACTTTTACTGTGCCATAACTTTGTTAGAGAAAATAAAATATTATCTTACTTGTCGACGGCTTACATACATACATATGTAAATACTTATGAAAGCTTCCTAAATCAGTATATATTTTATGACTTTATTAAAGAAAATTATAATTAATGGTAGAAACAAAATAACTCTAATGTTAGAGGAGACATTTGGATGCAAGGTTTGAAGAGTTTTAAATGAGTGAAGACGTCTCTCGAAAAATATTTTTTAGGACGTTTGTTTTAGTACCACGTTTTGTAATGAAATATTGAAGATAAAGGAAAGAGGTCATAACACTACTTAAATCGAAATCAATCACACTTGACAAAACTAATAACCTCCACAGTAAAGCCTTCCATACTTTTGGAAAGCTTTAAGCTCTTATACTTGTAAAGAGCTTGAATTCTCCAATTGTATTTTTATTGAAATACATTTTTTCGAGTTTGAAATTATTTTTAATGTAATAGTTGAACTGATCGTTGCAGACTGCTTCAGATTTTTACTACTGGTCTTCTAATGATAGAAAACTTTCACGAAATTTCTAAAATTGAGGATGAAAGATAAATTATCAGTATCTGACCGGGTACAAGCAAGAGCTTGTTTTATTTTTTAAGTACTTTTCACCTCTAGCGGTTCTTACAAGAGCTTTAAGCTCATGGCTTAGGCATGCTGTCGCAAAGAACTTTCTTTAACATTTTGTTTCTGGTAAAACATGGTTTTTGTCCAGATTTCAACAAAATCGTCGATTTATTTTAGAAATATGATTGTCAGAGCTTTTACAAAGCTTTTTTGAGACGTGGCTCAATGTGGGATAAGTTATTTAGAAATTTTTGCTGGAGCCTTTAATGATTATATGTACTAAAAGTGCCTCATTAAGGGATATTTCATTATATATAGGCAGTCAAGAGAACAGCTTAAAGCTTTTCTAAATTATATTAATATATTAGCTATTAAGAAATTAAAAAAAATATATCGATCATTTTATCATTATCTATATAAACAGTAGTATAACAACATGCATAAAACATTTTAAAATATTTTCAAAACCAGTTAGTAAATATTTGAACTCAAGAATCCACTACTTACTAAATACGAAAGAACATACCGAAACACAACATTAAATAATTTACATAATTCAAAGAGTAGCGCTTACAGTTCATTGGCAGGCATCTAGACATGTTCCATTAACACTTGATAAAGTTTTCATTTTTGTTTTTTATATTTTTTCAATAAATGTGTGTCATTTTTCTCCCAGCAGTGTAGCAGGCTTACCTTGAAAAGTGCGTTAAATACATACATACATACATACATATAAACAATTCGAGAGTAATATTTCACTAAATATACGCTTGATTATATTCAAACGTTAACGGTAAAAGCATGCTTTGCAATTAATTACATACATACAGTTTATGGTAATTATGCCAGTAATCAGGTAATTAGTATTAATTTTCAAACATTATTAATATATTTAATAATTGAATATGTATAAAGAGTAAGCTAAACGAAAATATTTTATGTTTTACACATAAAAAAAACGTGAAATTAACGAAATTTAAAAAGTTTTTTTTTGTTTTCCAAATGTATACTTAGGCACATTTACGAGTACGATTACGATTACGAGTACGAGCAATGAGAGCGAACCCACTCACGTTTCATACATACTGGCTGTGGCTAAAGAGAGAGAGAAGGTGAGTTATATATATATATATAGATATATATCTTTAGATAAAAATATATATTACATATTATGTATATTTAAATTAAATTACATAAATGATAACTGTTTACTTAATGAAGCAAAACGTTTTGGTGCAGCGGCACGACTAACTTCTTCATTTTTTTGGCAACTTGATTAAGTGTTCTTCATTCTCCGGTTATTTTTTTCTTTTCTACTAAATAATTTTTAAAATAAATAATTACATTGTAATACTTGCGTTACAGAGTGACCGTTAGAGTAACACCTGTGTGCGGTGTTACATGACCTTGTTGGATATGCTGTGGAAAAAGCGAACGAATGGGCGTACGAACAAACCCGACTTCCCAGTGAAAGTGTTTAACTAGAATTCCAACACTTTTTAGAGACAAAAATAAATTTTCACACAAGAGTAACAGTGAAAAAGAGAGGAGCGGAGTGGGGTCCAACTATGATTAGGTACATATATGTCTTTCCCCAAACAATTATATCAAAGGAGCGTGAGGGAAGGGTATATACATATATACACGTTTGGATGGTTTTCCAAAATGCTCCGCAAAATACTACCATTAACTTGGTCATGTGAACGCTTTTTGTGCTGGATAAGCGGCAGAAATGCTGAAGATGAGCTTAAAAGCTTTTATTTATTTTCGGAATTACCCTAAGTTTGGACTATATTTAAGCTAACATATATATAGTGGCTTCAAAAATGCCACATTTTGGTTTAAACGTTGAAATTTATAAGATGAGCTTAAAGCTGCTGGTGTGATTTGGTTAGAATTTTCACAAAAATTAATAGTTGTTAATATTTTTTGCTTTGAATTTTTGAGCTGGAACGGTGGGGTCATTATACTTCATAGCATAAAAAATTTAAATGAGCTTTTAAGCACATAAAACAAGAGTTTTTTGTTGCTGAAATAAGATTTATAAATTTTTACGAAAGCTTTAAGCATTATGAGTCTTAAACTCTTAAGGCTGTAAAGCTCTTGATGAGCTTTCATATTATGTACTTCATGAAAAAGCTTACGTATATAAAGTAAAATGTAGCAGTAATTTTACATATATTTTAAAATTTTTATAGCTTAAAAAGTCGTTTGTGATTTTTAATTTTTTTTATAAAAGCTCAGTTTGAAAAGCTTTAGAAATTTTATTAACTCTACAAATTGAAAATAAAAAAACGGCACTTAAAAGGAGTTTTAAAGAAATTCCAACTGGTTTTTGATGCACCGGTACTAGAAAGCTTTTTGGGTATAATTATTAAGAAGCTTTCATTGACTTTAAATTTACAAATAGTTTTTACATTTATATTATGTACAGTTTTTTGGCAGCATATCATTCACTGCTTACTCTTATTTATTGAGCGAAGCTTTTTCAATTGATTAATGTGTATTTTAAGCCAACTTACATATATTTAGGCATATTTAAATAGTGCTTTGGTACGCCAACGATGTGATATATGCATATATAGGTTTTTTATTGCGATCACACCAAAAGCTTAGTAAAGCTCATGGAAATAAGCTTTCAAAAATTTACCTTGACGTGAATAGTCTTAAAGCCACACGTATTTCTGTTTTCTTTGAAGCAAAAAAGCTTTAAATTTTTGTCCAAAGCTTAAAGCTCTTTGGATAAAGCTCACATTATTATAAGGCGGTTATGGTATTGCGCCCCGAAACACACCTATTACTGTCTTCACACAAAAATGAATTCTAGCAATGAAAAAGTTTAAAAAAAGTACAAAAATATTATTTTTCTACCAACAATGAAAGCTATAAAGAATTAATAAAAGCTCATAAGTTACTTTTTGCGATATCTTGTGTCAGTTGTGTGATACATACTATATGCATATCATTTATGGGCTTGCAAATGTGTTGTGTAAATTATTTACTTGTTTCTGTATATTCATAAGGTGTATTGAATACAATTTCAGTAGCCGACATGCACTTTTGAAAAAAAAAATTAACAGTTACTTAATACACATAATGATATATTTATATTGTATTTAATACATTTTCAATGCAGCATTGCTTAAATTGTACAAAAGCTTTTAAGTTCGTTCATATTCCAGCACAAAAATTGTTTTTTGTTTTTTTCAACACTAATTCAAGTTTTATTGAAAGCTACAGATGCAGTAATATTTTGCAGAGGAGTTGGTTTGGTCTCACATACAATATACGTGATACATATGTATAGAAATTCGAGTATATATATATATTTATATGGCAACGCTGGTGATTTCGAGCGAAAATAAAAAAGTGTGAAAAGAGCGGGTAAACAAAAATGAGCTTTTAATACGTATAAGCATAAAGATTAAAGCTTAAAGGGAAAAATCTTTTAAAATATTTATATTAAGTAAGGGGAGTAGAAGCGTAAAATAGCAAATATTAAAGTAGCGTTAAAAATATGAAAGAATAAATAATTAAATTGAAAAAGCTTTAAGGAGAAAATAGTAAAAAGCTTTGCATGAAATGAGTATGTAAAGACGTGAAGAGAGCAAAACGAATTCTAATACTTACTATACTAAATAACTAGTTATGGATATGGAAAGGCTATGCGTTTTTATGGTTTATCAAAAGCTTATTTTCTTAAAAATATTATTTATAAACATATTTATATTTTTTTTTGTTGCTGCATTGGAACTCATTCGAGCGCTTGGCAAATGGCAAAGCACAATCGTTGATCGAGCCATTAAGAGATTTAAAAGCGTGTGTTTTAGCCAGCAAAGAGGATGCATAAAGGTAACATACAACAGACACCGGCGCAAAGAGAGACGAACACAAAACACCATTATCCCAAATAGTAATTACTCTCAGTAAGAAATATGTGAACGCAAATGGACAATAACATACACTAATGTCTTATGTAATTGTGTTTAATGTAGCGAAACGGCGGTATACAACGAATGACACAAGGATGGGGACGTCAACGAGCTTTTAGGAAATGATAATGAAAATGAGCGGATTTGTATGAAGCAAAATGAGGATGAGTATGCGTTGGACTTAGGTGAGAGCAACTGAAAAGATATGTGAAATTGTATTAGAAAATAAAATAAAAATTTGATAATTAATAAAAAATAATGTGAAAAAAATGTAATAATAATGAAAATAATAAAAAATTTGAATCATTAAAATTAAAAAAATATTATAAATAATTAAAAGTGGGTAACATATGTGTGATTAGATAATAAAAAAATTTATAAAAATTTGAAAAATTGTATTTGTTTTATTGAAAAGTTGCTAGCAACATATAAGTTTAAGGATCGCAGGAAACGTTATTGCTAGCGAAAACAATACTTTCTATCAGTAATAAGCTTTGTTTTTTTTTCTGAAAATATTGTCATCATTGTTTTCATAGCAACATTATTGCTAGCTCTTTTAAAATGTTGCTAGCAGCATGTTACAAAACATTGTTAATAATTATTGAAATTCAAAAATACATCAGTCACTAAATCTTGTGCATCTTTGATTGATTGATTTGTAATGTTTATTTTACTAGCAACATATTGCTGCACATACAAATATTAAGCAACATAATTGCATGCTATTTTAAAATATGTTTCTACATAAAATTGAGTATGCAAAATTTTTAACAGTTCTTCTAATTATTAAAGAATATTATTGCTAGCAACATTTGTTTAGCAACAAAGTTTCTCTACATTTTAATTTATTAAATTAAAGAAAATTATTCAAAAATGTTGGCAATAAACAGTAATATTTAAATAAATGTTGCTAGCAAATTTTGTTTAGCAACAAAGTTCTTTTTTATTTTGAAGTGATTTACGTCAAACGTTTTAAAAATTTGTGTTTTTGAGTAAAAAAAAAAATAAATCTGAAGTTGTAAAATCATATGCTTCAAAAATTTATGTTTTAAAATTAGTAAAATAGTAAAATGTTGCTGGCAAGTTTCGTTTTGCAACAAAGTTTATCAACATTTTTTTTATTTTTAAGTGAAATTCATCTAAAGTTGTAAAGTCATATGTTTCAAAAATTTATGTTTTAAAATTAGTAAAATGTTGCTGGCAAGTTTCGTTTAGCAACAAAGTTTCTCAACATATTTTTTTTTAGTTTTTAAGCGAAATAAGTCATATGTTTCAAAAATTTATGTTTTAAAATTAGTAAAATATTAAAATGTTGCTGGCAAGTTTCGTTTAGCAACAAAGTTTATCAAAATATTTTTTTTATTTTTAAGCGAAATAAATCTAAATTTGTAAAAAATAGTTAGTTTGATTTATTAAATAGCAATTTTTAAAGAAATTTCCGGCAACATTTAAATGCATAGCAACAAAGTGTTTCAAAAATATGGCTAAGTATGAATTAATTAAAATACTTCAAAAATAATATATTGGTTTCAATTAAGAGAAAAATAATAATAAAATAAAAAATGTGAAGTAAAAGAAATTATTTATAAAATAATATAAAAAATAAATAGAGATTCAGGTGGTTTTCGAAAAGGTTCAACTGGGAAAATATTGCAAACAAACCAGAGCATAAAAAATCTATAAAAATGTGAATAAAGCGGTTGAGAAGGTTGTATGTACAAATATAAATCTATAAAAGAGCAAATGGGCAAATGAGTTGGGTGAAAATGTGTGTGTATGTGTGTGATGGCATGATAACGAGCAGCAGTTACGAGCAAATTTAAGTTTTGAGGAAATTGTCTATGCAACATATGGGGTATACGACATGGTTTTGTTGTTGTTGGTTTCGTTTTTGCTATGCACTAAACTAATTCATGAATGTACGAGTATTGTTTAAGTAAAAAAGCATTTTTGTTGTTTATAATTTTTAATATAAGTTCATTGTTTTTTTTTCTTAAATTTTCATTAAATTTTTACGCTTTCAAATTGTATAATAATAGTAATAGTTGTTGTTCTTGTTCTTGTTGTTTTATATGTTATATTACTTTACTTTGCATATTAAACATATTCATTAATAATGATAATAATTATAGTAAACAATATAATATTCATTAGTCAAATTGTTGAATATTTTGTTGTACGTATGTATGTTTTGTTGTTGTTGTTATAATTATTTTAGTATAATAATTATACAAGTATATATGTATGTAGTATATATATATAGCAAACATTTGTGTGTTGTAAATGCTAGTTGAAATCGAATTGCAATAATTAAATAGTATTATCAATAAGAGTTGATAATAATTTACTTGTACATACATATACATAGAGTACGCACATAAATATGCATAATAAATAGATATTTGGTAAGTATAGGTAATTATCAAATATACACAATCCACAAAATTTGCGAAAAAACTGGCGATAATAGTATGTTGTTGTTGTTGTTGTTGTTGTTGTATTTACTTTTACTTGTATTTATAAGTATGTAATCCATATAGTTTAAATACGAGTATTTAACACTGTATATGCTTGAGAGTGTGTATTTGTGTGTGTGTGTGTGTCTAGCTGTGTACATGTGTATTCGTATGTGTGTATGTTTGTGCATCGAAATTGCATTTGTTAGTTAGTTACGGACAATTACGAAGCATACGCAATTAATTAGCAGCAATAAGTAGTTATAATTGAAATATGCATTTTTTCATTTTCAAATGAAATTCTCTTTAACGCAAATTATCTAGACGAATATGCTGGAGTTGTTGTTGTTGCTAAAATGTTGCGAATAATATTTATGCAAATATGTGTGTGTTCTTGTCCCTATCGACTTTTCACTGTAGTAATTACGTATATGTTTTCACTAAATATTGAATATTTGTCGTTGCCATATCTCATTTTTTCAAATATTTTTTTTTTTGGATTTTTTCAAATCGTAAATAACATGCAATTTTTATCTCAAACTATTTTTGCTGCTTTTTATCTTTTCATTAACATTTTTTTGTTGTATTTGTTTTTAATAATTTTTACAATGTAAGGTATCATTTCAAAACATTTTTTTTTTTTAATTTACGTTTTGCCTTTCTAGTCGCTCTAGCTATATATTAAATTTCTATAGTTCATTCTCTTTTAAAATCTTTTCCTTACTAACTTACTCCTCAGTGCTTTCATAGTTAACTTTCGAGAGCTTACGACAATACTTCGCTTTAAAAACTCTAAAATACCCCGACAAAACTTTACTATACTAAGCTTTTGAGCTTTCACATTGCAACTATTCTTACCTGCGAGCTTTCATTTTTATCAAAAGCTTTCATAAATTTATGCTTTCCCATTTCGTTTTTATATTCACTCTAAGCTCTTGTGCTTTCATACTATCGAGCTTTCATTTCATATTTCATATATCTATTAAACCATTAGCTTCCATTTCAAACTATATAAACTACACTTTCTTTTTTTTATCTTGCTATTCAATTGTATTTCAATTTCATAAAATATTTGTAAATTAATAATCGTATACAAAAGCTTTTAATATTCACTTCATTCAAACGCTTTCATATAATGTATGGACGGTTGATAATTCGTTTTTACGCTACAATAAAGTAATTAAATGACGGTGTTTGCTCAATATGTTCGGAAGAGGTAAAATTATGCAAACTTGTTTTTACTGGAGATACTTGAAGCTTTTGAAAACTAATTATTTTTAGTGCTTAAGTTGAGTCCTTTTATGTCTTTCAAACACTGAGTTGCGTGACTGCGGATAAAACAATTTTTATTATTTAAAGCGTTTGAATTTTGAACAATCCTTTGATAAAACCGAGCGAGAGAGCTTTTGAGCTTTTAGCTGTAATTGAAACTATCGAGAATTATTATTATTGGATTTCAATGATTCTTTATATAACTGTGGCACAATAAATTCTAGCGCCTGTCGCCTTTCAAAATATTATTTTAGCATAGAGCTTTTTCCGCACATATTTGAGATTTTTAAATTTGCTTAGTCATTCACGGCTATCTTAATGAGTAGTGTTTTATATTTTGTAATTTTTCCTTGGTGCTTTGTGTGTGTGTGCTTTAAGCGTGCATTAATCGCAAAAGCTCAAAAGCTACAATATATAAAAAGCGGTTGAAAAAAAACCTGTGTACTATTTAATAAAGCTTTTGTGAAATAATAAGTATTAGCAACGGAAAATATATTGCATTGATTTGGATTATGTGAAAAAATATACAAAAAATATTCAAATGTTTTAAACTGAAGTAAAAGCTCGAAATATTTAAGTTTCATTATTATTAATTTCTGTCTATTGTAATCATTCTTCCATGTAAAATTCTATTTTGCAGTTCCATAATTTCTTTTTTTTCGAAACTTTGCTATAAACGCACTACCAAAATTTTATAATTTTTTTTGCTATTTCGTGCGATGTTACCATATATAAATATTGTTTTTTTTTTTTAATAATTTTCCTTTGTTTTTTTCTTTCTGAATTTGCCGTTCATTAAACTGTGGAACTGTTGCTTAAAAGTTCACTACTTTCAATAAATATTAAAAAACTATTATAACATACATACATATCGATAAATATGTATTCGTGTATAAGTAGTATACCGTTTTGGCGGCCATTTTATATTTTTAATATTTTTCGCAAAAACGTCTAACTTTCAAAACTTCAAAACTCGAACGTTATTCTACATTTTTAAATTTTAAAACTTTTTATATATTTTTTGGTATATAATTTTTGTGGTATTTTATTTTTAATATTATTATAATATACTTTGTTTTCAAAATGTAAAACTTCAATTAAATTCCCTAATAATTTTTTGTAAATATTTTGTATAGTATTTCGTATGCTGACTTCTCAATTTTTTATATTGTGGTCAAAATATATAAAGTTTGAAAAACAAAACAACAAGAAAACAAATTAAAAAGAAAAATTATATAAAACAACTAGTTTGGTTTTGAAAAAATTTTTGAAAAGCATTTTCTAAACCCGATTTGTTGATAAAGACTCGCACTGGACGTATTCTAGAAAAATTTAGAATTAGAAAATTATAAAAAAATTAACTTCGAAAAAGCTTACTGAATGCTTCTCAGCCATTTCATAGTCAGTGCTTTATGCAAAATACTGCTAAAATTACGCATAGTAAAAGCTCTAATATAATTTTGGTTTGATTTTCATGCAAGACATATCAAAAAGCTTTCATAAAAAAGCTCTAAAATGAATCAGATTAAATTGATGAAAGTTACATTTCAATTGTTTGGAGTATCTATGGGTATGATTTGAGCATTTCGATCGAAAATTATCTAATTAAGCTTTTAGAGTTTAAAAGCTCTGTAGCTCTGTGTATGAAAATTATTAAAATAACCAAGCACACTTAGGCTTATCACTTTTGTGCAGAGTAATTGCGTATTTATTTTAAACTCAAATCTTTTAAAGCTTACAAGTTTTTTTTTTTTTGAAAATTGTTTGTGAAAATTTAAAAGCTTTTTTAACTATACAACCAAATGTAAAGTTATGTAAAGCTGTATAGCAAGCTTTAAATATTATAAAAATCTATAACAATGAAATGGCGAGCGATTGCAAAAGCTTAAATGCGTAAAAGCTTAAATAGGTGAAATATTCAAAAAGTCGTAATTATTGATTATGAACCGTATATAAAAGAAACTGATATACGGAAATAGTAGTATAATAAGAAATAATCGGAAATAGTGAAGATTTACTGACAAGATCAGTATGCTTGTCATACTCAAGCTTTCGAGCAATATTATATGAGAGAAAAATGAGCGAGAGCAGATGAGAGAGCTTTTGAAAATACTCAACTAGTTTCATTCACTCTCAGTGTTGCGCTCATCTCAACGGTTATGAGAGTTTAAGTACTAACACTAATATCTCAGAATTAGATCATCTTAAGAAAGTAAAGTTATAGAGATATTGCAAAATTACCATGAAATATATATTAGAGAGCGATTTAATTATATAGAGCTGCAAAGACATTTTTCTCAGAGAGAACTAATTTGTTAAAAAAATAGAGAGCTATTAGAATTTAACTAAATAAAACTAGGTTAATATATAAAAAATGTAAATATACCTAAAATATAATTGCAAATATATTTCTGCTGCCAAGTTTAAAATGACGTGTCTTTCAAGGCATCATATTAAATAAGAGATCTCAAATATTTATATTCATAATGCATAAAAAATGAGTATGAAGGCACTAAAATGAGAGCATACATTACTTACACATATTTATACAGAAGCCAGCGCGCGAGAGAGCGCACAAATGAGAGCGTGATGGAGAAATGAATGAATATACAAAAAGTAGCATAACAAAAGAAGCAAATGAGGACACAAAAGCGTGTATAAGCGTGAGCAATTTATAAACCTTCAGAGTAGACAAAATAGCGAGTAACGAGAAAGAGAGAGAGAGATATAGTCTTTGAGTAAAAGAGAGCGCAAGCAAGAAAAGCAAACGACAGATTTGTTGTGAGTTTGCACCCAAACCACAGCAAATGAAAAGTAGAATTTTTTCGAAAAAAGTATACAACCAATAATATGTAGAGCTTTTATCAAGCTTTTACAATATATTAAGCAACCAAACAAAAAATACCAATTGTTTTTTTAAGCTAAATATATTTTTTTAAATATATATAAATTGATTTTCCAAATTGTTTTCACAAAATTAAACAAACAATTAATTAAAAACATAAAATTACAATAGCAATGAATATAGTATGTACTTATTAATAATAACAGTAGTCAGTGGTAGTTAAAATATTTTAAGTGTATAATATTCATATTAATTTTTTTGTTTTTTGTTTTTTTTTTACATATACTAACAAATGATATAATTTATAATATATTTTTTAATTCCCAAGTAGACGAGAAAAAGGCAAACTAACAGTGATACAAAGTTTTTAGTAATTGGATTAAAAAAAATGTACATACATACACATACATATGTATATAAATATAATAATTATAACCAAATAATATGACATACAGGAAAACAGTTAAAAATAATGAAGGTCTCACTTTAGCATGTGCTAAATAAATACAACAAATTTCTAGAGCATAGTTTCATAGGTAGATAGCGATATATATTTTTATATTTTTTTGTTTTTGTAATAATTATATACTAATACGCCAGCCAGATAGTAAAGCCAACGAGCTTTTTTCGATATTACATCGCAGCTCAGCTTTCTTTTTTAGTTCATTTACAAATGTGCTTATATTTTTTTTTGTTGTTTTTGTTTTAAAAATTATATATAGCAGTTTATTTAATATGAGTCTTCAAGCATTATTTTCACTGTGTTGTTTTTGTTTTATCAACGCACATACATACATTGATGGTTGCCATATATTTGTGAACCAAAAAAATATCTTTAATTTTTTCCAGTGTACAGTCAAAACATAGCAACGTAGTATGCATATGAGTGGAAGAGAAAGCGCGAAATTATAGTTGCAGTCAAAAGTTTCTAATGTTTCGTTGTGTGTAGTAAGCGTTTTGAGCACAAAGCTTTAGCTCTGCGTATGCATACAGTGTGTCAAAGTGCGAATGAGAGCGGTGAGAGTTTGAGTGTGAGAGGGTTTTGAGTGTTAGAGAGTTTGAGTGTAAGAGAGTTTGTGATATTTAGAGCTGTTTTGAGTGTAATATAGTTTGTAAGCGTCGCACTTGTTGTGTGTGAGAGAGTTTTTGTGTTAGAACTCCATTGAGTGTCAGCAGGCTTGAGTGTTAGAGAGTTTGTGAGCGTAGCGCTGTATTTGAGTGCGTGTGCGTCGGTGTAATAGTAACCAGGCGCAGTGTGGATATTGGCTAGTTGGCTGTTAGAGTGAGTAGTTAAGTAAGCACGCTAAAGCTAGACTAAAAATACATACATACATATATGTCTATGAATTCTAATGTACTGAAATTGAAGCTAGTTATAGTTAGAATATATTTTTTTACATTAAAATAAATTTTAAAATCATTTTAAAACTATATTAAAAGTGCGCAGAAAGAAAAATAATATATATAATATTGGCAATATATGCAGCATATGTTTTCGCCTACTACTTCTTTCAATAAAAAAAAAATACATTTAATTGCGAAAAAATTAAGTTGTCATTAAATTAAATAGAATATAACACAAATTCACTGGACTTCACGATTTCAATAATGCAAAAATTATGCTCACAAAAATGATTAAGGTAGTAACGGTTACAGCAATACTATATAATTAAATATTTAATACACAAAAAAAATTATAATAAATAAATTACAAAAAATTATGCATAATAATCACAAGAGATCTAAGTATTTAAAAATTAGCAAATTAACAAAAAAAAATGTTTAATAATATTAAGACAAAAATATTTTTTAATACACAAAAACGCGTTTACAGCAAACACTTAAAAAATAACGGTAATACGTACATAACCAAAAAATAAAAATACTAACAACTAGCACATAGAGTTCTTTTGAGCGCAAAATTCTTGAAACTAAGAGCAAAAAAATGTAAATGCTTAAATACTCTTTGATAATTGCTTTTCAAAAAAATCAATTCAATTTAAAAACAAGTAAACGTTGTTTTGAAACACCTAAACACTAGACTAACTGCTAAAACAACTACGTAAATCTATATTGAATGCTTTAAAAATAACACAAAAAACAAGAAACTACGCTAAAACGTTTAATTACTAAGTACTACGTATATATTTTTTGCAGTGTAACGCAAATGGCGTAATGAGAGCGCGGCTCTCACACAACGCACATACGCTGTATTTGCTGTTGTTGTTGTTCATGTATTGCATATAACATAAACTTATTTATAATATATTAATTAAAGGAACAATTGAAGAAATAAATAATTTAGAGGAAAATGTGACTTAGCAAACTATTAGTGAGTAGAGAAATATGCTCAGAAAGTTTACTATATTGTTTTCAAATACTCCTAGCGTGGCTAGGCGCGGCAGTGTTCGAACTGAAACGTGTATATGTCTACAAATACTATCGTCAACATAAGAGCGCTATTCTAGCAATGAGCATGGAAATTAAATAGAGAGAGTATAAGTTGTATGTGTGCGTGAGTATAAGTGCAATACACACAACACAAAATGGGACGAAAACTACTTATGGCTAATATACATACTATAAACTAAGAATTTTTTTAACAGTGTCACTGCAAAAAAAATACATATTAATAATAGAAAAACTAGCGCCTTTTTAGACGACTGGTGGGCACAACAAGACGCGAGAGAGAGAGAGTAAGCTTTTAATGCTCTATCTCAGATTTTTTTCACAGCAATGCTTCGAAACTAACGCAAGTGTGTTTTTGGGTACTGTTCTATAAATATATAGTTAAAATGAGCTTTCACTACTTTTGTTACGAAGCTTTCATCAAGTCTGCGTAGCTTTCACTACTTTTAAGTGCATATTGTTTTGCTGTGTTGTTAATTCACGCTAATTAACACAGCGTCGCCTGCTTTACAAATACGTTATTTTCATTTAGCTGTAAAGCGTTATTGTGTGGAGCTTTCATTTTACGCAAATGAGTACTTAATGAATTTTCATGTTAATTACGATATATAATGAACATAATTTGCTGTATTTATTATGGCTACATAGGAACGATCGCATAATTGAAAAGCCGCTCTTTTACACAAATCAACTGAAAGCTCGTTGCTATTGACATGCGCTTTCACTAGTTTTGGTGTGTTGAAGTATATTAGTTTGTAACAGAAACTTTGAAAACACCAGCATTATTGAATTAGATTTCCTTTTGTGTACTTTTTTAGAGCTTTTGTACAGCTTTTACAACTAAAGCTTTTGCGGAAGTGGACAAGCTTTGTAAATTTCCAGCTATCACAGTAAATCGTTAGTTGTGCGATTCATTGGGAAAGCTTTTTTAGCTCACTAATTAATAATTTTCTTTTTATGTTCATATGTCCACAATTTATAATTTCAAATTATACAAATGCTATACTCATTGGTGGAGAATTTTTGAAAAGCTCACACTAGTCCCTAATAGAATATACTTAAAGTATTTAATGGCAAATTGAAAGTGTTTGACTAAATTATATATAATTATTAAAAATGGCATGAATTAGGCTGGGGTTTTACAGTTAAGTATAAATCGTCTGGCTCAAAGCTTTTGAGCTTTATACTGCCTGCGCATTAAATTTTGGCCAAATGTTAACATCAGCTTATGAAGAGCTTAAGGCTAAAATCTTAGTACATTGAAGTGCTAAATCTCATGTTGTATGGCAACTTAAAGCTTTCAACTACGTAAATCTGAAGCGAGCTGCTATATATAACGAAATATATGATATTTGAATATCGCATATAATTTAAGTTAATTAGTATGTATGCTACTTGATTAGAGTAGTCTACTTTAAGTATATATGCAAACTTCAATGTATGCGCGAAAGCTCTATGTGGAGCTTAATGTTGATGTGAAGGATTTTTATGGACTTTGTGAAAGTATATATTTATTTCGTTGTTATGCATTTTTTATTTATTTATCTTATTACGCTATTCCTAAAATGTATGTAAGCTTTTTAAAGCTTATGAGAGCTTTCACTTCAGGTTATACCCAAAAAGTAGGCACGATTATATTAAAATTGTCTGTTTGTAAGTCCAGATGAGAATGCGCATACTTGTGATGCTTTTGTGCGCTGTTTGCCAAGTATGCTTAAGTAGCTTTTTAAGTACAAGTGAATTGGTAAAACGCCGCCATAAAAGCTTTGAGCAAGCTTTCATGTTTAAATAAAACTATGAAACGCAGCGCTTTGCCCTTGAATGTTGGACTTAGCTAACACAAATGAGTTTGTCATATCCGTTCGGTATTGTAAGTCTGTGGGATTTGTTGTGTGCGCACGTTAGAACGCCTTCAAAGCAAACTACTTACGAGGTCTTCATCTTCTTGTATGGATTCAGCACCATGGCACTGCCCGTCGCACTGGATGATGCTGCTGTCATACCAGCAAGCCCGGTTGGCATACCAGCTGCTGTGGGCATACCTGTCGGTATTGCACCGATAGCGGCATAAGGATACGCGGCTGGTGCAGCCATCATGCCAGCGGGATAGAAGAAACCCTGCTGTTGCATGGCAGCCGCTGCGGCGGCATATTGCGAATTGCCAGCGGCGGAGGGCGCGGCAGCTAGCTGCACTGCCTGTGGACGCAGAGCGCTATGTGCTGAAGCTGCGCTTATATAACCCCCGGTGGCAGAGGAGGGACGCGACAGCAATCCACCGGCAGCAATACCCGTGGCGCCTTGAGTGGGCGTATGCACCGGCGTGCCGACGGGCGTGGACATACCCGAGCTGGACAGTGAGCCTGCCGACAGCGCTGAGCGTTGCATATGCGCAGCTGCTGCGGCAGCGGCGGCATGCTGTGCGTGTGCGGCGGCAGCCATCTGCTGCGATTGAGCTGCTTGTTGTGCATGCAGGAGCGCGGCATGCTGCTGCTGTGCAACTATGGCATTAGCGCTGCCGGGCATGGCCATGTATGCTTTGCCTAACTGCAAGCCAGCATAAGTGCCGGCAGTTGGCATGCCAGCAGCGGCGGCTGCAGTGAGCGGTTTGCCGCTCAATTGATTCGCATTAACGGCGGCGGCCATTTTCATGGCATTCATATAGTTCTTTTGCGCGGCGTCTTTGGCGAGTGCGCTGGCGTCAGCATAATAGCCGGTGGGTGTGGCACTGCCGTAAGTGCTGTAGGCGTAAGTGGGTGTCAGTGTGCCACTGCCTGCTGCCGAAGAGGCGGTAATGCCATAAGCGGCGGCATACGAAGGCACAGTCATGCCTGTTGCCGCCGACATGTGTGCCATAGTGGTTGTAGGCGTGGCATAACCAGCATGCGAAGCGGCCAGCAGGTTGGCATATGAGGTGGCAGCGCTGGTGGGCACGCCAGCATACTGATTATACAAACGCAACATTTGTTGTTGCTGCTGTTGCTGTTGCGCCTGCTGGTAGGCAACCGCTGAAGCGGCGGAAACCGCCGTTGATGCAGCTGAGTGCGGAGTCGGCAATATACCGGCCGCTGAGGTGGCATGCCCATTCAAGCCGTTGTAAACGCTATAGGACTGTGTGTCACTGTGCGCGCCATTGGACAAACTGGTGGACGGATAAGTGTTGGTTGCAGCAGCGGCGGCGACAGCGGCCGCATGTGATTGCGCGACTTGTGCTGCCTGTGCTTGGTAAGCGTATGCGGCGTAGGCGGAGTGAGCCGCATCATTGGCGGCGGCGGTTGACGTTTTGTGTGTGGTATACTTGACCGGTGAATTGGCGACGCTGTATTGGTTAGCCGAAGCATTGTAGCTATATTTGCTGTTGCTAAAATAATGTTTGTTGCTATTATTGTTATTGCTATCTTCACTAGCGTCCTTATCATGTCTACTAGCGCTAGCATTAGCTGTGTGTGCGGTTAGTGCCGATGTTTTGGCTGTTGTTGTAGTGTCTAAAGTGTGTGCGCCAGCAGCAGCAAAGAGTGCGCTACTACTACTGGTGGTTGCTGTTGTTGTGACAGCGCCCAAAATTGCTGATGTAACTGTTGTTGCTGCTGTGGCGGCACCAACGTTGCCATCAGCAATTTCATCATCACCTTCATTCGCTGCTGCTGCACTAGCTGCTGTTGTTGGTGTTGTTGTGGACGCTAACTTATTACTACCGTTACTCAAGATATTATTATTCACATATAATACATTATTATTATTGTTGTTGTTGTTGTTGCTACTAGCCATATTACTATCGCTATTATTATATGGCACATACGCTGACGAAATTGTTGTTGCGCCGCCTGGTGACGACGATGACGTTGACGACGGTGGCGCATCATTCATGCTAGCATCATTACTAGCTGTATCGCCGTTATGTTTACCGTTACTAGCCTGCGTGTTTGTGCTACTACTACTTGTCTCATACAAGCTACTAACATCTGCCGATGTTGTTGCGGTTGTTGTTGTTTGTGATTGTGATTGTGGTGATGTTGGTGTTGTTGTTGTGTTTGTTATTTGCAATGAATCTGTATTTGTGGTTGTATGAATGCTACTAGCGGAGGGGGAATTGGATTTGGGTGGGGTTGTTGGTGTTAGAGCGCTTGTGTTATTGTTGCTATTGTCATTATTCATATTGTTGTTGTTGCTGTTGTTATTATTATTATACAGGGTGCTATTGCTACTATAATGTTGGTGTAAATGATAATTGGAAGTGACAGTTGTTGTTGTTGTGGTTGGTGGTGGTGGCGGCAACAGATGCAACTGTTGTTGCATTTGTTGATTGTGTAGCTGTTGTTGTTGTTGTTGGTGGTGATGCTGTTCAATCTGTTGTTGTTGTTGTGTTGTTGTGATACTAGCACCTAATAATGTGGCGGCACCAATTGTAGCCGCCGCTGTTGTTGTTGTTGCGGCTGCTGCGGCGGCGGCTGCTTGTGCTGCTGCTGTTGCAGTAGTAGCATTATATGGATTCATATTGGTAGTAGTAGTAGGAGTAGTAGAAGTACTCAAAGTAGAAGTAGTGGTAGTGGCGCTCAATGGCGTCCCACCATTTTGAGATTGGTACTCACATGACACTGGTACGAACGGCTGTTGCAGTTGCATGAGTTGTTGGTAGGTGGTCGCGCCGGGTTGATACACTGGAATTCCGGATTTTTCGGCAGCGGGACGCTTGAACGGTACCATTCCGGAGAAAGCCTGGTATAGCGTACAGCATAAAAGACACATAAAGAGAGCCGAGAGAGAGTTGAAGAGAAAGAGAAAGCGGGAAAAAAGCAAAATAAAAAAATTAGTATATAATATATTGGATAATTGTTTTGTTTTGTTTTTAATAAAAGCTTTAAATGGAACATTAAAACTATGCTAGCTTACAAACTGCTTAAAAGTGTAATTATCAAAGCTTATGCGAAAAGCTGGCGTTTAGAGCTTAAAGCTACATAGGTAATGTTTTTTTTTAATATATGAGCAGGCTGGTGTGCGTACGACGAAAATATGAGAAATAGTAGAGAACTCTTGCCAAAACATATAAAATATTATAAAATATGTATGAATTTGTATTGTGTATATATGTATATGTAGAAGCTTTTTTAAGAAAAGCTCAAACATATCAAGTCTGAAATATCATAATAGCAACAAAAAGTAAATAATAATCACTAAAGCTTTCACAAAAATGTCAAAGCTTCAGCTGTAAAGTGCTGGTGACGAAAGCTTACTGAAAAACTGAAAAGCTGTATAATGGAACTAAATGACTTCTCGTGAAGCGGTGCATAAAACATAATACTAATAAATTTGGAGATTTGGAGCATAATTGGAACAATGCTAGCAGGCTTAACAAAAATATTTTGGGATAATATTATTTAGAATCATTTGAAAAGCTTTTCAGGATATGATAAAATAGTAAAAATATCTCAAAATACACTTTTATTTTCTAATTTTTGTAACTAATACAATTGTTTTACTGTTGAGCTTTGAAGTTAGCCAGATAGATTTGTATATTTGATTATATAATAGTTATATTTTCCATTTTTTTTAAATAATTTAAAATATTGAGGGAGTACTAGTGTAGGAAAATAACAGGCCAAAAGGAATAACAGGAAGCTAGCAAATTATCTTGGGATAAAAAACTATGTGTTAATGCAATTTTTGAGTACCTTTGGAAAATTGTTACTCCCTTTAAAATTTTATTTTGCTTTGCGAGCTTTCATTGTTTTAATACTAAAGAGAGCTTTTCTTGATTAATTTTTTATTTACATTAACATTTTTAATTTTTATACAATGGAAATCTGTTCTTGTTGTTATTATATAATGGACATAATTGTATAGGATTAAATTTATTACCATGGGCTTTTCGAGAAATTTTTCACATCTAATTACCGATTAAATTGGGTGTTATTATTAATTAATACAAAAAGTTTTAATATTCTATTAAAGAATTTGACTATAATGTGAATAATATTCTTTTTATAAGGAATTTGACTATTTTGTGAATGGAGTTGAGCAGAGCTTTAAGCTTTTGAAAGCTTTATTAGTTCTAAAGCTTCCACAAGCATTTTTCGGTATGTCTGTATTTGTGATCTATATTTTTATTATTATTTTTGAACGCTTAAGAATTTTGAAGTAAGTTTTCTTAAAGAGCTTCTGAAGAACTGTGAACCTTTAAAGCCTTCAGTTTTTTCCAGTTCTCTTTTTTTTTGTAAAAGAGATCTTTTTGAGAGATATTGATACCTCTGCTCAGTTTAAAATGTGGCAAAGAATAAAATATATTTTATTTTAAAAGTATTCATGCATGCAGAAAAAGAGTCCAAATAAAGTATGCAACAACTTGAAAGAGTAAAAGAGTTAGTCAGAGAAAATATATCATTTGAATGAAAGTGAGAATAACTAAACGTAAGCGAAACATATAGATATGTAGTTGTAGTTGTAAAAAAGGAGTTTTCAAAGGTACACAAAAATGCGGGTTTAGTACTTACGAAATTTTCATAGTAAAATGAACCAACCGTTTTAACATCCATCTATTTTTTTGGTTGTTTGCGACAAAATGTGCAATGTTAGTGAGATTTGTTTTTTGTAATTATTTTAACGTTAAAATTCGAGAAAGTGGGCGTTCAGCCGAAATGTTGGCGCAGCACAGTGGAGACACATTGCAGCAGAAGTGGCAGAAGTTGCAGTGGGCGTGATGGTTGTTGCAGGCAGAGTTGCATTTTATAACAGTAGTAGTAGTAGTAGTATTAGCGGTAGTAGTAATAGTTGTTGGTGTGGTGGTGATGTTGATGATTGAATTGGCAAAAAGTAGTTAGGTTGTAGGCATTGAGGTGACATCATTTATGGTTATTATTATTGTTTATTAAATTTTATCATTTTTTAACATTCGTTGGATGGTTGTTGTTAGTAGACGGAGCAGGTGTGGTTTTTATTATTATTTTTAATTTTAATTTTATTTTTATTAAAATTTATTTTTTTAATTAATTATTATTTTTTGATGAGCAAACACAAACATTCACACACATTGTGTAGTAACGCAAATGATGCAAACAAACGTGGTGGAAGAAAAGAATACACAGAAAGAAAGAAAACACATGAAATTAGTTAAGTGATATTGATGCGGGTTTGTTCAGTTACAAATAGATTATTATGTAATTAACTAGCTTTACATAAACTACAATATGTATACGCGCATATAAACGTACATATGTATATGTTTGTCTGTATGTATAGACTATTTGTATTTTAAATAACTAAAGCCGTTTGTGTAAAAATTCAAAATTTTTAATTTAAAATTTAAAATTATTTTTCCAAAAATATGTATGTTTGCGTGTGCGCTAAGTGTTTTTTGTTGTAATAATTATTTAACTGTGCTTGTTATTGTTTATGAAAGTGAACTTTACATTTTTATTGATATTTTAATAAGCAGCGAAAAGAAATTGTAAAATAAAAAAAAATATAAAGCTTAAAGCTTTTACCCATAGAGCTTAAAGCTTTGAAGCTATTAAATTTTACGCTGAATGTTGATCATGTAATTAAGGACAAGAAGAGGCTGTATCAACTGCATTGTTTTATACTAAGAGCTTTTTCGTAGCTTTTTTGGACAACATAGCTTTAGAAAAATGCTTTTGAAAATATTTTAAGTTTTGTTTTTAAAACCATAGTAGCGAAATTAATTTAATCATTAGCACCTTTAAGTTTATAAATAAATCCCAAACACTGATAGCCTTTTTTCATAAATATTTGTCAATTTCAATATAAATATGTATTTCTCAAAGACACGGAAAATTTTGTGCTAAAACATGAACAAAACTGATTCAATATTTCCGATTACCAAAATAGCGTTTGTAAAGTAGGATTTCAATATTAAAAACAATGTGGTAAATGAAAGCTCTTCAGTCGGATGAAAGCTCATTTTTAAATTTAAATTTAAAAAATTGGGTTATATAGTATGATTAGTTGTAGTTCATATCTACTCATAGTCATATTGTTAGTAAAAATTGTTAGTGAGCAGGGAAAAAATTAATTTCTTAAGAGACTGATCTTCTAACTGCTAAGCAGAGCGCTTTTCGAGCACATTGCGGTGATACAAATTGGCACTGTTATGCTACAAAAAAATTTAGTTTTCTGACTTTCCAAAACTCTTTAGTATATTTCTTACAGCTTTTGTGAGCTGAGAGCTTTCATTAAACTTTTCGTTAAAAGTCTTTTGATTAATATTTACGGTTAATTCAAAGTTTTTCATATTGTCGTATGCATTTAGAGTTAGAAGCTTAGTAGTTCGTAGCTTTAAGATTAAGGAAATATGAAAGCTTCAAGAAAGTCCTTTTACTGACTGAAATTTTAGAAATATTTGTTTAGCTTTCAAATTTTCACAGTTTTGTTACATTTTATTTTAAGTACCGTTCAAAGCTTTTCAAAGGAAAGCTCATGATATTATTAGTTATGATTGGAAGGTGGTACAAAGGCTGAACGTATGAAAAATTTAAACGCTTTAAGCTTTAAGCAATAGTGCTTTTAAGTTACAATAAAAGCAAATAAGCATGCGCAGAAAAGTATGCTATGCCGAACACACACCAGTGGCGAATTAAATGCATAATGTGAGTGAAAATGTGTAATTCATGAATTTTTTTTGGTATTGAAAATTAAAATTATAAAATTTCGCTTTAAGATAAATACATATAGATACAAAAACGAAACGATTTGATGAAATTATGATTTTAATATAATAATTAATGAAAAGAAGAGCTAAAGAAATGTTGATTAATTATTACAAAACGTCTTTTGAATATTACTTCAAATCGAAAATCAAGTAATTAAACAACAACAAAACGATTACAAATACAACAAAACTGAATAAATAATTATATAAATAAATCCAACAATGAATAAATGTAAACTTAGTTAATGCAACACAATAAATTCAATTCAATTCAAGTTATTGTAAATGGAAACGAAAAAAGAACAGAAAACAACAAAACACAAAGTGTAGAAGTAGAAGAACAAACAAATACCAGTTGTAACATGTCATTGTCCGCGGCGGCACGTTTCTTGCCCACTTCCAGTTGATGATGATGATGATGTTGTGCATGATGAGCGCCAGCGCCCGCTGTCACGCCACCACCAGCCGCACCCATAGCGAGTGCAGCGGCAGCGGCGACGGCAGCAGCATTGGCGGCATTCGTCTGCGTTGTGCCCTGAGCCTGGACCTGAGCTTGAGCTTGAGCGGCCTGCTGTTGGGCAGCAGCGGCTGCGGCAGCGACGACGGCAGCTGACGACGGTATGTTGGTGGTCGAATGATGGTGCTGTTTGTTGTTATTATTGTATTTGTTGTTGCATTGTTTATGGTGTGTGTGTGTGGCGCAGTCGGGCAGTCAGTTGGCGGTGCAAAAGGTGAGCACAGGTGATTTTTGGTAGTGTGTATTTGAGTGCATTGTTGTTGTATTGTATTTTTGGTAATAAAACAGTTTCGTATTAATAATTAATTTTTTTTTTGATAATTAATTATAGATTTTAATTTTTTTTAATTTATCGATTTTTTGTAAATTTATCATAATTTATTTTTAAATTTATTAATTAATTTTTTTTGTATGCAATTTCGCGGTTGATTTGTGGCAACGGCGCATTTTGCCCAAAAGCAACAATAAAACGTAATATGTCCGTTAATGACACAATCAACACAATGACAATCAATTAATTTTGCGTTTTACACAATTTGTTGTTTGTTGTTGTTGTGCACATGTTGTGTATAACGGCAGTAATTTTTCAATGTCATAATTTTATATTATGTATTTTCGGTATTTGACGTTCGCGCCATAAATCGCAGAAATTATTTCGGTTCATTAAGCACAATTGAGTTTCGGGTAAATTCAAAATTAAACGGATAGATTGTGTAAATGCATTATTTTATTTGGAAACAATCGAATTGGCAAGTGTAAATTATTTATTTAATAATTTTTAGTTTAAGCGAATTTTGATTTATTACGAAAAAATGTCGTTAATTATTTATTTCGATTATATTGAGAACATTAAAGAATTTAAGAAAAAAATAAAATTGTTATTAAATGTAAATTTTATTTTGTTTTTAATATATTTTTATATTATTTTTTTATTTAATTTAATTATATGAACAATTTATTTTTTTTATGTGTATTTTATTAACATATGTTTTTTATTTATTGTTATAAAAATTTTAAAAATTTAATTTAAAAAAAAATTGTATTAAATAATATTTTTATATTTTTTTGTTTTATTAACATAATTTTTTTATTTAATATTATTATAATTTTAAAAATTTAATTTTTTCAAATTTTTTTTATGAAATAATATTTTAAGATTTTTATTTTTTATGTTGTAGTTTTTGTTATTTTTAATTTTTTTTATTTAAAATTAATTTATAAACATTTTTTGGAAACATTAATTTAAAAAAATTGGATGAATAATTATTTTTTAAATTATAAATACATATTTTTATATTTGAAATAAAATTTTTGTTTTTTTTGTATTATTTAAAGTTATTATGATTAAAGTTTTCAATTATTAAAAATAATTTTTTATTTGTAAAAAAAATTTATTTTTATTTTATTCAGTCCAAGTGCATGTGTATATGTGTGTGTAAAATAGGTGTAAATGTTTGAAAATTTATTAGTTATATTGTGTGCGTGCGTGCAGAATTTTGTAATTTTGTCCATCAGACCATCATTCAACGAAGCATACATTTATGAGTGCCGAGTAGGACGCGGAAACAGGAAATTAAGTAGTACGGAATACGAAATGAAAAAAATAAAAGAAAAAAGAAACAAATTGTTGTTGGTTTTCTTGTTTTTCATCACGTAATTGTATTAAGTACTTAGAATTTAAAAAAGAGAGTTTTTATGTGTTAAACAATAATGAATAAAATATATATGTTTGTGAGTGCGGGATGTGTTAAAAGTAAACGCTTTTTTATATTTTTATTAGTTAAATAGGGTTAATTGAGAACTTATGATCTTGATCTTATATATTCATAATTTGGTCGGAGCTGATTTGAACAAATAATCTAAAGTTCTCATTAACTCAGACTAAAATATTTGCTTTTTTGAGATATTTTGAGAAATCTGGTGATTTCGCAAGAGCTTAAAAGCATTTTGGAGTTACAGAAATCATTCGTGGTAAGTCTAAACCGTTCTGTTCTACTCAATACTTTGAGTATTTTTGTCATAAAATTATTATATCGAATTTTGTGCTGAAGAGCTTTTACCTATCAAACCAGCTAACTATAATGAAAAGCTCAACGGAAGCTTTTCATATATTAGCATACTAATTATTTCTTCGTTTATTTCTTTTCTGTATATTAAAATGTCTACGACACATTAATTAGGTATGCGTATAATTTTCAGAGCTTTTTAAGCAGGAAGAAATTTTTAGTAAGACAAATTATACTTCCACCAGTATTGAATAGACTTTGAAACATAGTTCTATGGAAAGCCTCTTTATAACCTAGAATAGTCATTGAAAGCTTAAATAGTACACATTAGTTTCATAAAAGTTTGGTAGATAGCTTTTGAAGCTTTTAGAGAGATTTTGAACTTCCACCTTTATAGGGTATATATTGAAAACAGGTTTTAGTAAAAGCTTCGTTCTAATTTAAACCACTTAAGTAAATCGTTATTATACCATTTACAATTACTAAGCTTTTGAAATTTGTTTGTGAAAGCTTTTAAGGAAATATATGTATATATATTATTAGTGTTTTACTTTTCATTTTGAACATCCGTTTAATAAACATTTAAACATGGTGAAAGCTGCTAATTTGTGAAAGTACTGGTCTGTGAAAGTTTTCAAGGCCTATTATCAAAATGTTGAAGCAAAAATGTTATAGGTACTGTTGTATTTTCTAATGATTGACATAATGTTGTGTGTTATAGAGTTTGAAACTTATAACTAATTCATTAAGAAAATAATTCATAAAAAGTGAATAAATAAAGAATTTAAATTATTGAAGATAATAACATTTTGTTAGTTAGAAAAATAAATATATTTTATTTTAAGCGAAAATGAATGCTGCAAATGCTTTAAAAAGCTGCAAAAGCTTTTGAAATTATGACCTGTTATTAAAAAAGCTTATTTTGACAGCCACATTTTTATATTTGAAATTTGTTTATGAATTGCAGTTATGTGTAAAGTGATTATGAAACATATTGGATTTATTGTTAAAAATGTGTGCAAGTAAGTTAGTTGTAATGAAGCTTAAAGCTATTTGTATGGCTTGTGCTGAGCTTAAAAGCTAACTTAGGCTTAACATATATTTTATATTAAATAAATTGTAAGCATAAAAATGTGTGAAATATAATCGAAAAATATGCTATAGTTGTGTGTGTGCAGAGTATGTATTTTATAAAAATATATTGATAGATATATTAAATTGAAATGTTTAATAACTTAAAGATATTGAAATATTTGCATACGTTTTTGATAAAAAAAAATATTTGTATTGTTGTTTATAATAAAATATATAATAGATTTAAGAATATTTAAAGATACAACAAAATCCTGCCATGGGCAAGGATTTATGCAGACACCTTGTCTTTTCATTTTTTGTTGCAGCCAATAATATTTACCAATTAACGCCAATTTTTTTTACATCACACATTCGTATTTCTTTTTGTTTAGGTTTGTTAAAATAAATATGTAAAAATGGTTGTTGTAAATGTAAACATAATTTATAAATAAATAATTTTTGCATTTAAATAAAATTGAATTGTAAAAAAATATTTTTTTATTAAATTTAATTTTTGTTTAAAAAAAATTGTTTTAAATAATAATTATTACTAAATATTTATAAGGGAAAAATATTTTTTAATAATAATCACAGTTGTGCAACTAATTCGCTGAGAGGCTTTGCTGGTTTTCAAAAACACGTGTATGATTTATTGTTGCTTTGCAATGTTTTAGTGTTACCAATTATTTGTTTTTTGTTAAACAAACATCGCTGATTTGTTTAATTTTATTTTATTATTCTTATATTTTTACTTCATTTATTTATTTTTTTTTGTTCTTTTCATACCTACCGATGCATCGTTGCAGTTAGAAAACTGTTTTGGCTTCAAAGTTGTCGAATTAAAAATAAAAAATAATTACAATTAAGAATAATATAATAATGAAAATTTTCTTTAAATTTTTTAGCTTATTTTTGTGATTAAAATATAAAAAAGAAATAATTTTAACTTTACACTTAAGTTAAGTTTTTTATAATAAAATAAATAATGATGATAAAAATAATATAGAATAAAGAAAAAATAAAATAATGCATACATTTTTTTTGTTCTGTACATTCTTATCGTTTAAATACTTTCTTATTACTTATTAGCTAATTTCCCCATAAATATTCATTTATTACTAATTTTACAATATATTATTTTTTAATACGTTATTTGATATTTTCTCAATTTTTTCAATAAAAAATATTTAACATTTTTACAAATACATAAAAAAAATATTTAAAAATATTATATATAATTTTTCAACTTTATTTTCCTTAATTAATGTTATTTAATATAGTGATAAAATTTTTTGCATATACAATTTTTTTGGTAGGGGCAGGTAACACTGTCATATAATTTATCGAAAATAATTTTTTTTCAAACTTAAATTAAATTTCAGTTTTCTTACCACAAAATTAATTGTCTTTTTTTTTTGGAACTGTCTGGTAACACTATTAACATAATTTATTGAGTATTAGTTTTCATATTTTTTTTAAATAGTACCTGCTTTATACCCAAAAATTTTAGAAATTATACCTATATGATTTAAGATTTGTTTCAATATTTTTTTTCATTTTTTCAAATTCTTTTTTTAAATAAAATTACACACTGAATGTGAAAAATATATTTTTGTTGTTGTCTTAAATTTAGCAGAAAAATGGTTCGTATTCAACTTCATTTTTAGTAATTTAAATTATTTTTGTTATTGTTGTTATAAATATGAACAACACGACCTCTTCCATATGCATTTAAGGCATTTTTTATTTCATTATATTTCAGCTAAATTCATATTTTTTTGTAATTATTGTTGTTTAAAAAACATCACGTCATACAAGACAATTTCATTTTAATATTCTACAAACATTTTCATATTCAAAATATGCGAGAAACTCTTGCAAAACTTCATAGTCCATTTATCTACGCTGAAAAAGAACTTTCTAATTCTCTTGAAACAGCAAAAAAAACGACATAAACGTGTGACTAACGCGCGGCCAACTCGAGTTTCGTGCTTAATCCCTTTAACACAGCAATTTACAGCGCATTCATTTTCGCCGCCCAACTGCTACAGCCCACTTAACCCGCGTTGGGCGTGTGTGACGCTGTTAATGGGCCAGCGCTAGTCACCACGGCTTATTTATGGGAGTTTTAAAAAAACTGGCTTAGCATATTTATAGGCGCGGACGCTAGCTAAGCGCACAAAATTCGAACGGTCGCGCGGTTTAACTGGCGTTGCACGTTTGGAAATAGAGTGTGTGTGAGCGAGCAATATTCTTGCCTTCTAAAAACTCTTTGTGTTTGTATGTGTGTGGCTGTTAGTGGTGGAGTAAGTGTGTGTGTGCGTTATTTTTGCGTTAATTTGCATTTAAATGGCTTAAAAGTGTTAAACCCGAGTTGAACTCTCTCTGCCTGGCAATGGCCCCGCGCGCACTCTTGTTAATATGTTATGTGCGGATTAATTTCGTTGTTGATGTACGCCCTCGAGTGCGGTGCTGCGCGCTGTGGCGTATGCCTTCCGGTAACTTTATCAGCCTCAAATGTGTGTATGTGCGTAACTCACAGCACGTGGCAAATCTTCCACGTATTTATGCTCGCGTTTCAACACCCGCAGCAGGCAACAGGCAACTGCGTTCTACTTTGTTTTTTGCACTACAACTCGCTGAGGGCGTCGGAAATTTGAGGCTTTTTTGGTTAATTTTACGCCAAAGGCGTTGAGCCGTCACCTAAGCTGTCCTCATGCGCATTTGTTAGGCCCCTTCGCTTAGTTTCCGTCGTTTAGGTTAGGTTACTTTGCTTTGGTGTGTGTGTGTGTTTGTGCATGACCTTATTATTTGGTTTTTGGCTGATTTGCTGCATACCTTAAGGCGCTTCGAAGGCAAATCACATTTGCGGCAATTGTACGTGATTTTTTTTCACACTGCGGTACGCCATGGAAAATTCGGGTTTGAGTTTGTTTCTTATTTTTTCAGGATTTTCTCTGCCTTCGCATATTTGAAATTCCATTGCTGTATTTGGGTCACTTCCGCGTGCTGATAAAGGGTCGTTGAAATGTTAGCCGTAGGCACTTCATTTTCTTGTAATTGTTATTTGCTACTCATGTTATTTGTTGTTGTAGCATCCGTATTTCATTAACGCTGTGATTTTATTGATTTTAACATTTCATTTAGCTTGACTGTATTGTCGGCTGTGCATTGAGTTGGGTCTGACGTGCGCGTAATTTATATGCGTAATTTTCGTAGCGAAACGCTTGTACGTTACAGATATTCAAACATTTTAAACTAGCTAATGTGTAGAAAATGCAGAAATAAGTAGAAATTGTGTTACGAAGTTTGAATGTTTCATTTAAACACTCGTTTGAGTTTGCTATAAAAATTATAGCAACCGAAATTTTTGTAAATTTGTGTTTTTATTGATTTGCTGAGCATGTTCTTCCATTTTAGCCACACAAAATTTTTGCTATAAAAATTATGGCAACATAAATGTTTGCAGATTTCACTTTCTACTGATTTTCTGAGTCTGCTGTAAAAATTATAGCAACTGAATTGCTTGTAAATTTCTACTTTTATTGATTTGGTGAGCATGGGCTTCCATGTTAGTAACAAAAATTGTTTGCCATAAAAATTATAGCAACTGAAATGGTTGTAAATTTGTGTTTCTGCTGGTTTACTGAGCCATTAGTTTGCTGTAAAAATATCACTCTTCAGCAAATTATTCACCATAGAGCGCTAAACAAATCGTAGCAACTTTATAGAAAGTATAAATCTACACTTTAGTACTAATTTTATGAGAAATTTGTAGTGTATGGGAAGAGTTTATAAAATTCTTATAAAAATAATAATATAATTTCAATGAATACTCTTTCGGACAGTTAAGGTGGAGCTTGTGTATGCGCTTATTAAGTATCTAAGAGTATATTTTTAATATTTTATATTCTAATTTTTTTTATAAACTCACTATTTTCAACTTATTAAATTGTCTTTAATATTTCTATAAAATATTTTTTATAATTAATTCGAATAAATAACTAGCTAAGAAACTAACAACAAGGTACTTAAATATATGTTTCTAAATTTTAATGAAACTAAATACATTTTTGTATGGCAAAAATCTCATATACACTGTTATAATATTTTTTTTCATAATAATTTTTGTACTAAATTTCTAATGAAAATGAAAATACAAATCAAGGGAGCAAAGCCTGTTGTAGGGCAGCGCTGCATCGGGGTAATGTAAGCGTATAGGCGTTTTGACACACATACAAATATAGAGGGGGTCATTGTAATGCAGGGGAAATTAACTTTCACAAATTTAATAAAAATTTAAGAAAAAAATATTCAATAAAAATTATAATTTTCTTTAACTAAACAAATAACAAGGGTTAACAATTTTGAGTAGGTTTTGAATACAATAATTTTATTTATTAATTTTGGGGATTTTGTTGCATTGCAAGTATGTATATTCTGAGCTAATAACATGTATTTTCGTGTATAATATTTTTTATGGTATTGAAAAATTTCATAGTTTACTATAATATATTGCAAAATTGGTGGGTTTAAATATATGTTTTCTATATAACAAAGCAGCTAGGTAACAAAGTGTGGCAACTGAAATTCGTTTGCAAAATAAAATCATTGCAAAAACGCTAAGCAGTAAACAGGCCGAAAATTTAACTGAAATTGTGTAAGAAAATTGAAAAATAATTGCTATAAAAAGGCAACACTAAGCGGTGTAAAGAGGGATTTTGGTATTGTAATACATATGCTCTACCGAAATTATGTGGCAAGTACAAAAATTTAAACTTAGAACTATTGTATTTTTATGTGGTTATATGATGGTACCTTCATGTTTTTTTATCTAAAATAACTTTAAAAAATTATTTGCTATAATATTAAGAAAATTTTACTGCTTATGCTTTAAACTAACTTATGTTTATGACTACAGTACTGCTTCTAACTTTAATCAATAATCAATACCAGTTTATCCATAAAAAAATTGAGAAAGCTATAATTTTAGTGCTCCCATAAAATTATGACATAAAAAAATATTATTTCCTAAATTAACTAAAATTGTCTGAACTGTTTCTGATAAATAATTATTTATCAAATTTTCGAACTTTAAAATAGTTAAAATATTTAAGTTTACTAAGTACGGTTTGTTATAAAATTATCTAGCTTCATTTAAGAATATTTAATTATATTTTTTATTCAATTAAACTTGCTACAAAATTATAGCATGCTTTATGACTTGTAATAAATATTTCATAATTGTTAATTTTTAAAAAAATTTGTATTTAATTCGACTTGTTATAAAATTAAAGCATGTGATTTGGTTCGCTATAAAATTGTAGCACATTATTTAAAATTGCTGTAATGATTGCATAAATAAATAAAAATAACGAAAAAATGAATTGAATCGAAATTTTGTATCTAATTTGGCTTGCTATAAAATTATAGCATGTAGTTTGATTTGCTTTTATAGTAGCCGAAAGTCAATATTAATTAATTAAGTTTACTAAAGTTGAATTTCGTAATTCATTAGACCTTTTATAAAATTATGGCATCTAATTCGACTTCCTATAAAATTATAGCAAATTTATAAATTCGCTCAAGAACTTCATAATGCATAATTTTTACCTAAACGACGTATTTTGTAGCTTTTTTTTGAAAATTTTTCAGTTTCGCTGAAATTATAGCAAACTTTATAATCTGCATGGAACATTCTTTTTGAATAATTCACGAGTATATTTTTGAATAATAAATCACATTTTTTGAAGTTGTAGGAAAAAATCTTAAAGCAAATAGTTTGATTTTAAATATTTACAATTTGCTATAAAATAAAAATTCTCTAATTTCTAAACAGTATGCTGTTAATATTGTCGAAAAAGCTTGCAATTTACTTAACTTTTATCGCATTTTATTTTCTGACTATGTAACACACCTTAACCTATACGTAAGTTCAACGCTCTTTACAACATCTCATGTTGTTTGTGTTGCTTTTGACATTTGTATCGCATTGCGGCGTGAAAACGGAAATCCCTATAGCATGTCACCTGAACACGCGCACACACCACAAGCATACTAATAGGCGTCGAAAGAGGCTAGCCGAAGCACAACAACAGCAACAACAAAGCGAAAAGTCTCAAATTACAATACAAAACTTATTTATTGTTGCTTTGAACATACGTTCGTATGGAAAACAGTAATCGTTTGGTGCTTGTATGTGTTTAAATGCTTGCATGTGTGTGTGTGTTTGGAAATTGCCTAAAATGCTGCAATGATTTTTCATTCGCGTACGCGCATATTACGCGGCAATTACGTGCGGCATATAAATTCCAACCGAAGCAATTAAGCGCGCCGGCATTAAATGTGTGCGATGCTACGCGGCTACATACATATATATGTACTGGTATAACGGTACATAAATGTATATGTATTTCCAAGCATATACATATATATACAAAGTATATATGCGTTTGGGCCGTCAATGTGTTGTAATAAATGTTAATTTACCAAAAGCGAAAATCAACATTTATTGCTGGTGTAAAGCGCTGAACGCGCATATGCGTACAACAACACCAACAACAACAATCTGAGCATATGTGCTTATACATATGTACGAGTACATAGCCGCATAATTGCATTACAGACATACTCACGCACACTCATGCACGCAAGCATAGCAAGTGTAGCGTATACGCCATGGCACTCCGCCTGAATTTATGCTTTATTTATTTACCTTTGGAAAAGTTGTGCGAAACTTTATTTTGATTGTCGACAAAATGCTGGAAGTCATTCACACATACTGCAAACAGTTGATAATATCTGCCTGCACACACACGCACACATATGTTTTCGTTTGTGTGTGTATATGTGCATACGCGCACAGCATAATTGCTGCTATTAATGCGATTAATGCAGTTCAATTAATGTAAGTTATAGTTGAAATTTTATACCGCTTACATACACATACATATATTCACTGCTATGTATGTGTGCGTGAGTTTGAAGCATATACACTAGCCACATGCAATTTAGCGCGTTTGACAAACATTATCATTTTAACTGCATTAAATTATTTATAGCATAATTTTCGGCGTTGGCGCGCATATTTTGTAAATTAGCCGCATAATTATTATGCACGAATAGCGTTGTCACCTATGTCGGTAAATGTGGATATAGTAAATTTTTAGTACCGCGACATTATGAAATGGAGTTGTCGTTTAAAAGCATGGTATTTATGGATGAACGCAGTACTGTAATTTGGGCAACTATTTACTTATATTTTTGCTATAATTTTTTTTTAATTTTCTATTCTAAATAACTTAATATTTCCGTTAAAAATTATACTTGCATATTATCATAATATTTTAAAATTTTTCGAAAAAATTATGGATTATTTTACTATGAAAATTATCAATTTCAACATTATAGTGAACTTAAAAATAATCCCACAAAATATTTTCAAAAAATGAATAAAATTTGTTCTATATAACGCTTGACACAGAAATTCTTATAATTTTGTATTTGTACCACAGTTTGTTTTCCCAATAAAATTCTAATAAATATTTTCCTATAAAATTATAGAATCGCAGCTATATACATTTTTCTCCCACTAATTTTTTTACAATTTCAACATACTGCAGAAGGAACAAACAAAAAAAATTTCTTATAATTAATATAACTATAAAACTGTATGGAAACTATTATTATGGTAACTTCCTATAAAGATTATAGCAACTTTGTACACGTATATTCTGTTTAGATTATGTATATAGTAGCATTTTTGACCAGAAAACTTTTTATAAACACTTCCTATAAAAAAATTATAGCAACTTTTTTGCAAGTTTTCTGTAAAATTATAGCAGTACAACTAAATACTAATTAACATAACTACAAAATTGTATAGAAACTAATATTATAACAACTTCCTATAAAAATTGTAGCAACTTTATAATTGTAAATTATACTTAAATATTATACTATACGAATTCTGAACTCGAAATGTTTATAGTAACTGGCCCCTATAAAAAATTATGGCAAATTTGTTGAAGTTTATTGCGTCAGAAAAAGGAAATTAACCGTGTCCTGTTTTTATTTCATACAGAATTGGAATTTTTAATTAATAATTCTGTCTTTGCTAAAAAAGTGTTTACTTTACTTATTTAAAAGCAACATTTTAAAACTTATTAAAAAAATAAATAATTAAATTTCCCTAAAATACCTAATATATAGTGCTATTATTTATAATAAAATATTGGATTTTGTGTATATTTGTTTACTAAGTAGGATTAAACAATATGACATTCAATAAATAAATTCGCAGTTGCATAATGAACTTAAAGAAAGCAGGTGACTAAAAATATTTATATAAAAAGTAAAAAAAAAAGTTTGTCAGTGGACCATAAATTGCAAAAAAATGATTGAATTAAAGGGAACGAAAAATATAAGCTAGTTAAATATTTAAGTTACAAACTTGTTATAATATATTTGAAATATTTGTATTTCGCATACATATAGGTCTCTCTTATTTATATTTTTTATTTGTGTAAGTAAGCATTATTTAGTGTTAAGCTTTAACTTAACAAGCATGAGCAAAACAATAAAACATTTTTTTTTTAAATAATAATAAAAAGTAAAATTTTATTTTTCTACGGCGTGGTTGTGTAGTAAATTGACACAGTTTCATAAACAGAGTTTACTAACATGCTATAAAAATTATGGCAAACTAAGTAGGTGTGAGAATCTATCACGGTTTGGAACAAACACTACTCTTAATAATAAAATGTCTTTTGGAAGTGTTTTTGGCTTGCTATAAAAATTATAGGAACCGTATTTTGACTGGGATATAATTAGCAAAATATATAGGAATACATCCTCAATCTCAGAGTATATACCGTTATTATTTATATGAGGTTATTGAATATATCACTTGCTATAAGAATTATGGGAACAGGACATTTTATGAAAATCAGTTGAATTTATTTTTACGTGCATAAAAATATATATTGTTTGATTTCCATTCGAATTTAGCGTTGCTATAAAATTATAGCAAGTTTATAGCAAAGTTATAGCATAATAGTGAATGCATGCTGTGCCCATTACAACAATTAGAGTATGTGTTGCTGAGAAATGAGGTCCTAAACTTGCAAACTTACTTGTTATTAAAAAAGTTGTATCTCAAAAATTTCTTTCGTAAACTTCTGTTTCTTGTCAAGATTCAAAGAAGGCTTAACAAAATGATTTTAATTGAATAGAAAAATGTTTTGATAACATTATAGCATATAGTTAACTAACTATCCGTAATAAAATTATAACAAAAATTACATGTTATTATTAAAGAAATCTACTGAAATTTTCATTGAAGAGTAGAAAGGAATTTCTATCATACTACAGCAACCACGCCGCAGGCGTATGTTTGTTTGCAACACCCTGTATTTTCAAATACTCGCAAGTATTTAATTTTCTGAGTGTGTTATACAGTGGATTTGCAATAGTTTAGTATCAAAATCAATAAACATTCTTATTATTTAAAAACATAAAATGGAAATCATAAGAAATGAAAAATTGAAATTGTTTAAATTATCATAAATTCATAAGAACAATATAGCCATACCGCAGTAGCGACAGCAGTGGCGCGCGTTTGCGCCGCTTTTAATTGTGCCTGCAGGTGCAAGGGGGGATGAAAGTAGCGGCATGGATCGCGCGTGCAACGGCCCTTCACGGCATCCATGCACACCGTTATCGAACCGTCATCGTGCCGGGCGACGCTATCCTGCGGATGCGCAAAACGACACTCCGACTCGGCGCGCTTACAGGCGCCGCGCAAGAATTCACGGCAAACCTACAACAACAAAGCGCAGCAGCGGCAGCACACATACAATGTTCGCATTCCACATATCCAGAGGCGTGTGTATTTTTTTTGTTTTTGTTGTTGAATATTAGAGATTTTTTAACAAATATTTTATCGTTTGCGCGCCCAGTTGACGTGGGTGTACGATATCCAAATCAATTCGAATTCGTTTGCAGCGTTTTTCCATATTTTATGGTTTTTCGTTGCATATGCGCAGGCGCAGGCGTTGGTGTTGATTGATAGATAGACACATGGCGGGGTTTGCAAGTTGGTGGTTTTTGTTGTAGTTGTTGTTGGTGTAATTGTGGCAGCGGCGGCGGCAGAGGCGGTGGCGGCAGAGGCGGTGGCGGCAGCAATTTTGGCAGTATGGCGTTGGCAGCAGTTGCAATTGTTGTTGTTGCGGTTGTTTGTTGCATTTATTTGAATTATTGTTGGTGATTGTGGTGGTGGTTTTGGTTTTGGTGGCGGTGGTTGTGGTGGTGTTGGTGGTAATAATTTTGTAGGTGTCGGTGTAGTCGAAATTGTTGTTGTTGGCGATTGTGGTAGTGTTGGTGTTGGTTGTTGTTGTTTTCATTTAATTTTTGTTTTCACATTTTTATTTTTGTTTTTTTTTTTGGTGGTTGGGAGGAAATAATGGAAGGAAATTATTTTTTGAGTACAATTGAAGGCATTTAAAAAAAGTTTTAAATTTTCTTGTAGTAGCAAATTTTGAGTTATTGCATTTTTTTGTTTTGAAACACAGCGATTAATTTTGTAAGTACAATTTTTTTGTTGTAAATTTGCATGCCAGCTTTTTTAGAAATATTATTTTTTTTTTAATTTTTAATTTTTTTCGAAACACAATAGGGTTGCGGTGAGTTTTGGCGCGTTCGACGGCGTGTTAGTTGTGGTTGCAGCAGCAAATTATACACGCATTGTAGTATAATTTTAGGCGCTTCATAGCGTTTATTTCAATTATAGCGCTTAGCCGGCCGGCAAGCAAATTTTCGCCTTGGATTTACAATTTTATTGATATAATTTCCATAATCAATACAATCACAGCGAATTAGTTGCATATTTGCGAATACAAAAACAATAACAAATATATAAAAGAACACAATAACAACATGTAAATTGCTAAACTTACTAAAAAAAGTATTAAGCATTCATATTAATAAAAATTAAATTTAAAAAAATATTAAAAAAAAATGTCTTAGTAGTAATATATTTTGTAAATTTTTTAAAATAAAATTTTTGTTTTTAAGTTATATGGTATTTAAACTAAAATTAAAATTGCTGGTAATAACTAATTTCACTTTAATATAATTTGGAAAACATTTGAAAATTCAAAAAAAAAAAATTAAATTAAATTAAATTTGAAAGATTTTTTTAAATATGAAGTGGTGCCAGATTATTAATATTTACAATGCTATTTGTAATAAGCAAATCACAGAAAATCAAAAAAATATTAAAAAAAAAATTTTTATTTTTTAATTAATAAATATTGCTGCTGTTTCGAGACCTTCTCCTTTGATTGCTGAGTACCTTTCGTTCTTGTTGGGGGGGTGTGAAGTGTGTGGGGAAACGCGCGCAGAGCAAAGCAACTTTCGTTTAGTGATAACTGTTTTTTTGCGGCAAAGAGCGACAGTTCGCAAACATAAAAAAATTTTAAGAAAAAAAACGGGGCTCGAAAAAGGCAGCGCTTGGAAAGTAATGCAATGACTTGAAAAAAAAAAATGTATTTTTCCAAAAAAAAAATTAAGTTTAAAGAAAATACGAATGTGTGATCAATTCATTTACACCTTTTTCCAATAAAAACATTTCATGGATTTTACCTATAAATTTACGTCGACGTTGGTAAATATTAGCAAATAATTTCATTTTTATATTCTTAAAAATTATAATAAAAGTTATTAAATAAAGCAAAATAAAATCAATTAAAATTTAAATAAATAAATAAAATAAAAATAATTTACAGTTTATAAGAAATAAATGAAAATTTATTAAGTTTAAAATAAATATTTTATACATATTTTGACAAACTCCTGACATTGGAAGTTATTACCAGAGCAGATACTATAAACAATCAGTAATTTCGCCAATTTTAAACGTTATTTAAAATACATTATGTACTTATTTATTCATCTGTAGTGTAAATATAAACATTTTACGACCACTAGTTCGCTTTAAAGGTACATGCTATAAAATTATAGCAATTTTCAGTGTGCTAATTTCAAGATAACTTGGTTACTTGCTAATAAATATGCTGTTATAACAAAATTTGAGTTATTTGAGGTTGCTATAAAAAATTATGGCAAACATTTATTTTTATAGCAGAAGTCGTATACACTTTTCTGTGCAACGGCTTGTGTATTTACATACACAGCATGTCACAAATCAATATTTGTTGCAATTTATAATGTTTCTTTCACTTTGACCATTGTCTTTTCAATATTTTTAACAATTAAAATTTTAAATTACTTTAATAATTAAATATTTAATAAGTATCTGCATTAATAAAAAAATTTAGGTTTTTTGCTCGAATAAATTTGGTTAATGTTTGACAATGAATTTGAGCTCACGCGATAAGAAAAAGTTGCTATAAAAATTATAGCAAAATTATATCAGGAAATTTGAGAAAAATTATGGTCGATCATAAATATTATTTAGCGTCTGGTGAGGAGTTTGAACTCAAACGCAAAAAAAAAGTTGCTATAAAAATTATAGCAAAATTATTTTAGGAACAATTTCGAAAACTTGGAACCGATTATGAAGATTATTATCATCTGGCAACGAATTTGAGTACACGCGATAAAAATAAGTTGCTATAAAAATTATAGCAAAAATGTTTTCAGATGATAGTATAAAAAATCGAGGACTTTGAATGTATGAGTACTTACGAATTTGTCAAAATGTATACAATCATAAAAAAAATATAATACATTTAATTATAAAAATTAATTTAATTCTAAACAAAAAAAAAATTAAATTAATAAGAGAAAAATAAATGAAACACACACAACATATAATTATAACACTTCATGCTAAATAAATTATAATAAATCAACAATAATTAATAAAATAAGTGTTTTAAGAACAACTCATACAAATAAACACGCAGAACAAAACTGAAATTGAAACACTTCAAACTTATTGTTAAGAAAACCTTAAAATTAGTGTAACTGTTATATTTGTTTGTTATTGGCTTCACAAAACAAACAAACGAAAGCATTTAATAAATTATTAATAATATTTTCATTTTGTAAATTCTTTTTTCTCTTTAATATCTTTCTAAGTATACTAAAAGCAGAAATTATTAGTGAAATTGCTTGAAATGCCTTGGACTCACCTCTAATCGATCGGAACGTGGGATTTTCTGTTGTGCCACTTGTACCGTTTGTGGCACCACCTGACCCAATTGTGTGTGATCTGGTCCGAGTAATGCAGGCACTAAAGTTCCAGGCGCATAGTATGGACTAGGGTACGGATTGGCCGGTATGCCGGTTAAGTAGGGATTCGTGGCCTGTGAATAAACAAGAGGCTATGAGATTAGCATGAAAGAGAAATGAAAAGAAAAAAAAGAGAGGGAGAAAGAGAGAGAAATATATATAAACAATCATGTTTCGGGACAAAACTGAACAAAAAAATAATAATAGCGCAAGAAATTTTCTTTTCAAATATTTAATATATTATTTAGTGGAAATAACTGGTATTATAACCTATAGGCGCCCTTAGTTATCAACATAAATAAGACATATTAAAAGGTTTTAGATTAAAAGTGTTGTTGTTGTAAATGATTTTTTAAATTATCTTCGACTGTTAAGCTGTTAAGCAACTTTACTTCAATATCTACTTGGCTCTCAAGTGAATTGTTACTCATCCAAACACTTAGTTCTGATTAAATTAGAGAACTCTCATTTTAAAACAAAAAAATACCATTTCCTACCATTTTGCCACTATTAATTTTTAAAATATTCTGAAAGTAATTTCGAAATATATATATTTTTTCTTTAAAATTTGTAAAGAATATATTTAATAAAAATTTTTTTTATAAAAATAAAGACAAAATTTTGAAAATTTTTTTTTAATTAATTAATTATTTTCTTATTTTTAAAAATTATTTATTATTTGAAATAAAATTTAGTCAATTTTAAATTTATTAAACATAAAATTTAGTCTTTTGAAACGAAATCTCAATACGGAAGCTTTTAAATCTGTCAAATTGACTTATTGCGGATTGCGGAAGTTGGCCTGAAGCAGGTCGAACTAAAGTTTGAAATATTCTACTTATAAATATGCTAAAAGACAGCGCACACACTCCACATTCGCTTGCGCTAATGGGTTATGCCATGCCCTTTCCTCAATGGCGCGCTATAACTGACATTGTTGTTAAATGAAAATGATGGATTTGTTATTCATCTGCGCGACAGACACACAGAGACCTACAACACATAGTCAGTTACTGCTTGGCTGCATAGGAGCAATGAGTCATTTAGTCGGCAATAAGGAAAGGAATTGCTGCAGAAGTGTGAGAGTGCGTCGTTAATGACAGTCGCCAATGGCTGGTAGCCATTAAGCGCTTGCTCTGCCATACCATTCACTCCTTCGGCGCGGCGGTTTATTATGAATTTTAATTTAAATACATATTTCGAGTTTTTCCGCTCGTTCGCCAGCTTTGACAGCTGATGAATAGCTGATGATGATGAGCCAGCAGACGATGAGGGTTAGAGGGTAGGTTGGAGGTCATGGGCTGCAGTGTGAAGTGAGAATGTGTCAATGTCATTCGGTTGTTGGAATTTTAAATTAATATAACGCATTCCGTTGCGAAAAATAATTCCAAACTGCCCGGCTGACTAATTTGGCAAAGGAGTGACAGAAATATTTTATGAATTTTATGAAGTTTGCTGCGTGCTGTGTCCAGCGCGAGTTGAGTGGGTGGTGCGTGGTATTAATTGACAGACTGGAAAAATATTATGCAGTATTTATGCACTTAATAAATTATATTTAACTGTTTATTTTGGGATATTCAATTTAGTAGATGAGTTGGGAGTTTTAGTGTGCTCTCCATATTAATTGCCGCTTTTGATATCGTATCAGCGGGGAAAATTAATTTACTTTTGGGTGTGGAAAAATTCGTTTGGTTTTTCATAAGTTACTTTTCAAATCAATCAGCAAGTGTCATAAAAAATATAAAAATATTCATATTATGCACGTGCTTTGCTTGCAAATAATTTATTTATATTTTTTCATTAATATATATTTCAAACAGATACAGACAAAAGTGCTTATATCCTTTCAAAAGTACTTTAGAAGTTATATAACTTTTAAATTGTTTTAAACTTTTGGATTGTATAATATAAAAATAAATATAAATCTCGATTGAGAGTTGACAATGAGCTTTAATACAAAATTATTGAGCTCTTATTATCCTTCAAACTTACAACAGTACAAATTCGTCTGAGTTAGAAACCTATGAAGTCGAATATCTATGTAATAAGTACCGTAGATATAAAAGGGGATTACTTATACGTTGGATCGCGAAAATAGAACCCGAGCCTAGGAAAAAAAAGTATTAATGCCAAAGCATTTGAAAAAGTTCCATTTTACTTCAAAAAGTAGCAAATCGCGCGAAATTACTGAAAATATTGTTTAAAAAAAATTTGTAAATTGTCTTGATATATGACAAGATATTTGATATACCGATGCGGAAGTTATATCCAATTATATTAAAAAATTATTCTCATAAATTCGGAATGACAAGAAATTCCGAAAAAGAACTAGTTCATAAACTAGTTCCGAAATAATGCTGGAGTGGTCCGCTTCAGTGTATTTAGAAAGAATTTGATGTGACCCTGCGGAAGTTATATCCAATTATATTAAAAAATCCTCATATATTAAATAAAAAATTGGAATGACAAAAAATTCCGAAACGGAACTAAATTAGTTCATGAACTAGTTCCGAAATGGTACTGGAGTAGTCCGCTTCAATGTATTTAGAAAGAATTTGATTGAATAATTTCCAATTATAATTTAAAAAATCCTTTTCATATTTGAATTAAAAATAAAAATCTGTTTTGATGGCCTTTTAAATTTAAAATAGTCATTAATTGGTTTTGAATACTTTTTTATCAAAATCTAACTTCGTCTTTGTGAATTTTATTTAGCATCTTTCCGTGTTTTCTTTGTTGAATGGGGTTACTTTTATTCGTTAGTCTTAAAATCAACTCTGCTTCACTCCAAGCTATTATATAACAAATATTTACAATTTTCGTCACTTTCTTCACTATGACCTCGTAAGTTTCAAAAGGTTTCCATATAAACTGTACTAAAGTCCTTTCAATGCCAGATCACATAAGATTAGCCTTTGGAAATACGAAAAAAAAATTTAAACCAAATAAATTTTAATGTCTGAGATATAAAAATACCCCTAAAAGTATGCTTTATTTGTAAGCATTCAACTCTCTGCTCATTATTAGTCTGATACTCTTAAATCACAAGTTAAACTTGAATTTCTTTACACTCATTACTCCATCTCTCAACAAAAAAAATTTCTACACTCACTGCAACCACTAGTTATTCAATAACTAAGCGCTCGAGCAAGCACTTGAATTCCTTCATTAAAATTCTCTATGTACATTGCAGCTCGCACCACACAAGTGGCCATGGCGTTGATTTTTATGAAAAATCATGCGAGCTTGCTTTTCTTGCTATCTCTAAAGCAAGCGAATATAATATGCTGCCAGTAAAATATATGCTTTCTTGTCTACTACTAATGATATTGTATGCATGGCATAGCGCATACAAGTATGCATACAGTATATTCTGCTTGTGGGTTATGAAATTCTATTCGCCTTATAACAACAAAAAAAAAACACACACATAGTTATTAATTTTTAAAATACTCACCACGGCTGGCACTTGTCCCGGTATGACTTGCTGTCCAGTGGCCATACCCATCTGTTGCATCAGTGCATTCTTCAAGGCAAGATGGTTTCGTCCATTTATCAATAATTGATCCTTCAAATGCTGTGGTGGATGAAAATATTTGCACGGCGGTTTATCACGATTACAGCGGCCCTGTAAGTAGTTTATGAGAAGAAGAAGAGTTGGTAAGTAAGTGCCGGAATTAAAATGAAAAATTATATAAAATATTATGAGAATCTGGTGGTGTGGTGGTGAAGCTTTGAAATTTTACGCTTTCTCTTGCACAAAAGTTACTCCTAAGTAATAAACTTAATCGCCTGATTGCTGTGCACACACACAGTCACACACATAAAAAGACAGTTATTTGCTCAGCACATACGCGTTAGTTTATTGTGGCAAAGTAAACTTAATAAATTATCGCAGTAAATTATGCTCTAGAGCACGCACGCACATACAGACACATCTTCGTTCACACACGCGTATATTATTTTATACAAGCACACTTACACTCACTCAAAAAAAAGCGCACAAAAAGGCGAGTAATAATTCTCTAGTTGGCGTAGAAAAGAAGTGTGTGCACTCCTTTATATGTATATCCCTTACAAAGCGCTAGCTTTTACTGACTGTCAGCAATCGCATGTAGTCAGCTCAACTGGCACCAGCATTTTCATTTCTCAAGACGCCTAACATCAATTTGTCTTCTTAAGTAGCTGCGCATTGCAACTATTGTTTGGCGCTGACAAAGACCAGCCAGACACACACTCACATAGAAGAGAAGTGATAGTATGTGACACACATCTTGTTGCGTCAAGCGACATGTATATACAATTGTAAAAACCTAAAACTTAAAATAAGAAAATGAATTGTAAATAAATATTAAATAATTGAATTTATATATACTGAATTATAAAATTTACATATGTACTTACCCTAAGAATTAATTATAATACCAATCTTTTACTTACCTTAATACTTACCTTAAATTTACTCTATTACAATTTTTAACGAAAGTTCGAAAATACTTATACTTACCCCTTTTATAATATATACGTACAATTACCACTAGTTTAAGCCGTTAGTTTAAGATTTAGGCTAAGCAATTCCTTAAAACGGAATAAAGAATTCTCTCTGAATTGAACCGTGAAACCGCATGCACGCGTTTTTATTTGTCGGCTAATTAATTTTTCGTTTAATACAGGCAATTTGGTTATTTTTAATTTTAATCGCGCACCCCCTTAACTTTTCGTAATTTTTCGTTTCTCAAAAAAGCTTGAGAATTTTCATGGCGCCCGAGCAGGGACTAAGTGCGTGATAAAACAATTAAAATAAACTTTAAAACTTTTCGCGAATTAATAGTACATTAATTAACTTTTCGTAACCAATTGCCTGTAAACATATTTTCGGTTTTCGATTTTCGACTCAGTGCTAAAAAAGAAATAAATAAATACATATACATATGTGTGTAAAAAATTGAAGTGACCGTGTACAAAGTGCAGTGATCCCTAAATAGGAAGACATAAAAATTACAAAAAATACATATATACAGTGCACGTACATACATACATATGCACAAAGGAATTAGCAAAAAAGTTGCTATTTAGTGAAGTGTGAGAAGTGTGGTGAACATAATAAAGCCTAAAACGACAAGAGTGCATTAACGAATATACAGTGCATAAAACAAAAAAGTACAAATATATACATATATACACATAATCGGTATATAAAGTGCAAGTGTCGATAGTGCAGTGTAGTGGTACCTAAATGAGTAAAAAAGGGAAAAAAGAATAATTAAAAATTAAAAACATAAAAACATATATACATAATAGTGAAGTTGAGTGCCAGTGCAGAATACTTACCAATACTTACCAATAATTAGCTCTACCTAAAATAATAAAAAGAAAGAAGTGTGAGTGCTGAAGTGCGAATTTTCGAAACATATGTGCATCACTATAATCTAAATCACTCATATACTTACCTTTACTTACCTACGTACCCGATAATATACAAAAAAGAAAAGGAAAAAGAAGTGATACATATGTATTTTCAAGTGTGCAAATCATTGTGACAACACTAAGTGCAAGAGAATCAAGAAGATGCGGTAATAAAAAACGTAGAAAACATACACACAAACAGTGAAACGCAATTCGGTAAGTACAGTGAGTCCTACAATAAACGAAACTAGTGGGCTAAAAAGATCTGTACGACAAAAAGTTTTATAAAGTTTACGGTGGCATTTACTGATTTAGTGCCGGTATAGTGCACCGCGGAAATTACAGTTTCTAGTGCCGATAATTAAAAGTGCCGGAATAGAGGTTCATTACAGTAGGAGGAACCGTAAATAAGTTTGTGCCGTTCAAGACAAAATAAAAAACATAGTGACATAGTGAAATTTGTTCCTGTTAGTCAGCATAGATTCACTGCTGCTACGTCGCTTCAACACTGCCGGACAACACTGCTGCTGCCGGCAAACTTCGCTCTCGCTGCGCCAACGTCATCATCTGCTGCTACGTCAGCGCTGCTACATCGCTCCATCTCTGCTTCGTGGGACGTCGACGAATTCACTTCGAGGGAATGAGCTGCCGCTGCGTCCTCTGTCAAAGGGAAGTAAGCGCAGGCAAAACGCCTACGCACCAGGTAACGAGTGCGAATTATTGAAAGTGGTGCAAACGAACAATAACAAGAAAACACATACAAATAAAATTAAAATAAAAAAGTGCACACTTTCAGTTTTTGGCTCTCCCTTCTTTGACATTCAATTATATTGACATACATATATTTACATACATATGTATATACACGCATACATATATATACGCACACTGTGCATACACTGTGAAACAAGGGATTTTGGGATTTGCGGTAGCCTTTAAATTTTTTAAATAAAAATATATATATTTAAACAATATTTTTTCGTTTTCGCAATTTTTTTCGCAACTGATCGGTCGGTTTTTCGCAATTTTTTTCGATTTTCGAACAAATTCTTTAGAATCAAATTTCTCTGGTTGTGCTATTTTGTAATTTGCTCATTTGTGTATTTTTCGATTTGGCCGTCGTTATTTGGGAATCGATAATTTTCGTTTTCGTTTTCGCCATTGATTCCCTCTATTAAATTCTTCTGTGCCAAATAATTTTTCGTGAATTTTAAATTCAAACTAAAACACAATGAGCAAGCCAAAAGCCAACTATCGCAAGCCTGTCTCCAAGTAAGGAGTTGACGGACTTAAAATCGTTAAGACGTCAAAGAACGGTAGCGAAAAGTAGTATTTTGCGCATAAAAACGGGCCTTCTCGAAAAAACCATATCGCTAGATCCAATTGAATTAGAATGTCGGCTCGACATTTTAAATTCACATATTGACAAACTAATGACATGCCAATCCAAAATTGAAGAGATTGATGAAGACGACATGGCCCGAGGGGAGTTAGAGGACATTATCGTTGGAACGAAGTCCATAATAAAATCAATATTAGCTCAAAATAGAACGCCAATAGCCGAAACATCTTTCGTAGCTTCTCACAGCTCACGGCTCCCAAAAATGAATTTGCCGAAATTCAGGGGAGAGTATTCAGAATTCAAAAATTTTATGAGCTTGTTTGAGAGTTTGGTTCACAATGATCCAAATATCCCAGATATTGAAAAATTTAACCATTTGGTAAATTGTTTATCTGGTGAGGCTTTGGGAACAGTTAAAGCGTTCCAAATGTCGGATGAAAATTACCCGAAAGCGTTGGCAAGTCTCAAAAAAGTTTATGATAATAAATGTTTGATATTTTTCAATACAATATCTAAACTTTTTGAGCTGCCAACCATCCCAAAGCCATCCGCGCCGTCATTGCGATCAATGATTGACGAAGTGTCTGCGGTATACGACTCATTGCTATCGCTGGGCGATGAGAAGCAGATAACAAACGCGATAATTATACACATAGTAATGACAAAGGTCGATCCTGCCACCCGATCCAAATGGGAGGAACAGCTGGACTACGACAAGCTGCCACTGTGGACGGAATGCGAAGCCACCCTCAATCGAAGATACCAGCAGCTATCAGCGGAAGGAGCATCATATGCCAGGACGAAGCCCATACCAACAGGAAGTGCCAGTCATGGGAAGCAGCAACAAATGGATAGGACCAAATCGGCGCTAGTTGCAGCTAATACGAGGCAGCCTCTTTGTCAGCAGTGCAGATCAAAGGACCACTACTTAACTGCCTGCCCCACTTTCAAGACGCTTCCGGTGCAGCAGAGGTTCGAGTTTGTGAAATCGGTGCCCTTATGCATAAATTGCTTGCGTAAGGGGCATACTGTATCTAAGTGCAGAGCGGATCGATGTCGTGTATGCAATCGATCGCATCACACATTGTTGCACCAGTATCCGGTTTCCTTCCCCGCTGCACCTCATCCGCAACCATCAACCACTCATGCCATGCATACAGCGAGTATGCCGGATCGGGTCATGTTGGCAACAGCAGTCATCAAGTGAGGACCAGTTGTGGAAGTACCTGCCTGCGAGAGCGTTGCTGGACTCAGGATCCCAGGTCAACTTTATGACGGAGGACTTGGCGCAGAAGTTGCGGATTCGACGCCAACACAAAACGTTAAGCGTAATTGGAATCGGCAATTCCAACACGAAAGTGGGGGCAAAATTAAGCGCGTTTGTTAAGTCGCGGGTAAATAATTACGAATTTTCGGCGGAATTCTGGATAATGCGTAGCATTTCGGCTAATCATCCAGACCATAACATTAATGTTAATGGCTGGAAAATTCCGCACAATATTGAATTGGCGGATCCAGAATTCCATAAATCTAAAAAAGTTGACATCCTATTGGGTGCAGAAATATTTTTCGAGCTTTTAGCTGTTGGCCAAATTAAAAATGGTCCTAATCAACCAACATTACAAAAGACCCTATTAGGGTGGATTGTATCTGGCAAATACGCCAGCAATTTAAGTTCTCCTCCCAAAATACATAGCACATTATGCCAAGCTGAAGAGGACTTAACGTCAATAGATTCAGTAGTCCAAAAATTTTGGGCTTTAGAAGAATTACCTTCAGAATCAAATGGCAATAGATTCACACCAGAGCAACAAGAGTGTGAAAATTTTTTCGTTAATACAACTCAAGTATTACCATCAGGACGGCTTCAAGTCAGAATGCCCTTTAAAGCTGACCGTAAGTTACTCGGTCACTCATATGAAACCGCAGTTCGGCGGTTTCAGGCCCTGGAGAGAAGGACATTAAAAGATCCAGAACTTCGTAGAATGTATCTGGACTTCATGAATGAATATAGAGCACTGGGACACATGAGCCCAACAAACAATAAGATCCCGAGTGAGCCACACTACTTCATTCCGCATCAATGCGTTTTAAGGCCCGAAAGCACTACAACCAAATTACGTGTTGTCTTTGACGCTTCGAGCCGATCTTCATCTCAAGTAGCATTGAATGAACTTTTGATGGTAGGTCCAACCATCCAAGAAGAGTTATACTCAACTCTTCTACGTTTTTCGCTTACATAAGTATGCACTAACAGCGGACATTACTAAAATGTACCGTCAAATTATTATGCATGAAGAAGACAGAAATTGTCAACTCATAGTGTGGAAGAGCATCCTTCAGAGCAAATACAAATTTTTCGACTTAACACCGTAACTTACGGCACTGCGCCTGCTCCATTTCTCGCAACACGGTGTTTGCAAATGCTCAGTGATGCCAATACAATTAAATATCCACTCGGTTCATTGGCCATTAAAAGAGACTTTTATGTTGATGACTTATTAACAGGATCCGAAAATTTTGAGTCTCTAGATCTTTTAAGAAGTGAGGTAATTAAAATATTAGACTCGGCTGGATTCACCCTAACGAAATGGTTTTCGAACCACCCTAAATTTTTCGACAGTGATTACACTGAAAAGTCATTAAGCTTCAATGACAACAATTCCACTAAAACGTTAGGAATCCATTGGTTGCCGAAAGAGGATTTGTTTCGATTTGTCTTAGATGACAATTTTAATGATCTGCGAGCCACTAAACGAAACATATTATCAGTTTCTGCTCGCCTTTTTGATCCTCTTGGATTACTAGCCCCTCTAGTTACCAAAGCAAAAATCTTATTGCAAGAGCTTTGGATCCAAAAACTAGATTGGGATGAGTCGATTCCATTGCGCCTTGACACTAGCTGGCAGAACTTCAAAGCCAACCTACTGCAGCTCTCATCAATCAGCATTCCTCGCTATGTAAACGTAGAGTCGAGTGACATCTGCCAAATACATGGCTTCGCCGATGCCTCAATAAGGGCATATGGATGCTGCATATATATACGAAGCCAATCTGCTAGTGGTATTAAATGTATGCTGCTTACTGCAAAGTCTAGAGTGGCTCCGCTGAAGACCAAGTCTCTTCCGCGTCTCGAGCTCTCGGCAGCACATCTTCTTTCGAAATTATGGTCAAGAGTAGCGCCTATGTTGAGTCGACATTTCGAAAATATAACATTTTGGACAGACTCTGAAATCGTTTTACATTGGATCAAAACGCATCCATCTTCATTACAAACCTTCGTCGCAAATAGAGTGTCCGAAATCCAAGAGTTGACTGACAAAGTACATTGGCGGCATGTACCAACAAAACAAAATCCTGCGGATCAAGTGTCTCGGGGTTGTAACGTGGACGAATTGAATAATTCGATATGGTTTGGCGGTCCACAGTTCCTCCTAGAAGACCCTGCATTATGGCCAATCAATACCCACTTCCAGCTCTCACCAGAAGACGAAGCATTAGAGAAGAAGAAAAATGCATTCACACTACATTCGACCACAGAGAAAAATTCAATATTGGACCTTATTGAAAAATTCTCTTCTCACAAAAAATTGCTTCGTGTGGTCGCATATATATTACGATGGATCAGACGACCATCAAAATCCTCCATGGGCAAGGATCTGACTTCAGATGAATTGAACTTGAGTTTTTTAAAAATTGCACAGGTGGTCCAACATTCAGAGTTTTCGGATGTTATTCAAAAATTGCATAAAGGTACCACCCTACCCGCACACTTGCAAAAACTCAACCCGTTTTTGCATGAGTACTCGGATTTATCGCTTTCGTTTAAATTAATCCGAGTAGGAGGTCGCCTATTAAATGCACCTCTCCCATACGAAGCCAAATTTCTACTATTACTAAATAAAAATTCGCACTTCGTTATAACATATTTACGGTACCTGCACATTCGAAATCACCACGCTGGGGCTAAAGCGTTGGTTGCGCTTCTTCGAGAACGCATATGGCTAATTAATGCCCGAGAAGCTTGCAGTAGAACCGTAAGAAACTGTATACATTGTTTTCATTACAAGCCGAAGTTGCAAAACCAAATTATGGGGAATTTGCCAGCCGAAAGACTTCGAGCACTACGACCCTTTCTTATATGTGGCGTAGATTTTTGTGGTCCGATATATACAACATTAAAAATACGCGGTCGACCCCCCGTCAAAACATATATTGCAGTTTTCGTTTGCTTCACTTCAAAAGCAGTACATTTAGAATTAGTTTCGGACCTTTCTTCTAATTCATTCATTTTCGCCCTAAAAAGGTTCATTGGACGCCGAGGAATGCCGACGAAGATATTCAGCGACAACGCCACCAATTTCGTCGGCGCCGACCGCAAGCTGCGCGAGCTGAAGGAAGCATTTCTGGCCCAGGCTCCAGAATTGAAGAGATTCGCCGCAGACGAAGGGTGCAACTTCATCTTTATACCTCCGAGGCGCCGCACTTCGGAGGATTGTATGGGAAGCCGCGGTGAAGTCCGCCAAGCACCACATCGTTCGCGTAATAGGCAACGCGCTACTCACCGCAGAGGAGCTAGCAACACTGTTGGCCGAAGTGGAGGCCATACTCAACTCTCGGCCCCTAACACCGTTGAGCCAGGACCCCAACGACGGCGAGGCGTTCACCCCAGCGCATCTACTGATTGGGTGCTCCCTGCGAGCACTACCCCCAGAGAAGGTGCCAGTGGACCCAATTCGTTGTTGCGAGAGATGGCAACTTGTTTGCTGTCTCAAGCAACAGTTTTGGCGACAGTGGTCCAAAGTATATCTGACGGGCCTTCAGGAGCGGAACAAGTGGCTGCACCCCACACGCAATATGCAGCTCAACGACCTCGTACTCGTCCACGAGGACAACGTGCCACCACAGCAGTGGGTCCTCGGACGCGTCGTCGCAACCGTCGAAGGGCAAGACGGCAAAGTGCGAGTCGCAGAAGTGGCGACCAAGACGGGCACAATTAAGCGCCCCATCCACAAACTGGCCTTGCTTCCAATGGAGGTTGAAGGAACCTGATCCTGTCAAGGTGGCCGGTGTTGCGTCAAGCGACATGTATATACAATTGTAAAAACCTAAAACTTAAAATAAGAAAATGAATTGTAAATAAATATTAAATAATTGAATTTATATATACTGAATTATAAAATTTACATATGTACTTACCCTAAGAATTAATTATAATACCAATCTTTTACTTACCTTAATACTTACCTTAAATTTACTCTATTACAATTTTTAACGAAAGTTCGAAAATACTTATACTTACCCCTTTTATAATATATACGTACAATTACCACTAGTTTAAGCCGTTAGTTTAAGATTTAGGCTAAGCAATTCCTTAAAACGGAATAAAGAATTCTCTCTGAATTGAACCGTGAAACCGCATGCACGCGTTTTTATTTGTCGGCTAATTAATTTTTCGTTTAATACAGGCAATTTGGTTATTTTTAATTTTAATCGCGCACCCCCTTAACTTTTCGTAATTTTTCGTTTCTCAAAAAAGCTTGAGAATTTTCACATCTCTTTATAAGTATATATAAATGAATATGTATGTGTATTTGTGTGCCATTAAATTTGTTTGAGTGGCTTGTTCCCGCCTGTCACCAGCGCAATTCACAACTACTTAGGGCGGTGTTGGCACTGCTTATGGTTGCCGCTTTGGCGGCTTCAAATAAATGCGCTCATATGAGCGAGCGTATATGTGTTCGATTGTGAATGTGGTAATAATTCAGCAATCAAAATGTAAAAAATGTGCAAACACACCCATGCATTGCTGAATTGTGGCATAAATTAGGAGCTTGAAGATTTGTTGGTTTGGTGAGAATGAATGAAAATATTACATTTATTCCTTTTCGAATTTTATAAAAACTAAAGTGGCATGAGATACGCAAATAGCGCACTAGTGATATATTTTTTTTTGTAAAAATTAACATGAAATGTCTTAAACGCCGGAAAGTATGCAACTACATTGGTAAGTCAGCTAAAAGTATGCAATTGTATACAACTATGCCAAAATATTATTGAATTTAACTAAATAGCAACTACTTTAATGTAAAATGGAAACTTCCCCCTTCAAATGTCTGTCAAAAGTATGCCAAAAATTTTAATTTTAATTTAATCTGAATTCTATCTAAGCATACATTTAGGCTGAAGACATGTTTTACTAGGGCATATCTGGTTACAAATAAAAGAACAAACATATGGAAATAAGTTTTTAACTCTTTAATTTGAAAATATTTCAGAAAAAGAATTTCTGTAAATTGGTTTTCTAAAGGAAGATGCATACCTACTTATAAGCTTTTTAGAATTGCATCTCATATAAATTTTAAATAAAATTCAACAATGAATATTAAATATTTAGACTGAAAAGACTGCCCATAAGGCAGCTCTATGATAAACAATAATATATTTAAGCATACCGTTAGGCTGATGGCATATTTATATAATATAAAAGGTATATCTGGTTACAAATAAATGGAATTAACTCGTGAACATTTTCGTGCGATCATTTTTCACAACTTTCGACGTGGATTATCGCAACAAGAGTGCATCGATGAACTAAAATCTTTGTATGGCTATGAAGCACCATCCTATAGCACTGTGAAAAACTGGTACAACGAATTATCATATGTGTCTCGCTCCTAAAGCTATGCAACTGTTTTTATTAAGACATTTGCGCTAAGCTTCTTATAGAGAAGTCATTGTAATATGATTTTCGTTGATAAATATTCCTATTTTCATTATTAGGCCAGAAATATATATAGCAGCCCTCGTATAACTTTAAAAATATTTATTATTTAAAAAACAAACTGGGAAGTAAAATTAGAAAAACATGTCGATGCCCCTAAAAGTATACATACGAATATATTAAAGTCCACCAAAAAGCTTAAAAATCCCTTAAAAGTTGTCTTTAATTCATGATTTATACTGAATGGGCTATTTTAGGAACTTGCATACTCATTGACACCATAAATTTAATAGTACGCAAATTTATTTACTTTGCCATTATTGCGCTATTTTTCCGCAATTATTTCCTTTATCAGCTAGCGCATTTGAAGAAGTGCAAAAAGCAAAGGAGACACTATAAATTTACATAGAAATACGTAAATTTAATAAAAACAAGTTTTTTTCGATGAATATCGAAGTCGCAAAGAGTTGCAGACGAAATTTTGGTGTGGAAAAAATTGCAAGAGAGAAAGCAAGCAAAGTGCGGGAGAGAAAAGAAAGCGTATGCATTTAGCATACGAAATTTGCTTCAACTCACGCGCCACTAAAAATGCATATACATATATGGTGAGTAAGAGCAGCGCGAGTGTGAGAGCAGGTGCGCTCAGGTCAGCAAAAATAAAAATAAAAACTGAAAAAATATTTCAAATATAATAATGTTGCAGACGAAATAGACTGTGCTTGCAACGAAAGTGGCTGAGTTGTAGAGCGGAGCAGGCGAGCGAGCGCTGGCGGTGTGTTGAAGGTGAGGGGTGTGGACACAGTGCGATGCAGCGAGGCGAAATAAATAACTTTCCAGTCAGATTAGCCGACTTGTCACGAAATGTGAAATGACATTTAATACGAGTACAACCGAAACAACAACAACGAAAAGTGGAAAAAGATGGCGAAAAAATGAACAAAAATTGGACAAAAATGAAAAAATGAAGAAAAAATACAAAAAAAAAAAATTGAGAAAAATCAAAAACGCAGCGCATGAAAAAAGCATGAACGGTCAAGTCCATTTCACGCTGCAGCAGTGGCCAAGGACTGCATGTCCAAATAGCTAGCTGACTGGCCTGTGCTGTTAACTCGACTCGACTGGGATTGTGATTGTGACTGTGAAGCTGTAGCGAGCAAGTGGTACATGAAGTATTTCTTCTTAACACGTTTCTGATTGCGACACAGACAAATGCACATAGCAAACTACAGCAACAACCACTACAGCGTAGCGAACACTGCGACGGACAGTCATTCGAAGCAGCGCGACATGAATATAAATATTTTCGCTTGTTGCCTTGAATGATTGCGTTGTCTCGCTGTGATAGCAGCAGTGAAGCCAGCAAGCAGCGAACGTGACAGTGCTCTGGAGGGATAGTCGAGTTGCTGCCAAAGTGAAGGTTGCGTATACGCCGTGGTGACTCGCTAGCGAAAGTATGGGAAATAGCAAAATAATATCATTCACAGTTGAGACTGGCTGTTGTTGTTGCAGTTGTTGTGTGACCGCTAGTTGAACTAGTTGAATAACAAAGCGCAGCAAACTTCACAAACACGCTCTACGCCGCAACTTCGCATTTGCAGGCGAGTTAGTTATTCATTTGGTTGTATTTTATGCTGACTTGCAGAGTTACAACCCCAAGTTACATGTATGTGTGTGTGTGTGTGTGTGAGTTGTGTCTTTTTGTGCAATGACGAAAAAGTAATCATTGCAATTTAAAAGGATAATCTTGTACATGATGACGCGAAGTGGCCATGGTGCGGTGTAAGCGGAGCGAAGGATAGCAGCTAACTGACAAGAAGATCGAAAACGAGTGAAAGTTTGTGGAATCTAGTGGGATGTAGTGAGAGATGTGCCAAAATGGCAGAAAATCGGCGATGGAGATGCGCACAAAACGATTTGAAGCGACAAGCAGAAAATTTTAAACGAAAAATTAAAAAAATAATATAGAGAAAAATAAAAATAGAAAAAAAAAAAAATAGAAATATAAGAAATTTCTACGTTGCGAAAAAATATTAATAGTGCACTGTCGCAACACGTACTTTTCGCTTTCAGTATAAGGCAAGGGAAAAAAGCCAACAAAAGTTTTATAATCTTCATAGTTATGCTGTTGGCAGACTTGAAAGTCATTGGCTCGGATTTACTTTGAGTAGCACGGCGATAAACCAACATTAGCTGAGCGTGATGCAAATACTTAAGCAGCGCATATAGTGCTCGAGCGGAAATGAGGTTTGTTGTGGCAGCGTAACTGCAGAGTTTGAACGAAAAGCGGAAAATTATAACTGAAAACATAATTTGTGTTGAAAATGTGTGTTCTAGGCAGCCGATTTGAGGTTAAAAATAGAAATTTCGGTGAAATAATTATTTATGAGTGCATTAGGCGCTCTCAGTGTAAGCCGCATTAAGAAAATATTAATGGAGCTTCGTGTGCTTAACATTAGTCATGCGCCACGTGCTTACTGGCTTGATTTTTGGTGGTTTTAATGACTATGACTTGTGTCATTTGTCATTTGTCACTTGTCATATATCAGTTTTAGGCGTTTTTGAGTTTTTTGCTTTTATTTCAGTATTTTTATTATTGATACACATTTTTATTGTTTTAAATTTTATTTGAATGCATTTTTTTGTAATTTCCAAACTAACTTTTTTATTTTATTATTATTCTTTTTTTTTTATATTTTTATTTTTTTTTTTAATTTGACTACGTTGTACGAATAGCTATGCACTCAATATTTCATATATATGCCATTTATATTCATTCATATTTCATAATCAAACAGAAATATAAACATTCCGAATATGATTTCCCCTACAAGTATGCTTCATTTATAAGCAAAAAGCGCGCGGACCATCCGAAAAAGCACTAAATAAAAATTGAAATAAGTCCAATGATAAATATTTGTTAACTTCATTTACTCAAAATTAAATATTTGCCAGCGCAATCACTATGTACGAACGCGTGTACGCTGATTGCATAAAGAGAGCTGTGCGTGCAGGCAAATACATGGTGAATGCAACCCAGTGAGGAATTGAGATATGTCATATAGTATTAATAGCAAACTCAACCACTAGTAAAATACTCATCAAAATTATATTTGCAACATGATCCATAATATCAAATTAAATACTTTGAAATGACAGAATAATTTGCAGTATTTTTTAGTAATTAAAAATATTTTTGTCCATGAAAACACACATATTTGCATGCTGAGTCAAATTTGTACTTGTATGTGTACTAGAAATATCTTTAGAGGGCCGTTTTTTTCATTTTTCATAGCACACTTTTAGGCGTTTGCTCACCTGTCGTTGCCGGCACGCTTTTGTTTATTTGACTTTCGTGCAGCGTGACGCCAGCTGGTGGCGGCAGCAATCAACTGCTGTTTACTTGCTGCCACATACGAGTCGCTCACACATGCATATATAATTGTTAGAGGGCAATGGCGGCAACTAGCAGTTGTAGCCTACCCACAGGCGTCAGTGCGAACATGCCCGGCTCACTTTGTTGCTAAAAAATGCGGTGCCTCAATATATTCGCAGTATTTTTACGGTCAGTTTTATATATTTAATGTTTGTTTTTTTATTTATATATATATATATATTTTTTTATAAAAGTACCTACAAATTACTTTTTGAAATAAAAAAGGTTGCATGTAACATTTATTTATTTTGTCCACAAAAAAATTGTAATAACAATATTAGCTGCAGCGCCATAAATTGCCGGTAGGCAAATGTACTGCCACTATATATTGCCAATTGGGTGGCAGCACTGTGCGGCAGTTGGTCATTTATTATATGCAACATTGCATGTTGCACTTGCGTTCCATTTTGAAGTTTGTGGGAATGTGTTCTGTGAGAGTGAAAAAAATCAGTAAAAGGCAGTTCCTTTAGTCCACCTGTCCTTTGGTGAAAAGTAGACAGCCATAATCGAAATAATTTTTGTGCATACAATTTAAAAAACGTTTCAGAATGCACATATGTACATACAAATGTACAATCAAAAGGAAATTAAAATGCTTGCTTTTGAGTGCTTTTTGCAGCAGTTAATATTAAAATTGCATAATATTTCAGTGCTTGATATGGGAAAATGTTTTAAATTTGGAAAATATATTCCCATTGAGTCAAAGAAGAAATTAATTAATTATTTATTCGAAGTTCACATACGTATTTTTTTAATTATAAAAGAATTAAATTTTGTTTATGTTTTTATAATTAAATTTTGAGGCAAACATTTTTGAATTATTAGTTTTAAAATATCTAATATTTTTTAAATAAAATAAATAAAAAAAAATTAATTTTTGCAAAATTTTGAAAATTAAAATTATTAATTTATTTATTTTATTTAAAAAAATATGTTAGTTAATTACTTTTTAAATTTTAAAGTAAAATTAATTTAGCCAAATTTTTTTCTGATACGATTTTTGACTTAAAATTTAACAATTATTTTTTAAATTTAATTTGGAACCAAAAATTGTTTCTTGTTTTTATTTAACAAACATTTTTGACATACATTTTTTGATAAGTATATCTAAAATATTTATCGTTTTTGATTTTTTAATAATTTTCATAAAAAAAAAACAGTTTTTTTCAAACATACATTTTTCATTAAAAACAATTTTTAAAAAAATTAAAAAAAAAATTATTAAAAAAAAATTGTTTTCATTAAAAAGTCACTAAAATGTTTATATTAAAGACAATTTTTGTTTTTGTTTTTTAATTTTTTTAACAAAGAATTTATCACCAATTTTAATTTGGATTGGTTTTGAATTGCTGCACTCTTTTCAATACTCCTCAAACAACAACAACTCAACATTGAATGTGTCACCAGCGCGCTCTGTTTTATTTATTACCACCGTAAGTAACAAAATTTGCGTTTACAGTTGCTTATTTGCTTATTTATTTATTCATTTCCGCCATTACGCAAACACCCAAGCAACAAAAACGCCGCAATTAAACACACAACAAATACAACGAGAACACCAAAAATACCGAAAACACGTTCAATTATCCTAAAAGCTGCGTAAATTAAAACAAAATGCCTCACTACACTTCAGTGTTTCGTTACATTACACCAGCCACACGCATGAGTACATATCAATGCGCCGCCACAGTCGTTCGCCCTGCTTCCTGTCTGGCTGTCAATAGTAGCTAGTGGCTGCCATCTTTCTGACTTCACATTACCATTCTGCACTTGACTGCCGTTTATTCACAGCTCATCTGTTCATTACAGTGAGCACACACACACACAGAGATACTCATACAAACAGAGACAACATACATGCACAGAGAAAATAAATGTTTGCCATATTCGTGAGGATCTACTGGCGGTGGAGTAGTGTTGATGATGCTGCTGCTGCTGTTGATAGTCCTTTTTAAATCAAATCTGTGTTGTTGCTTGCTTTATTCTCATTTTACTCTTTACTCATTTTCACTCTACTTTTTTCTACTTTTCTTTTTGCCATTCGCTTGCTTGTTGCTTGCGTAATGCTCGACGCTACTCAATTTTCATTAACTCACTTTAGTTGTGAATATACTTGTTGTTGTTGTTAGTGTTGTTGTACAGCATATTGTTGCTTTTGAGAGATGTGAATTAAAATTACATTATGGCATTTAAGCGGGCACTCTTTGATGTGAATGCAGTTAATTTTTCGAACAGTGCGCTGGAATAAGTGTGGAGAGAGAGAGAGGGAGTACGATGGAGTGAAGGAAAGAGTGAAGGAAAGAGTGCAAGAGCTGGCGATCATTGCAAGAAGGAATAATAATTATGAATAAGAGTTATTTATATTCGCTCGAGAATATTGAAAAATTGTCGAAAATTATTGGAAATTATGGAAACTGCTGCTGAAGGAAAGCGAAATAAAATATAAATGTCCATTAAGAGCACAATTTAAAAATATAATTATTTTATTAAAAGTATGATTTCTTATGTATTGAAGTTAATTTTGAACATATACGGTTGTGATTCAATTATGTAAGAACATTTTCATAACACTATAAACTCGAGTTTAAGATAGAATATTTATTAAGAATTCTCTGCACTACAAGATGAAATTAAGAAGGAAAATTTCCTGTTCAATAAACTACAGGTAAACATCTTCATAGTCGATAAATACCAGTTTAAATACAATTATGTACGGTAAACACCGTGTTGAACAGTGTTTAACGTTAAACACAAAATTTCCAATAAACTCCTATATACCGGAATTTTTATGATAAACTCATTGTATACTTTATTAGCAATAAACACGAGTTAACGATTTTTTAAATTATTAGATTAACCTTTATAACAGGCAAAACTTCCGAATGCTTTACGAACTTCAAAAGAGTTTATAAATCATTTTTGTACTTTAACTATGTGTTTGCGAGTAGTGTTTAAAGCTAAGAAGATTCAAAAAATATATATATTTTTTAAATAAATAATTTGTAATAAGTGTTTACCATTAAACACTAAAACTATCCACAAACACGAGTTTAAAAATAATAAGCGCCGTGTTTGTGTACAATATTTAATGCTAAGCTCCGAATTTGTCAGGAAACTCAAGTTAAAAGAAAAAAAGAAAAATATAGAATACACTAATTTTTTCAAAGTAGTGTTTAACGCTAAACACCAAAATGTTTCAATAAACACGAGTTAAAAAATATATATATTTTGTATATAAGTATTTGCGTAATGCTTAACGCTAAATATGAAATTGTTTAACAAACTCGAGTTTAAAAATGTTGTTTATTACAATTGTATACAATATGAATAGCATTCAGTAATTGAGAGTTAATTAAACGCATTCGCAAAAATCGCTCATTTACAATACGATTTAGTCCAATACTGATTCATTATTGCGCAATACGCTGTCTGTCTCTAATAATTAAACACTTTTAATCAGTCATTCGAATACCATCAATGGCATAAGCGACACACACCGCTTCCCTAGCTATTTGTCCTTTTCGTCGCTTATATATATTTGTATATGGAGTTGACAGTTATCGAGGCATTAAATTACAAGCAATTGTGCCAAAAAATATGCTACGATTCAACGACGATTGGGTGACTTAGTCAATGTCACCAACAGATGTGCAATTACAGCAATGCATGTATGAGAGAATTGTTAGTATATATGTATTGTGAGTTTGTATGTATTTGAAATCAAATACAACAAAAATAAAAACAACAAAGCTTTCAGTGACAACAGTAGCCAACAGTATGTTGGCGCTGTCCAGCAGCCGATGGTGGAGCACAACAATCATATAGATATATATATAAGCATATACATACAAACAAGCAACTGTGCTTTCCATGTTTGTTTAGCACAGTAGTTGTCCGATTCTGCACTACTGTTTGCTGTTGTTGATTGTGTTGCTGATATGCTTGTTTTTGCCATGTGCCACAACAAGCGACTGTTGCAACTCACTTGTCACACACACACACACATACATGTATTTACTATATATAGTATTTATTTGCTAAGTTTTTTTGTATCTTTGTCCCCGTATTCAAATGCAAATTGCCGGTAGATTATTGTTTCTGCTGTTTTTGTTGTTGTGGCAAAATGCATTTCTGATTGATTGATCGATTGATTGATAAAGTAGAAATACAAATACAAAGTGGCGAATGGGTAAGTAAGCGAGTGGAAAAGATAAAAAATTTTTGTTTACATTTCAATATTCGCAGGCAAATAAACAGGCGGTAACTAGCGTATAAAATGGCACCAATGTGAGTATCACAGCGGCTGGGAAAGTGTTTAAACAAGAGAGTGTATGTGATCAAAAAATGTAATAGACTTGATTTTGTATGCTTAGCTGAGGTTAAGTTGATATTAACTGCTGGTTATTGAGATTGATGAAAAACTATATTATTTAGTTTTTACATACATTTTTGAAAAATATATAAGTAAAAAGTCTTTTAAAATAAATATACAGCTTTGCAAGAGATTATTTGTAACATAAAGAATTAAACTCGAAAATATTAAATTTACGACTAAAATAGTACTAGAAATTCATAAAAATATGAGAAATTCATTATAAGCGCCTAGAAGTATGCTTCGTTTATATTTTCTTGTACATATAATAATATAATCATTCAGAAATGTGTTTGAAAATTCTAAAAATAATTTAGATATTTTATTTAATACCATTTTGTAAATAAAATAATGTAAAAGAGCCTAAAAGTATGCTTTAAATTATATTTTTGACTTCGACTACGTACTTGTATTTATAAAATTGAATGAGTTATGGCTTTGAAGCATGAAACGTTGAATGAAAAAATCAAATATAATAGTTTGCGCCTAAAAGTAGGTATGAAATAATTTTATTCGAATTGTAATACATAAGAAAAGTGGAAGACATTATATCGGCATATTAAATATAAATAAAACTCATTTTTAAATTAAAATTTAAATTTTTAAAAATAAAAAAAAAAGAAATTCTGCCTAAAAGTATGCCACTTAAAAATAAATTCAATATTTCTTACAACAACACCTGGTTTTGTTATTGGAATACTTCAAAACCACAAAAATGTTGCCCATAAGCACACAATAAGCTTACATTTCATACAAAAATTGTAAATCTCGTCTACAGTGGGCCTAAAAGTATGCTTGTCATTTACCAAATATTGCTCTATTATTTGCTGTTATGTATAGAAATTCGTTTTTTTAGTCGACTATATTAAATATATATTGCCAAACACTTCAAGCAGCAACAAAGCACCTTTATATAGCATAAATAGCTGTATATTTCATTGACGCCTGCAAATATGCTACAAGTTAAAGTAATACGGCTTTAACAAGTTCACACATTTCTGAACATGAACACGAAGGTTTTTTCTCGTTCAAATTCACACAAGTATGCCACACACACATAACTTGTGGGTTTATTATTGTGCTGAATTTACTTGAAAATGAATATTCATTTGCCAAAGCCACATACACAGTTTATTTCCGCTATTATCTGGCTGAAAATATTTCAAAAGATTGAAAAGATAAATATTTATATGGAGTTATGGAGAGGTTTTCTGGGCATAATCTTTGCCATAAAATGTAACGAATATGGTTGTGTGTGCGTTTGTTGTGTATAATATGGGTCATAAAGGTTAGTTCCATACCAGCTGCGTAAATTTAAACTCAAATATTTGCTGATTCAATTGTGTTAAAAAATGTGAAAATAGTAAAATAAGGATTTTCAAGCAATAAAATATTTATTACTGTGAAAATCTGTTGCTTTATTTGATTTATATGTTTCGTAATAATTGTCAGAAGGAGCCAATGAATGTGTATTATAATGGGTTTCATGGGGTTTAGGTTTAAGAAAATCTGATAAAATACATAAAATTTCAAAGATTTTTTGAGAATGTGATTTTGTGACAATATTATGTAAAATTTATGGTAAAAATTTTATTATTTTAAAATTTTGTTAATAAATGTTGTTATACAGATATTATGTTTAAGACTATATGATGCTGTTAAAATTATTTAACAATTGAGATATAATAATTAATTGGAATTTAAATATTCATGTTAATTCCTCTATAGCGCTTATAAAATGCAACTGAACTTGTGGAACACTTCAAAACTGTTGTAAGTACTGGGTATTTTTTTTTATTTTGTCTATAAGATAATTTGTAATATATTAAATTGCTAAATTGCATTTCAAATATTTACTTCTTCTTCACTTTCCCACTTAAAAATTGCAATTGAACTTGTGGAACACCCGCAAAATTGCGCCAAATATTGAAATTTTTTTTTGATTTTTCTTCTTTTCGGTTTTTCGCAAAACAATTGCACTCGTAATTACACTGATGCATGCACTTTTCCAAAATATTTATAACCAATATTCACTTTTGCATGCATATTTGCTTTTAACAAACACTTGCCAGCACTTCGCTTACGAACGCCTAAAATCACGCTATGCAAGCGCTACTAGTATGTGTATACATATATGTATGAGTGTGCGCTGTTGAATAGCCATCAAAATCGACTGAACACGCGCGCACTTCAGCTAAAGCATCATCAAAATGTATTCAAGCGAACTTTAATAGCAAGTAAATAGAAGAAAAAGCATACAAATAGTGGCGAGTAAACAACGACAGACGACTACTAAAAATAATAATCACAAAAAACAATAACAAGTTTAGAAGTCAAAAGCATAACAAACATACGCACTTGGCCATGAGGCCACAGCGCATATACATACAAATATTTTTGCTACAAGACAAGCAACAAAATCAAATTCAAAAGCTGCTGTGGAGGAAAAACGAAGAAAAAAACATTTTGGTATGAAAAAAAATAATTTATTTGCGATTTTATGTGTGCTGCCGCAATCAAACCGAGCACCTAACCAACTGGGCAACCAGCTAACCAAGAGAAACGTGGCAGGCGCATATGTTAGACTGCTTTTAGGCGGCATACCCACGCACTGACATACACACACACACACGCTGGCGGAGTGACCACTGTCCGTTGGCCAGCAGGTTAGCGCGTTCATTGGTTAGTCTGCCGATTCTGGTCTATAGCAATTTTTACAATTTTTTTCCACAAATTGTTACTTTTTGCTTTTATCATTGCTGTTTTGTTTTTATTTTCAATTTCTTCAATAGCAATCTGCTGCGTGTGTTGCATTTCCATTTGCATTTGCATACATGCAGGCGCTCTAGCCAGCCGTTGTGCATGCATGTGCAATGAAACGGTTAACAGACTCTTTTCAAAAAATACAACAATTCAAGCTGACAGCTTCGCCACTTTTTTCTCTCCACACTCTCTGCGCGCCATTCATTTTCATACAATACACATATGTATATGTATGAAAGTATTGATCAAAGCCTCTGTATGTGTATTGGTGGGAAAGCTAGAGCTTAGGCTGAGCTATAGTCAGTACAAATATTGACCATTTGCTTTACCAATCTGTTTGCATTTTCAAAATATTTTCATTTTCATTGATGCATGCTGTGGCGCACAGTCCTACCTACGAACGGCCAGTAGTAATACTACATGCAGTTTAAACGTGCCGCACTCACTGGTATTGCCTAAATTTTCATATTCATGGTTTTACATAGAGATAACTGCGTTTTTATATGCTTAGGTATTTCGCTTTTGGTGTTCGTCTAAAATCCATTTCAAGCACCGTTGGTGATTGCACTTCAAAATGCTATGAATTATATTTTTTTTTGGTACTGAAGTGCTTTAGTAAATATATTACAATTGAAAGGAAATTTTGTGGATATTTTTCGAAATTAAATTTATCTGCTTAATAAATTTTGAGTGTAATATTAATTATTTGGTGTTTCACAAGTTCAAGTGTACTACTTTAAAAGTAAGCCATTGTTTTTTAATGTGAATTTAATATGTAGCGTTCCACAAGTTCAGTTAAAGTTCGCAGTACAAATTTAAAAAGAGCGTTTCGAGTTCATTTGAGGTACAACTTTGAATAATAATATGCAGCGTTCCATAAGTTTAAAAATTCATTTGGAGTAGATCTGTAGTATTCCACAAGTTCAAAAGTTAATGTATAAGTAAACCACTGCTTTGTAAGTCCTTTGAAAGTATATTTTTGGAATAAAATTTACACTTTTGTTTTTCCACAAGTTCAGAATACAAGTGTGACAAGTTACATTGAAGTTATGTGTTTCGTAAGTTCAAAAACGGAAGCCTTTTAATTATTTTATATGTTCAAGTCTATTCTACTCTTAATTTTGAGAATTTTCTTAATAAAAAACTATTTGCTTACAAATTTAAGCAGGTTTACATCAAATATTTATTACTTAAGTGTTAAAAGTGTTCCACAAGTTCAGTATTAAATAAGAAAGACATATAGCGTTTTTAGACAGCCAAATTAATTGATCAATTAAAAGTTTTTATTGAGAAACCCTTTTTCTGCCTTTTATACTGCCGGCTACTCGATAACCGATCAGCTGTTATACATTTTTGTTTTTGCTTTTTATAAAAAGTTAGTAAGTTTAATTAGCTGATTAATATTTTTAGCAGCGACATCTACCATAGATTTTTTATTAGAAAATTCAGCCAATCGCAGACAAAGAAACGTATATCGTACATCTTTGTCGCAGAGTTGCATTTGAATTTCAAGTCGATTCAAATTCAATACATAGAAATATAGATTTTATTTTGTATGGTAAATCGATCTTAATCAGCATTTTAATCGAGCAGAGGCCGGTTAATTGATCAATTAGCTCCTGTCTAAAAGTGCTATTAAGTAAGTCAATTTAGATTTCAGATGTTTTATAAAGTATTAAACTGAAATAACCACACTGTAATATTTTTTTAAACTATTAAGAAGTGTTCCACAAGTTCAGAACATACTAAGAAAGAAGGTAGTAAAACAATCCAAATAGGTTGTATAGTCGTTTAGTGCAATGTGCATAAGTATAATTATAAAAAATACTATATATTTGTGTATTATTTGCTTATATAAGATTTCATTAAGTATCACATAAGTTTCAGAACTTATTTCTTAGAATATTACGAAGCTGATATTCTAAAAATATTTTAATATTTACATTTAGTGAGGTGATTCGACAAGGTTTCTCATATCTTATATGCCTTTCCTTACTTCCACATCTACGCATTGCCATTTGTTAAAAATTATTACATTTTGATAACTTTTTAGGTGTTCCACAAGTTCAAAAGCTCTTCGTAACTCCACCAAAACAGCTAGATACTTAAATTTTACGTCAAATTGCCCCCAAAAACCGTGGAAATTTCATGACTAAGAATGACAAGCGCGAAGAAGAAATTAATAACTTAAATCAATTTCGAAAATAACGCAACTAATTTCATGGTTCCACCAAAAAAAGTGTGCGCAAAAAAAACTTTACTTAATTTAGCTTTAAATTTCGCAGCAAGTTATAAATAATAATTTGTCAGCATTTACTCCACACACACACACACGATGGTACTCGCGTTACACGCTGACGCACCAGAGTGGCAAGTAATTTATGAAAAATGCGCGAAAACGTGCGGAAAAATATGCGAACAGTGAAAAAGTGATTAATGTGCAGACAAAGGAGTCAGACAAGCGAAGGCACAACGTCATCGTTGTGTGTGCGTGTCTGAGTGCATGGCTGGTAGATGTGTCTGTATGTGTCTCGCTTGGATTGCCATTTTGTATGCGAAATAATTATGTTGAAATGCATTGCATACCTGGCATTGCAAACACGATAAATCAGAAAATCACCGCATACAAACATATTTACCGTTGTGCCACACAAATGGCGCGCCAGACACGGTAGTGTGTGGGCGTGAGAAATGAGGGGGGATCGAGAAATATGCGCTGAATAATTCAGTTTATTTTTCACTCCACATACATATGTACTATGCTTGTGTGTATGTAGGTGGCCGGCATTATTGCAATTGCGAATGGTCAATGCGCGCGTAATAACCACACTGTTTCTACCTGCTGGCAAAAAAAGTGTGTATATTTTTATTTCATTCACCCCCAAATGTATGCCACAGTTATGCTATTTCTTACGCTCGACATTTATTGCCGGTGTTGTGAGTATTTTTCATATAAAAAAATTGTATTTTCACTACAGCTAGACTAGCTATAATGGGGAGCGTGAGGCGTGTGTTAATAAAGAAAAGTTGGTGGCGTCTGCGTGGCGCCGTAGTGTGTGCTATAGTTAACTATATGTAGTTGTAAACAAAAATTGTTGGCTTTATATATAAGTATATAGTTTATGGCAGCGAACAGCCGCAGCCACTGTGGGCTTTCATTTAATGCCATTGCTGGCCGCATTCAGGTACCACTATATGTACACGTAAGCATTGTTGCCTACTTTTAGGCACGTGTATGTTTGCAAAGCCTATTTTTGAAGCCATACAACTGTGGCGCGGAGCATATCGATGAGCGGCTTGCCTTGCATATAGGAGGTATATACACAGCACATATATCCATACATATGTATGTACGAAGCAAGCGTGTGTGTGAGTGAGCGTGAAGAAAGGCACAACCTTTAACCTGGTAGGCGCCGCGTGCCAGCGTCATGCCGCTAGGCAGTAAAAGCGCATACACACAGCACACCAATATCTTCCCACACCCAACACACGTTTTCATCGGTATGTGCGAGCAATAAACACAGGCGGTGTGGCCATGTATCGATGGCCGCGTATTGAAAATTGGATTTTCAATTGGTTTGCAGAACGGAAATTAATTCGACGTACGAGGGGCAATGAGTATGTAGCAAAATGTGTATGTAAAAAGCAGCAACGACCGATTGCGTGTATTGCATAGTCGTACTTTGCAGCTGCCACGTATATGTAAGGTATTCACTTCAGTGGACTGTTAAGTGAAAGAAAGTATTTCCGTGTTTTTATGCGCTTTCAGCTCTTCATCTCTGCCATACACCGTTAGCCGCTAGCATGTGGCGCATGTTTGAACTTTAATTAAATTAAGTGCTACTAAAGCAAATGCTACAGCAAAAACAAAGTCGTCACAACAGCAACAGCAGCAGCAACTACGTGTGCTATTACCTGAAAGTATGCTACAAAAACTTGTAGGTAAACAGTGGTCAATAGTTGGCCAATTTCAAAGTATTGCAACTATTCTGTACATTTGTACATATAATTGAGTTATTTGAAGTGTAGTTGCAAAGTGATTATATGCTCGTATGTTTAGTTGTTTATGTGCATAGCCTAGAAGTATGCAAGAAATGCGCTAATTCGATTAAGTTTAATTGCAGTTGGCTTAGTGTTGTAAATATTTAATGAAATCGATTGAAAAATTAACTGCTGGTAATAGTTGTGGCATGAAATGGCAATTATTTTCTTGCAACATGTAGTTGCGCCTGAAAGTGCGCTATGTAACAAGAAAATTGCGCACTTAATTGAAATAAGTTGATGAATAAAGATATTTTGAACACATATGTACATGTGGAACAGGAAATTTGAAATGATTTTAACTAATAATGTATATATATCAACTATATAAAGAAGATGAAAATAATTTATTTCGAATAAAAGTCGCCAAAAAAAATCAAACATAAGTCAGATAATAATTTTAACAAATAGCAGTCATAAATTCATTTTGAATGATTCTATATAGCTCCTTCAGCTGAAACTTGTAAAATTTATACCGAATATTTTTAGATAAAATTTATAGCTGGAAACATACAAACATTATAAATAATAGTGTTTAGAAAAATGTAATATATAATTTCTGTATGTTTCTTTGAGTGTTCCACAAGTTCAAAAACTTTCAAAAGCTATGTTGAATAGTCTCAGTTAATATTTTTAACTTCAAATATAAAAATAATTAAATAGTAGGTTTCAGGAGCTTTTAATGAAAATTTCTTTGGGTGTTCCACAAGTTCAGAAACTTTTAAAAACTCTATCGAATAGTATCCAATAATAGTTTTACTTAAAAACAGAGAAAACTAATATAATGGTGCTGATCAGTGGCAAATGTATAATGTCAGGAAGTTATTTGGGGTGTTCCACAAGTTCAACAATCAAAAAAAGCTATACCAAAAGCTTAAAATATTTGAAATTATTGTCATAAGATCACTATTTCGACTAAAAACTATATTATAATCTTCATTTGCCATTAAATATTTACTTAATGTATAAATTATACATATAAACAGCATATGTTATTTGTATATTAAATAAAAAGAATATCTTTAATTTGTTTGTAGTAGTAAGCTTATACACACCCCACGGTTAAAATGCCGTTAAAAATACAAACCTACCCATTCAAAAGTCATATCAAACAATTCGCGCTTAAGTGCCGAAAAGCAAGCTATGCGCAAATGTGCAAATACATATATCGCGAAATTTCTCTCCTACACAAATTTCATATAGCTATAATGTCATTTGGCACATATCATTGCGCACACCTAAAAGTATGCAATACTTTTCTTTTATTAAAGCAATTTATTTTTTTTCCACAACTTCCGTCAAAACGTATTTTTGATGTGTAATTTGGCTTGCTAACGCTGACATAACTGTCGTCATTAACGAAATTTTATGAAAATTAAAGCTAGCGCGAAATTAAAAATTCACCCAACATAGCGTCACGAACTTGGAAATGCGCTATGAACTTGTGTAACGCCATTTTGTTATAATTTCTTTGCAGCTGGGCGTTGGTGCTTTTCTAATTTTCTCTTGACGTTATTGAATGACTGACTGGCGTGGCGGGTGTGCAAGGTTCTGGCTCATAAGCATTTGTAAATGTGATTGCGCGCTGTCTTGCATACATTTTGGCGCAACAAATAGTGGTAGTAATGTTCGTTTAACAATATACTTTCCTTGGCAGCCGTTTGCTGAAAAATTTTATGTGCATGTCATTTTGCTATCGTCGAAATGTTATCTAAAGGGACATTGATTACATTTTAACTGCACCCACATTTTTTGTTTGAAATTTTCGCAATGACAGGGGCACACCACGTCCACGGCTGCCACGCCCACACAGTTTAAACGTGAGTGCCGTAGCGTTTCCGTTGCTGCGACGAAATGGCTTGTGAGGACATGGTAGAGTGTTGGATATTCCTTTTGTGGCGTGATAAAAATACGCAGCGTATTGGCGTCTTAGTATGCTTCTTCACTATGAAAATGAAACGACAATGGTGAAATGGTACGTAAAATTTGGCTGATGCCTTCGCGTGAATGCCGACAATTCTTGCGAAACGAAAAAAATAAATCGATTTCTGGGCACGTTTAGCATTCAGCAGTTAGCAGTTAGCTTTTAATAGCATACTTTTAGCAGCCGAAGAGCGTATACAAGTTTCGTTCGCGCCCACGTACGTGCAGCAAGTTTTATGCGTGCTATTATTGTGCTTTAATAAGTTCTAGCTTGTCAAACGCATACCACTTTAATCCACAGTAAAAATATGCCACGCGCAAAACTCTTATACACACTGTTAGCCTGCTAGTTTATGACATTGGCCTGTCACTCAGGTACTCAACGCATGACCTCTACTCAGTCTCAGTTTCGGTCTCGGTCTCCAACTCTAATGCCGTCAAACTTTCACCTTTTTATGCCAGTTTGTCTCTTCATACTAATGACCTGACGTCAGTCACTCGTTGTTTGTCGTTCCACCCATTATACTGTCTTTCGATTTGACGATGGCATACTTTTAGGCACGGTAGCTTGCCTCATATCATGCTGAATTAATGAGGCTCATAATAATTTAGCGGTAAATAAATACAAAGCATATACAAACACACCCGTTGCTTGCCGAAGAAATAATGGCGTAGATAGTGTTTTAATGCAAACATATTAGAGCATATAATGGTCGTCAGCCGTATGGTAGGCAATGCGGCATGTGGAGTGAGCTGCAGTAATGCAAACAGTAAGAAATATATTTATATTTTATGACATATTGGCGTATATATAACTTTGTGGTAGAGATGAGGTATCTTTTTTTATTTCTACAGCAACGTTTTTTGTTACGTATTAACTGATTTGAGTGAAAAATTGATTTTTGACACATAAATACACATAATTAACCAACGCTTAGCATTTAGTTGATTGATATGTGTATATATTTCAGTAAAAGTAAAAATACATATGTAGTCGCGTTTTAGGCGTAATTAGTGATTTAGATAACCAATACTGATTAGTTTAGCTTATTATGTGTTATTATATTATTGTTATTTACTTTACAATGTTCCAAAAGTGAAAAGCCTGGTCAAGAAACACATTAAGAGATATCAATTGCCTACTTTTAGGCACCAAAATATAAGAAAAATAGATATTAGCTAAATGTAGTTGCGCATGACTTAAAATATAAGCTATTTTAATCTACAAATTGTTTCTACACACTTTTTTAGTTTTCTGAAACATACTTTTAGGCGCACCTTTTGAATACTTGCCTCAAAAAGCACCTCAACAGTCTCTACGTGCTGCCATTACCACTACTGATTGAGTTCGCACACATTCGCATAATTTGATGCCGTTATTTGCTTTTGGCATATGCCGTTGCTTTTGTTTGCGCCCCAAAGTATGCTCGTAAATGTAATTTAGTGTGTAAATTTCGGGTGTTAATGCCGTTTAATGAATTCCAAGCGCGCGCACACGCACACAGCGACAAACACAAATTCATATTATATGGTATGTAGGCGCACATAAATAGACAGGTGCGACAGCAGTGTTTGGGTGGAGCCGAAGAAGTGCGAAGAGACGAAGCAGAGGTGCAAAAGAGACAAGGCAAAGCGAATGGTTAACAGCAATTGCACGCGCACGCCAATATCACGAAATCCATTGAGTTCACTGCGCTGATGGGTTTCTACCTATGTAAATGATGGGGCAACCACTAGCAGCGCCTGTAAGTATGCTATACATTTGCATTACGTAGCAACAAACCAATGTGTTTGCGTACGAATTTAAGTGCTGCTATAAATATATGCTTAAAAAGCGCGCATATGTCAGGTGCACACCTACACATATTCACACATTCACAGACACATTCCACACGCATTGACGGCCATTAAGTCGCGGGCAAATGTGCCTTTTGAATATGCCTCACTTAGTTTATAAGTGTACCCACATTTCGTCGACATTTTGGCATGCTGACATTAAGCGCGCTGCTTGCTGTTGTTATTGCTTTCTTTATGCCCACATATTTGCGTAAGTGACGCGTGCGTGCGTGTGTGTATGCGTGTCAACACACGCGCTGCGAATGCCATTCGATTGTTATCAGTTGACTTTGATGTAATGAATTTCAACGCATAAAAAGGTATGTATATGCCTCATGGCATTAGAACAAACTTAACCGTGTTGTTGTTGCTGTTGTCATGTCTTGGGCTATCAGCGTGCGCTTGTGGCATAATTATCAGCTGGAGTGTGTGTCGGAATTCATGAATTAATATGTGCTCATGTTGATGGCTCTAAATTTGCGGCTGCTTGACTTGAGAGGCATCCAAAGTGCTGTGATGTGTGTGAAATGCGCGGAAATGCGATAAGCGTCGGTGTGAGTGTGCGCGCGGAAAAGTATGCTAAGCTTTATTGGAAATGTCAAAAAGTGAAATATATTTGTTTTGCGCGCGCTTATGGGGTGGAGCGTAAATGCTTACGCGCGCTGTTGGCTTCAAGTGCGCACTTTAAATTTGAAGGTATTTAAGTTATGTGATTGAGATATGCATTATTTTATATTTATATGGAGACGTATTAAATAAAGGCCATTTTAATCAAATGCATGATAATGTAAAATAGTATGGTAAAAAAATAATAACTTAAGTGCTCAGTTAAGAAATTATATTTTATAGCGCCTAAAATTATACTATTTTATAATTTTTTTCAACTTCATATTTCTCGAAAACATTCAAAAATAACTCATATCTTTGTGTAATCCATTTTTATATAGAAAATAATTATTTTAATTGCCTAAAAGTATGTTCAGAAATATAGCTAATTTTGTAAGCAGATCGTTTTACACAGTTGAATGTAATATTTTTTTCTTCCTTCACTTTAAACTTATACAACTCATTCACGAGCCATTCATTTATTCATTATTCTTACAATTTCTCGATTTTCCACCCATTCGCTTGAAATTCATAATATTAATTTGTGCGTCATTAGCCCCCACATTTTATACAGTGTATAAATATTATTATATCTATATATATCTGCGTACAAAAATATATAAATAAAAGCAGAAAGCAGCAAACCACCAAAAAACGTCTGAAAGCGCCTGAAAGCATACTAAAAAAGCAAAAAACATATTGTTGTAACAGCAAACTAACACATTTTATTGGCGGTGGAGAATCAAAGTGGCAACACAACATGCATACATACAGGCGCACACCAGTTATATTGTCTATTTGCTCGTCTGCTATTTGGTTAGTCATTTGCTTGTAGGATACGATGGAAAAATTCAATAATTTTGCCGTCGCAAAACTTTTTTTTCCACTTTTACTCAAACTAACTGTAACATAACATATTAAATTTTCTTATAACAATAACAATTACAGCAACAAAAACAACCAATGAAGGCAATAACCAAAGCAATTGCAAGTGGCCAAGTTGTTAGAAGGGCGGAAAGACGCACATGTGAGTTGAATGTTGCGGCTGGGAAGAGGAGAGTCTACAAGAAATCAATTTCTGAAGAACAAAATTTGCAAGGAGTGAGTTTGAAATAAAAAAAAATATATACAATATATGAACACTATATGTAGCAGCATAGCATAGCAAATCGAAAGCTCAAGATGGTAGACAAGAAAACAACAACATTTAGACACTGGAATATGGCTAGACCGAACGCTGCCGCCTAGGTGTGGACCTTAGAGGCGGTGAGTGAAATCAAATTTTCTAATATGTTTGTGTTGGCGCTGGAAGGTAGCTGCATATGAGCAGAGAAATTGACAAAAGGTTGCGCTGAGCTCTGTGGAAAAAGGTTATATAAATATAAATATATATTGACTATAAAGAAAGCCAGCAATAAAAAATACACTCATCTAGTTAGCAGTGAGAAAGGTAGCACAAACTACCACAGAAGTACACATACCTACCCACATTACTATGTCTATAATAAAAACAATCTGTTATAAATTTGTTAAAAAAGGGATGTGCACAAATCTGTTACAAGCGTAAACTTAAAAAAGAAAATGTAATTGGAAATTGCGTGTAGAAGCAAAGTTTCGGGAAGCTTGCAACATTTATGCGGTTAAGGCAGACATATGTTTGTTGAAGCCTTCAAGCGGCATGTCGAAGGTCTCTTCTTGCGGAAGTATTTATGTGTATCACGTAAATAAATGCATAAGAAATGTGAAAAAGATATGAAATGAGGGTTGGTGGGATTATTTAATGAAATATTGGTAAAAACAAAAAAAAATCTCCTGAAGGTATGCTACAAAAAACGATTGTTTGAAATTAAGAGTTCTTTTAAATAGATTTTTTTATTTAAGAGTTTCTGATTAAATTTCAGCGAATTAGTAACAAGAATTACGAAATAATAGAAAAAATTTTAAGCTATTGAGTATACAATTGTCTGTGTTTGACACACAAATATTTTTTTAAAATTAAAGCCTTAAGTTCTGTATAATGTCTGCAAAGGTGCTTCAAATATAATGCAAAAAAAATATATATATATAAACGCTTGAATAAGCTATTTCATTAGAAAATGTATTAAATACACCTAGCGCCTGCGGGTATGCCTTAAAAAATGCTGATTGCAGTAAATATTTGTACATACCAAATATTTAAATCTTTTTGAGTTTAGAAAATAATTTCTGACTGCATATAAATACATTCGTCAACAAATTTTCAAAATAATGGAAATAAATTAATAACAATAATTTCTCTAACTGTATCTTGATAATGTACATATATGGTTAGTATTTATATTCTACAATAAGCTCTCCAAAGGATCTCTACTATACTTAAAATGTAACGAAATATATGTAGGATTTTTTACTACAAAAGTAAAAAATTTAAAACGCCTAAACGTATGCAATGAAATTTTATTTCAATAAAATTTTCTTATTTTTTGCACTTTAAGTTGTGTTTTTAGAATCGAAAAAATACTAAAAAATTTAATATTACTAAGAGCTTAGTAAGTACAATCCTCCTAATTATATGCAATAACATTCATTTAGTTGCAAAATTCAATAAAAAATTTTTAACTTAAATAAAACCAATAATTTGATCTTAATTTATAAAACTAAATTCAGCATAGGAGAATACAACCGCTTACGCCCAAATGTATGCAAAGTCACACATCGAGAGATTTTTTTTCTTCCTTATATTTATAACCAGCACTCAAGCAAATCGATTTTCCTAGAAGGCCTCCAACAAGTAAACAAACTCCCTTACTACAGAAGCCAAAGAAGACATTCCTGGTAATATGGACACACACACACACACAAGCACACTCTCCACCTCATACAAACCACACGGTTGTTTTCCCCTATCAGTGCATGGCTATCTCTTTCCATGTTGTATGCTATTTGTTGCATTTGTTTGCTGACCGCTAAAACCTGCCACATACCAGCCGAGTCGAGTACTTTGGCAGCGCCGCTCCATTACTGTGATTATACACTGCAAACACACACACACGCGCGCGGGTGCTCAAATATGAGTTTATCTATGCACGTGTACACACATGTCTGTCCGTCCGTCCGTGTAGATATTTGTATGAGTCCCAGTGTTTGACCGCTGCCACATCAGCAGTGGCAGCAGCAGCAGCTAATAGGCGCACACTGTAATTTGCTCCATCGACAGCAGCGGCGCACAAATATAGCAGTTGTGGCTGTGACCGCACTCCCCCGCCCCACCTCAACTCTTGAAGACCGTCGCACACGGTGCTGCCGTGCACTAAGTACATTGCTTGACCATCAAAACGATGGAGCTGCCGCTCAAACGCTCAAACACGACTGTTTGTTCGGCAAAATAAACGGTTAACATGGATTGTGGAAGCTGATTTGCTCTGCTTATCAATGCTTGTTAATCGTGATTGTATTTGTATTGGAGGCAAAGGTTAGCTGTTCGCCGCTTGTTTGAGGAGTGTGCAGAGTGGAAGTGGTAAGTGGCTGGCACGCGTGGACTGGCGCTGAAGTGGAGTGGCAGCAAATAGAAAAAAGTTGGTTGATTGGAGGGTCGTGTATATTGAGCGGTATTTGAGGTGAGTTATGAAGAGTTTGTTGGAAAAAATGTGTACAAGAAATCAGTAGTTTGGTATTAGCTGGCATTTTGAAGACATATGCTGGAGCAATCAAATTTGATCACTGTTTTCTTGTCTCCTATTTCCTTTTTGAGATGAATACATGAATTCTGAATCATGAATAACATTTACTGAACCTGAAACCATATTTGGAACTTATCTGGTATCTATATTCACCTTTTGAGAATTCCCCCAAAATATTGGGGCATTAGTCTATATTGTTACAATAACCAAAAACTATAAAAACAACAACATCGGAGTGAAGCTGAACTCAGAAAATTATATAAAAGTTCGTATAATAAATATCAGAAACCAAATCCTGGAATCCTGAAAACTTGAGATCGATTATAAAACATTATTTGAAATTAAAATTTCGGAAAAAGAAACTATAAAGACAAGAAAGCTGAAAAGAATTTTTGGTTGAGAAAGTGAGATACAACAAATCATAGGTCAAGACCAAGAACTGGACAACTGGGAACAAAAATAGAGATGAAAACTTGGATCTGTACTTGTGGATCTGAGGTCAACGGTTCAGAAGCAATAACTAAAAATGATGATGAACAAAATCCAGAGAATTGAAAACTGAAATGACAACGAATCGAAAAAATATACAATACTGTGATGTAAAGACTCGAAGAAAGACATAATAACCTCAATAATGTAATTTACGGAAAACAAAATACTAAAAATGACCAAACTATTTTGGAATCAAAGGTGAACTCGAACACCAAAATATTAACAGAACCTATAGACTGAAAGCAGTAACTCTTGAATCAAACTTGGATATTATGACAATAAAAGTCGAAAATTAAATGGAGATAACTAACGAACTCAAAGAAAGGTTCTCAAATGACCTGGATTGTCTGTATGAAATACTATGGTTCCGAGACGATAAACTTTCAAGGAACATCAGAATCTAAAAGAAAGCTGCTCTCAGAAAATGTTTTAAAGCAGCAATTAGAAAGAATATATGGCATTAAGATTCCGTTTGGCTGAAACTGTATATAAAATGCTTTTTAGAGTAAACTCTAAAAGAGGTTAAGAACCAGAAGAGAGACGATCCCAGAAAATTCCAAAGAAAAAGGGGATATTTCATTAAGATCCCGGAAGGAATTATATATATGGAAATGAGAAAGCGACCAGAGATAATTATGGATGCTGCTATATATTGTACCTCATTAGAAGTAGCTGTGATCCCTCTAATATAGAAATAAAATCTCAATGCTGGAATTTAAAAAATGCAGTTTGACCTGTACAGCAAACACTGCGAACACTCAGCCAGTTCAACCGGTGGATACTCAACACACGACACTGTGACACGCTCAACTCGCTCCTCTATCAGGGCAAACTAGTCTTCCGATTACTAAATTATTTCTAGCCGCCTACGCAGTTCGATTTCCTTTCACGCACACCACACCACACCACAAAACACAGCCAACTTGGACGGATGGTTGTGTGTTTGTGTGCTCATCTCCGGCAATGACAGCGCAGCGCCAGCAACCGGCACATGTGTGGCCAATAAAGAATCTAATAACGAGCCTCGTTGAGCAAATCGATAAAGTTGTAACATTATTATTATTATTTCTTTCTTTTTGCTTTGCCTTGCCGCAGACAACCACTGTGTCCAGCAGCAGCAGCTCGGCTTGTTAGTTGCAATATGTGGTTTGCGCTATTTTCTCCTTTTTATTTTATATTTTCCGCTTTTTATTTGTTGTTTGTGGTGAAAGTAGAAAAAAGTTTGTTTGTCAGTGCTTTGCTGCATTAACAGTTTCACGCTGCCCATTTGGCTACGAGACGAGTTGCCAGTAGTTCCAATCAAACGAACTGCAGCTGAGCTACAAGTGAAATATTGTGTGTGTGTGTGTGTGTGTGTGGCGCTGCCAAAGGACATGCCTCGCTGGTCAGCTGATCAAATGTGTTTGAAAATTGAACTGAATGCTTCAGAGCGTTCAGCATATTGGCTGACTGGCTGGCTGGCTGGCTGGCTGGCAGTTCAATATTGGTTAGTAGCTTGAATGCTTCGATGGCTGGATGGATGGATGGATGTCTGTATAGAAAGAAGTCCATCTGTCGCAGTAAAGTACTGACGGTCCACTCTGTCAGTGACAGTGCGCTATCATGATGCCATCATTCGCCAGCACTAGACGCCAACTGGCTGTGAAGAAATTTACGCAGCTATAAAATTGCGCATAAAAAGCGCACAAACAACAAGAAAAACACAAAAAGCAAAAGTAAAATCTCTACAGCTTAAAGGCAACCCACTTTTAGTGACACACATACACACACACTTGCACACACATATCGACCGGATATCGACGGCGTATGGCTGCATGTGCGGGCAATCGAAAAGTTATCGCATGTTGCACATCATGTTGACAATTGAATTATGTATGTCAGCTGCCAGCGTAACGCCCCAACGACTGACCTTCACGCAGCGTTGCTTGTTTACAACAAGGATCAAAGCCAGTCCTGCAGTGTGGCAAGTAGGTGAGCGGAGAGAGATAAAGAGAGGGTGTGCAAGAGGCAGATTTAAAAAGAAAAGCTCAAGCAAAAAATATTAATGCTGTGTAGCAATAAAGCAAAGTATGAAAAAATGCCGTTACACAGCAATGTGTGGCAATTTGCAATGGCATTACTACGCTGCCCCTAAAAGTATGCTGCATATTGCATATTATGTGCGCGCCACACACACAATCACTACAACTTTTAGCCGTCCATATGACAGACAATGCGTGCTGATGAATTGTCCATTGCAGCGTTCGCTTTTTTATTATGTGTTTTATTCTCATTTTATTTTGCTGCTTTTCAATTTCTTCTCTAAAACGACAAACAATAACTACAATGACCAAGCAGTCAATATGCACGTAGGTCTTTACGCTGTGCTTATAAATATGTGTTTGTGTGTTTGTGCCTTCTATAACTCAGTTAGTTTGATTGGCTATTTTGTTGGCTGTCCATCACACCACACATACACCCAGTGAGAGCGAGAGCAGCACACACATGCATTACACCCACATTAGCAGCACACCGTGAGTAGTTTTTGTTTGTTGGCGCGCTTGTTTGCTTGTTGCCCTGATTGATTGATGGCTTAACGTGGCAAACGTGTTTGCTTTTATGTGGAAAATTTTTTATTTAATTTTGTGAAAATTTCTACAATATTAAATGGCAATAAATGGCAAATGAATGGCGTGACACAATGCTGAAGACGTATGTAGGGAGTGCAATCACTGAGGAAAATTTAATAAAAATGCGCTTAGAAGGGCGACTGAAATGAAAGACGAAAAATAAACAAAGCTTTTGTTGAAAACCCTTTGACGTGGAAGGGAATTAATAGAGACAAGCTATGAGCAGAGATCAAGGATTGTGAGCGATTAAAAATTCGAAACTTAAAGTTAAAGATAGGAGTTCTAAGTGACATATGACAGAACAATTCAGAAATATATTGAATTTGTTATACTAGATACTTTGATATCACGAAAAATAATAAGAACGCCCCAGTGATGTCTAGAGAGAGAGAGAGTACTTACAATACTAAAACCATAAAATTAAGTAAAAAATACAAGATTATGACTGAGAAATTATAACAACTACACTTTGTGAGGTATCTCACTTTCAAAAATATGATTTTAGCAACTCTGGTGGTAAAGCAGTACCTCAGGAACCCTTGGAAAACTTTAAAACGCGTAAGTGGATAATATAATGCTTAAGGCCTTCAACCTAAGCTTCTATGTATGTATTCTAAAACAATAATTAATAACTGAAAAGTGAACAGCCGAGATCAGGAACTACGACGAACGAAGACAATCGATATGAGCAATTCAACATTTATTAATAAAATAAAGAGACAAATGCTGTTAATTAGAGAATGGAATGAATGTGAAATGCTAGAATGACTTGAAGACACAAGGACGGAATAAAAAATAAAATAAAAATAGAAGAGACGGAACGTTTATCAATAAAGAGAGGAAGGAGAAGCTGAACAACATTTCATAGAGATGACTTATAAAATCTAAAGGTAGATAATAGGAAAAAAATAAAGAAAAAACTAATTACACATTTTGATAATCAGAACGTTCGTCAAAAACTGAGAAAAAAAAGGGAAAAGATAAAAATAGAGTGAAAATGTATTAAAGTCAAGACGACTCACACCAAAATGTTGATACTTTATAAGAACAATTTATGATATACTATGAATTCTACAGGGTACTACAAATTGAGGTTAAGGTGAGAAAAGTAAAAAGAAATGAGCTCAAGAACTGTAAGGCGAACGATAAGCAATCGAATATTATATAATCGAAATAGTAAGTTACTGATGAGTGATGTATGGATAAATAAGACGCATAATTTATGTGATTTCAAAAAAAAAAATTGAGGTTAGATCATAGTCAAGTGCAAAAAGTATTGTCAAGGGTAACATATATATATAATACTTTTTTTAATATAAAATCGAAAGAATAAAAGAAAAATAAGAGCAATTTGGTGAATTTAAAGTACAAAAATGATAATTTCTATTTTTTTTGTTTTTTTTTTGATTGCCTAACTAAAAATTCAATTTTGAAATGGCAACTTCACAAGAATTTTTAAATGAATGCACACACGTGTACGTTAGGCCTCAAGAAACACCGCACATCAAGAAAAAAATTATTGCATACACGTAGGGGCAATTTTCTATAAATACAAGCCTGCGGAGCTTTACGCTATAGTTATTTGCGATTTCTTAGAAATTCTACGAAACTGTACAAGGGTTTGTAAATATTTAGCAGAGTTGGTGAACGCGCAATGCTCACAAAAACAGCAAATAATGGTAAAGTTGAAAATGACAAAAGCAACAATCATTTTGCCACCAGCCAACAACAACAACGACAATTGTAGCATAAGCACAAGGCGTTGAGCAATTTTCATGGCATGGAAAATAACGTGAAATTTCATATGCTTATCACGTGCGAACTGAGAAAAATAACGGCAGTGGTAATAACAATAGCAACAACACCAACAACAACAACAATAATAAACACATGTGGTAGCAAAAGTAGAAAGATACAATTTTTGCGCGAGAAAATGGCATGGAGAGCGTGTGCAATGAGGTCTACTCTCGACGCACAGTAGGCGGTACAATGGGGGTGAGGAGTGATAATTTTATTTTCATTTCATTTTTTTGCAACTCTTATTTATTTGTGCAGTTGTTTGTTGTTCCTGTTGTTGCGAAAAAAGTGCGCAAAATTGTTTCGTTTATTGTGACAATTTTACTTTATCGCCGAATGTAAGGAAAAACACTCACACCAACAACAACACTAACAACAAGGACGACGACGAATGGAGCGCAGAGCGTAAGGGGCTTAGTGCGACACGTACGAGAAATTCGGTATGCGCACCACATGTGACTTTCATGTGTGTACGTGTTGCAAGAACACACACACACAGCCACTACACATACTCACACATACCAATGAACCACCCTGTCTATATGTACGTATGACTGTGTGCGCGCCAACTTCATTGTCATATTTATCTGCAATCAGGCCTGCCACGAACGGAAAACGGTTTGCCAGTGGCGCAGCAAATCGAAAAAGCGTCGCGTTAAAGCGCCAAAAAGCAGGCAACAAAAACCGTATTTCACACTCACGCAAATAAACTGGAAATATTCGCATACAAAAAGGATGAAAGTAAATCGCGAAAAAATCTCTGTATAATGTTTATTTTGCTGTGCAAATAACGAAATTGTTGTCGGTCTTTTTTTGCCTAACGAAAACAGCAAAACCGTTATAGTTGCTGCAGCAAATGTGGCAAAGTGCAAAACTAAACATGAATTTTCCACTTTTCCAAAATATCTCGTCTGCCAATAGAGTGAAAATACGGTGCGACACTTTTCGGCAAATCTCGCCAACAAAAGTCAGCAACGGGAGGAGGAGAGACGACTGGCTTTTGCGCTCTTGCTGCAGCGCTAAACTTTTGCTACGCGATAAAAATTTCTAGTGTCACTCAAGCAGATAAGCAATTGCAATGCGTCGATCGTTCGACTTGCCCGACAAAAGCTGGCTGGCAGCGTACATACATATGTGATGGCTGCAACAACAATACTAGTATTAAAAGTGAGAGAAAGAGATATATCATTTTGCAAAGTGCTTTAATGTTGAAGCTTTTGCTACAAGAACTTTCATACTGAAACAGTTATTCACAATGAAGCAGTATTAACTAAGCAGCAAATTTTAACAAAAAGCTCAGTGAAAGCTCAAAAAAGTGCGAGTTCTCGTACAAAGCCTTCAAGGAAGCTTTCGAAAAGATAAGCACATGGTTTATATGGTTTTAGATTGTCATAAAATTAAACGTCTGCGGAAAAATTTCATGATTTAATAATGATTTCACATAAAAGCTTTCAAGAACTATGCACTTAAGTGAAATGTTAGATATTGTGAAATTCATCTTTTCAAGCACAATTGATGAGTTTTGCAGTTTTTACACAAAAGCTTTTGAAATTCTTATAAGCTTCTGAGCTTTTAACAAAAAGCTTCGAGAGAACATTTCAAAAATTTAATTTCAGTTAAAATTCTTACAACAAGTTACAAGTATTACTTTTTCTGTAAATAATAGTTTAAATAATAGTAGTAAAAAATAGTATATATAAACCAAAAAGCTCTAGGCAATAGTAAGAAATAAAGTATAATACCTGCAGTAAAATAAGTAAGAATCAAATTCTATATATATAATCGGCAATATAGAAAGCTAGAGAGCTTTTTAAAAGCTTTCAATGACCAAAAGCTTTTGAAACTTTGTGTTACAAAGTTCTAAAGAATTTGCTTTGTTTTTCAAAAACTGCTTGATTGTGTTCTTCGAAATTAATTTATAAGATGGCAGAGGTGACTTTATATGTGAAAGCTCATGAAACTTGAAAGCGAAAGCTCTTCTATTTTTCGTACGTTTGAATAATCATATGTTAAACAAACTATGGGACATTCGGTGTGTTAAATTCTAACTAAGTACTTAGTATCAAGCTGTTTCAATATTAAATATACAACTAATTTCGCTCACATCCTACAACTTCTGCGACTCGCAGCCTTCTAACTCCGTTCACTTTAAAATTCATATAAAATTAAATTGCATTCTTCAAATGCGAAAGCAAAGGATAACGCACCCGCAGCAAGGCCACCCACAGCGCAATTGGCAACTGGCAGTAAGTGTGCGGCTCCTTTGCCCTCGATGGCATGTCAGTAGCGCAAACGTTTACCCTCAAATGTATGCAAAGCTAGTCGCTGCTGTCACTGTCTTGCCTCATTATCAGTTAGTCGGGGGCGCACTTTTTATCGCGACTTCAATGACAGCAATTTGTGAGCATGACACAACGTGCATGCCATAGCGCGGCATAACATTTAGACTTACACAAAGTTATTAACATTGCATATTTTTAGGTGCTACGGCAGGGGTGTGAATGTGGTTGAGCTTTTTTTTTGATTGTTTTGTTTTTTACTAAATTTTTATTTGTTGTTGTTGGTGAGTTGCCGTACGGTAAATTATTTTTAAAGGAGCGTTCTACTTTCATATATGTTTTTTGCGTTTGCTGCTAAAAGTTTGCAATGTGCAAAAGCCATTTTATGCGCAAAAAATTGCAAGTGCGTGTGTGAAATCATCATATGGAGTACTGTCTAAGGCTGCTTTGGAGTTAATGGAGTTGGTTGGCTTTTAACAGAAAAAAATTTGAGAAAATATTGTTTTTCTTTCGTAATAAAAGCTCCATACATGTCTGCCATGCACACTAATGTTTTTGTGCCGAGTTTTTCCGCATCCGACTCCATTGTATTTATTTGTTTGCCAACATTGGCAATTTTCATTGCTTCACTGCCGGCGTTTTTGCGCAAAGTTCGCTACGAAAACATTTATATGATGTGTTATTGTTTTTGTTGTTGTACGCGGTAGTCTTTGCTTACGCTGGTGATAAAAAATTATTCTTATTTAAATACCACTTTAAATATATACGCGCGTGTGACTCGAAATATTTGCAATTTTGATTGCGTTCTTATGTTTGCACAACAACAACAAATGCAAAAAAACATTTCTCTGTTTTATTTTAATGTTGCCAACACTGGCTGGCTGGCAGTCAGCAGATGATTGTATTAAATAAATGCAAATGATTTTTGTATTGAACATGCACGGTTGCATTTATTTAACGGATTTAAAACAAAAAGCTCCACCAAAAATTTTATACCAAAAATTTCCATGAGCATTAATTTTTATAGTGAAAATAATGCATTTTCTTTTGTTCGCCAAAAAGTATGCAAATATATATTTATTTTTTTTTAATTTTATTTGGCAACCCTACACTATTGATTAAGAGAAAAACGCTAGCACATTTCATTTTTATTATGAATAAAAAAACCTTACTATTTTCATAGCATGGCCCGGAGCAATTAAAGCGCATTTCAAAGTTTTGACAACTTTTATTATGACACAGCATGTTGCATGCCACATTCTACAAGTTTTATATGTATTTTCATGTACATATATACATTTTTACAGTTATTGTGTTTGGCCAGCAATTATATACACAGTTAACATGACTATCGCCCAATTGACCTTCGAATTTCAAACAACGATTAAACTCGCCATCATTTTGCATGACTTGCTCGAAATTGCACTCGTATTTAATTGTTTTGGCAAAGATTTTTGTAACTGTTAATAAGTTTTTAATGCCAATAATGTGGGAGGGCATGCCGTTGATTGTTAAAATAGCGTAAAAAAGTAGAAAACGGAATGTAAGTAAAAAACAGCTTTTTCTAGTGAAAGCTCAATGTTGCTTAAAGGTGAAAGCTAGAAAGTAATCGTTATTACAAACTGCAGCAGAGATGATTTCTGAAAACATTACAAAATAAAATATTTTAGAATGCCAAAAAAGCTTCGGAAAGCTTGTTGAAAGCTTTCCTACTTGCATTCATATTTTAGTTTAATACATACGACTATAGTAAAATTTAGTACAA